>JAHLSL010000062.1:7652643-7821458 GCA_025920805.1 Petroica traversi | reverse complement strand
CAGGTGACGGAGGCGGGCACAGGTAGGCGAGTTCGGATCCGCGGGGGTCACCGCGGGGCTCGGCGGCCCCGGGCCGGTGTGCCGGGTTTGTTGCGGGAGGGTGCGGGTCTGGGGGCGGGAGGAGTCCTACGTGTGAACTGGCAGGGTTTGGAGGCGGAGAGAAGGGCGGCTGGAGGGGTGCTCTCCCGGGAGAGACCGGCCAGCTTCATGGTCAAGGTGCCGCGGAGCAGGGATGCTGCCCTTGGCCTGACCCTGGCCCTGCCCCTGCTCCTGGCTTGTGGCTGCCTCTGACCTGTCCCTGTCCCTGTTCCACCTCCGCCCTCGCTCCTGGGCTGCCCTTGCCCCGAGGGCTGCCCCGAGAACAGGCGCCTCTCCAAGCCGGCGCTCTGCCCTGGGGAGCGTCGGTACCCAACTTTTTCAGAAGTTTATTAAAACGCTAGCGGGAGGTGGTGTTGTTCTGGTAGTGGGATGACAGGTGAAAGCTCGAAAGTAAAAGCATCCGCTTTTCTGAAACTCAGTGACTAAACCGTATTATAGCTTACCTCAGAGAAAAATAAGACATAAGAATTTTACGAGTCATCAAGCGAGTGACACCTGAGAGGATGTAAGAACAAGAAAGACACATTCGCATTCTTGTGTTTCATACAAATGCGTTAATGTTGAATTGCATTTCCTGCCCTGCTCTCCTCGCCCCCAGCTGAAACAGAAATTAAAATCATTTGAAGGAGAAAGTGTAGCTAACAGAGAACTTTCAGAAAGACTCTGATACAGATAGTCCTAAGGGTAAAATGATTCATTGCTTTAACTCTGCTTGCCCCCACCTCCCCATGGTTAAGATTACTTCATTTTCATTTCTCTTGTCTTTTTTTTTTTTCTCCCCTATGAAGAGAAGTGTGCTGTTCTGTTTCTAAACATTAAAAGAAAGGGAAGAAATTATTTGGATTTTTTCATATTTAAAGTAAAACATATAGTATTAAATATTGTATTAGATGAAGGGACAGCACTGTGAGTATGTTTGGATTAGTACAGCTACAGATAAACTGTGTGTAACTTTCAGTATATTGCACCTTTTCAGAGAGCCCTAAAGCATATACTGTCCCCTTGAATCTCTTATTGTTTTGTCAGTTAGCATAGTTAATTTCATAGGAGTCACATAATTTCAACATGTGGAATAGATTGTAAGTGACTTAGGGTACACTTTAAAGCAAAAGTAATACTGAAGTTTTTATAAATGCTGGAAGTTGTTCTTAGCAACGAGAAGGTGCTTACCCTAGGATTCAATTCAAATTGTTATCAGATACACTACAAAGACAGGTAAAACTCCAACCCTAAAATTATTCCTTCAAAGGTTTTTGAAGAGAGAATGGGAGAGTTTAAAAACTGTTACAAATATAGTTTCATTCTATAGACTTCATTTAGGTGAGTCACTGATCTGAGACTGTAGAGATCTGCACACTAACAGAAACTTACTGAGTTTTAATGGTGCCACTTAATTTGTACATTAGTCAGCTTGCTAGAATGTATGAACTCTGTGACATTATATATCTGATTACTGCTCTTACTGCTCTTGGTTTTCATAATCCTTTTATTCCATCTTCATTCATTGCTACTGAAACAACACATCTAGTTTTCAATACCTTGGAGTCCTGTTTAAGAAATGTGTTCAAATTTGTTCAGGTATAAAACAACTGTGTCAGGAGTTGTGATTTTATTATTAATGAAAATGCCACCTTTTGACGTATGCATATCTTTAGGATAGTTTTAGAGTCTGGGACTTGGCTTTCTATTTCTCTTCAAAGAACCTTTCGTTTACCTCATGAACTTTGTATGTTATGGCAAGAGGTGGTGAAGTGCTGCAAAAATGGCAGTTCTGTGTTTGAAAGTTCTATAATTCAACAATCTTCTAATGCCCTGGAAAGTTATGTCTCACTCATTCTGTAGACATAAGTCTTGTTATAAATGGTGCCAACTTCTTTATTTTCCTGTGACTATAGGATGTGTACACTACTCTTCAGTCCAGAATTGCAGATACTATCAAATGCCTAAACAGATCAATATGTGGTACTTCTGCCAAACCTTTAGGCATTTACCCGGATTTTTGGTACAGAAATTGGTAACTTCTGAATTTCCATAGTATTTAGTCATGCCCATATTTAAAATTGAGAACTTAATGGAAAACAATGTTCTTGTTATGTGAAAGTGTTGAGATTTCAATACTTGAATAGGTTCCAATACAGACTGTGTCGACATTATTTCAAATGTTGAGACAAGGAGATCTCTGAGCAGTGTTAGACTGAAACCCTGTGGTAGGACATAACATAAGGAGCAGTTTGACAAGTTGATTTTGGTTCTATGCTTGGGATTTATAATTTTTTTTTGTTATTTCTGCTATTGACATATATGTACAAGTAAAAATTACTCTTCGTTTTTTATTTTTAGTGCCTACTTGGGATCCTTGTATCTCCAAAAGAGTTTTGTTTGGGTTTTGTTTGGGGTTTTTGGTTGTTTGTTAGTTTCTTTTTATTAATTTTTTTCCCCAGTTGGTCTCCTCAGCTTGGTGCATGAATTTTTTACTGGTATCTTTTCAGCTCAATGTTGGTTTGTTTTTCAGTGGAATTTTAGTCACTGGTTCTACATCTAAGCTAAACACTAAGCTGGAGTATTTTGAATTCTTGATTTTAATTTTAATGATCTGTTAGATAGTGTGGGATTTATTTAATGAGAGATTATGATAGTGTAATAATTACATTCTACTTTACTGATTTGGGGTTTTTACATGTTTCTATAGGGCATCTGTCATGAATTGTACAGTACCTCTGTGCATAAGTAAGTCTATGTGAATAGTCCTACTGGCATTAACAAGCCTGAGGGGTTAGATAGGGCATGTTGTAAAGTACTTACCTAATTGGTCTATTTTCCATATTGTATCTGTAAAAAGAAAAAAATGGTTTACAGTCAACAATTAGTGTTAGAACACTGTCTGATTGCTTGAAATTGCTTAGAAACATGCATATCAAATTGGTTTAGAGCTGGCATTACAAAATTGTCAATAGATGCAGTGGGTATTTTAAAGATAGATTTTTTGATCTTCATTTCCTAAGACAAAAGTGTTAGGAAAAAAATCTATAATATGAATTTATAATTAAGATTTACAAATCAGCCACAAAGTGCTTGGAAAATACCAGCGCAAAGATTTACAATAGATCCATCAGATCCTTGAAGTTTATAATGGAGATTTCACACAATCATGATGGCTCTTCTCAGGTGACATGTTAATCAACCCTCAACGTGAATGGGATTCACTTAATAGGCAGAGAGTTAGTATTTTAATCCCTCCTTCCTGAGGGGGTGGTAGCATGTTTTACTTGCCTTACACTGTTCAAATCCTTACACTGTGGAGATGTAATTCCTCGTGAGCCCCCGACACTCGGTATGTGCCTCACAAACTAGTAACAAGTTTATTTTTACAACAGCCCTGTTTTACAGCGGAGGGGTAAGCCAGAACAAGGGATAAAAGAGAAGAAAAAACCTTGAATTGATTGGCTTCAGAGCATATAGCACTTTTCTCCCACTACTTTCTCTGTTCTCAGTTGCACCCATAAATGATGAGCCCATCTGCAAACCAGTCCCAGACTCCTGGTTGTGTGCAAGAGGAGTGGAGAACACGGGATTCAATTAACATTTTGTTTAAGAGTCAGTTCCAAGAAGAACATGCCAGTTCCAGAAGAATATGCCTAACCCACATAAAGCAAGCACTGACAATACAGAAGTCTTTCATAAAGCATACAAGAATTTGAAAATACAGCTTCTGAAAGATGATGGCAAATCCTCCCAGCATTAGGTACTGTCTAATAGTGAACCATAAAGCAAGAAGCAAAAGGACTGAGTACTGTGCCTTCCTCACACAGCAGGTTCATGCTCAAATGTTGAGTCACTAAAAAAGCAATGAGGAAGGCATTTTACTGTGGTTCTGTTCAGTTTGTCAGTGGGAAGTAGAAAATTCAGTATTAATGGGAATCCAAAAGGTTAATAAGTTAGAGAATAATTTTCTAATTCAAACATTAACTGAGAAATTTAGTTTGCAAGTCTCTGTGACCAAAACTATTTATTTAAATTAAGTCATTGTGATCAGTGTGGAACGAGGAACATAAAAATGTGCATGGTTTAACTGCAGGATCAAATCTTTTGTATAAGCATTTCTTTTGTATTTTTATGTTCTGAACCCACAAATCCTTCATTTTGTTGCTTTTGCCCATTAGTCTCTCCCGTTCCCAAGTCTTCTTCCTTTTCTCCTAGCAACCTACAACTTTGTGGTTAGCATGCTGCTGTAGAAAGTTACAAATTTGAAACCTGTCAGGATGAGCAACATTCTCACTGCAGCTTTCTAATTTAATGAGAAAATATTTTGACCATTTTAGAAACTGTAGATAAAATTGTCATAAAAATTTGCTACTTAACTACTTCATGTACTGCTGCAAGTGTATGGTCTCATAAGAGGATTCTGGTCTCTGGTTTCTAAGTAAATGGAGTTTCCTGTTTACAGCTTTCATCTTGGTACCTGAACTTAAAAAAAGAGGAGAATCAAGATACCTTCCTATGTCTTAGTCTATCCTGTGAGCTCTCACAACTTCAAGTATTTTCACAACTGATCATGGGTGTGGCCTTTCTGAGGTGCTATCTACATTTGAGCCATAGCTTCTGCTGTGATCCTAAAATTAGACACTAAAGAAGTCAGATTGATAGTTCCTTATGTTTTTATACTATCTCATATAGACTGCTTTGTTGAGAAGGTAATTTAATGCTTGGAATGGAAAACAGACACAATTCCGCATTTCTGAGTTATGGAATCAGAAGAAAATAATCCAATTGTTTTTATCATGAGCCAATTTTTCAACCTGATTATGAAACTTCTAGAAACGATTATATAACTTTTATGCTTTTATATTTATACTTTTAACTTTCACAAAAAGAGTCAGGGTTGCTACACAACACAGGCCACAGAACTTTCCCCTCTAAAGCTCTTATTCATTCTCAAAGGATCTGTGCTGTGTGCATGGGATGCAGAAGAATCAGGTGATAAAAATAGTGGAAGATCACATAGCTGAAGACTGTATATACACATGTGTATAAGGAAAATCCAGGTCTAGTATTTCATAACTTTAAAAACTGGCTTTGCTACTTGTAGAATAGCATTTCTAAAGCTTGGCTGTTTGTTTTGGTTTGGTTTTTAACAAAAGAAGCAGAAGTACACACAAGTAACTTCATAGCTGAGTTTTCTTTTCTCCACTACTTGAATGCAGAACTGAGACCTGAGGATTCATTGTAGCACTTGAACTGATAGAATAACTAACATCAAAAGAAAGTTCTTAATTTTTATCTGGGTAATTACAATGGGCGGTGTGTAGTCCCTCAGCAGAAAGATTGAGGAATTCAACAGCTGAAGAAATGGCAAGTCTTCAGAGTCTTCTGCTGCATTTGGGATTCTAGTCACTAGTAAATGTTCATATAACTATCTTCTTGGTGCTCCCAAACTTTCTTTAGTTATATCCTCTTACTGTTTTTTTGTTTTTGTTTTTTTTTTTTTAGTAAATATGTGTTCCCCTGGATTTATTCTCTTTGTTTCCTTCTTTCCATGGCCTCAAAGGATTCCCATCTGCCTTCTTCAAATCCTAGGTTTTTTACCCAGAAAGCATTACTTGGTTTTACCAACTTCTCTTACCATCTGCCTCATTGATTTACTTACCAGGTTACTTAATGTCCAGTCTTGCTTGTACCATGTCCTAGATACTTCCAAAAAGAAAGTAAAATTTCCCCTGCATTAACAGCTTCTTGGACCTCTCATTCTTCTGTTTCTCCCTAACTATTTTGTAATCTTTGAATTTCAGTATCATTTAAACCTTCCCTTATCTCCTTTGTCAGTTTTAATAAAATCCTAATAGAATTCCTATTCCTATGTTTTTACCTCAGATCTCCACTTTAACTTTGTTCTCTGACTTGTTTCATCACTGGCTGCCAAGTTGATGGTACTATTTGCTATTTAATGGGTCAGCAAGACACTTTAGTTTGAGTAATTTGTTCAGTCAGTGATGGGGATTTATCTTATCTCATCTTTATCTTAGATGCACAGTTTTGAACAAGGTGAATTGTCTTTCTGATGTCCCCATTTCTCTTCACTGAGTGTAACAGTAGTCTAAAGTGGCTAGTTCAGGTTCAAATGTTCAATTTAAATGTTTAATGTTCAATTAAATTTGATGAAAAGAACATCATTTGAAGTCTACATTGAAAATTCAAACTGCTCTAAAAAGATAGAATAAAAGGAGAGAATTAATTGAATCTATTATATTTTCAAAGTGTTAGTAAAAAGCATATCACTCATCTCAATAAAAATATGATGCTGCTAGAAAGCATGAGCCCATTAAACACACTAGAAAGCAAAGGACTTGATAAGTCATGGTTGTTACTACCCATGTACTTTCAACATTGACAAAACCAACCATTCGTTTTTCCTCTGGACCATCTTGCACTGGTTTTTAGGAATATTTAAAAAAAAATCAACATTAAGAAAAGATTTGGCAGTGAAAATATGAGTTACACAGGGAGTGACTGAATCAGTAAAATACCTCTAAAACTATGAACCTCTTAAGGTTAACATCAAAGAACACTGCAAAAGGGAAATGCTTTTCAACCTTTTCATAGTCAAAGTGAAAGCAAGTACAGAGAATAGCCATCTGAAAAATCCAATTGGTGGTGAATCTGTTTAGATAAATCTGCAGAAATACTGTTGGCTTGAATATAATTTTTTTCCTGGATAAAACCATTTCTGGAATAATAGTAGTAGGGACCTATATAAGTCTATATATGCACAAATAAATATGTACCATCTGCATTTCTCTCTTAATATAAACATAATAAGATTTACATATATTTAAAGTGCAAATGGGTATATAATTTATATAATTTATATAATTATTAATAAATAAGTGTTGACTCCTTTATAATATTTTGGTGAGCAGTGAAGTTCACTTAAATATTGTACATAAAAAAAATTAGAGCATATTGTTGGAATCTGTTAAATTCATAAGAATGCTGCTGATGCATATTGATAAACATACTCTTAGCATATGATCATGGCTTTCTAGCAGCTACTTCTTATCCTTGTGACACAGTTTCTTATACCCTGTTAGAAGTAGTTTAAGAGTTTGCTCTTTCTTTTTATGTCTCAAGCTTGCATTTTTTTATGTGAAAACTACTCCTTAAATATTATGCTATGATGTTTTGGCAGAACTTCCTAGCACGCAAATTTCCTGGTGTTGTTAGAACAATTTTTTAGAATACAGAATTGGTGACCTAAAGTAAACTATTTACACTAGGGAAAGAACTAGATGTTATTAAAAGTTTCAAAAAGAAATTTATCCTGTAAAAAGCTGAGAACTGCTGCAGCTTCCTCAGAAAGATACGTAACTGTTTAATCATCCCTAGTAATACTGAAAAAAAAGTCCCCCAAATCCCCAAACCTTAACTTTACCAAAAATTTAATTTCTGCAGTATGAAAAATTTCTGTAATTTATTTCAAAATGTCATAACAGCAATAATTTTAGACAAACACAGATCCAAAATACTGAAATGCTATGATTTTTTGGTAAGAGGTTTAATAAAACTTATAATTTTGTTTGAATGTTTTTCCATTGTTGTTTTAAATATTTTAGTTCAAAATTTTTGAAAACGTTAATTTTATTGTAATAGCAGGTTAAAACATTATCATCATTTACACCTTGAAAAGATTCCTTTAAGTAAAAACATTTTTCTGCAAAATCAAAGAAAGTTTCTCCAAAAGTCATGTTAAAATTTGCCTGGAAGTTTCAATACATGCTTCAAGTTTATGTCACATTGTTCTTTCTATATCTTCTATTTCCATCTGAAGCCCTGAATATTTTTACTGGCAGTGCTGAGGATTACTGTTAGTGTAGGCCAGTGCTACAGTTCTGCAGTCATAATGATATATATTCAAGGCATCAGAGGTGATTGTCATGAGTTGTCATGAGTTCAAACCACATATGTAATCATATCTCCTATTTCTTTACTCTTCAGACCTTCACTGCATATCTCTCTGCCACATTTTGGCTGTCTCATAGACTTTTCCTACCAGTTAGGATCTTTAATCCATTCTTGCACTTACTCAGGCACATCTTATATCTTGATTTCCGTTTTCACTACTTCATGGGGAATTTCATCTGTTCTACTTGACCCATGAAAAATATTGACTTTAATTAATGAGATAAAATGGAAAATAAATTATGGGTATTTAATTCTCAGAAATGAGCCAACAGAAGTACACAGGGTGAATTAAGACTTGGTTCAATGTGGTGTGTATTCCAAAGTTTGGACTTCAATTTATTATATTAAAATGGACTATTAGAAATAAAGCATGTGAGATTATGTAAAACTGATAGTAAGATATTTTTGTATTTTAGTGTTTGCCATTATCTGATAATGCCATTATCTGAAGATGGAAATATTTAGACTCTTCTTGAGTCTAAACAACAATCACATGGGATTGTTTTTGTGAGTTCAATAAGGCAATGATTTTCTTATTCTTTAATAACTAGCTGGGTGTAATTAATGGAATACAGTATCTGCCATTCATTCTTTTTTTAACTGTATCAGTCAAGTTTTCTGTTTTACTATGTTTCATCAACATTAAAATATTCAACCTTTTGTAACATTTGTATTTTCCTGTCATCTGTTTTCATCCTTCCTCCCACTCTAACCATATGGAAAAAGCAGCATTGTTTTGACCTTGGTATCTTTTTGCTGCCATGTAGGTTTGCTTTGTGCAAAACCCATGAAGGAAAACAAAATCAAATAAAATAAAAAAAATCACAAAAGATCCTTGAATCTGAATGGGTACGATCACAGTCACTGTTGTTGCCTAATATAGTCCTAGGACTGAATCACCTCCTAATTCTTTCTTGAGATTCTTCAATGGTGTAATTGATCCATACCTAAAAACAGAGTGTTGAAATATGTAAAGAGACAAAAAGTACAGAATGCATACCTCATGTGTAGTTTTGTTGTGCTGTGTGATTTTGTTGAAGCTATAGTTTCCCAGATTATTTTATGTTCTAGCTGGTAATAGGTTCTTTCAGAACATGGAATTGGTTTTCTCATCAGCAAGTAAGAAGAAAACATGATAGAAACCACTGTACAGTGTCTGTATTTGCAGGAATATATGGCACTTCTGATACTCAACTTTCACTTCTTAGACAGACTTGTGTTTGCCTACAGAGATGTGGCTTCTTTTCGTGTTCTAGACTAGTCAGGTGCATCACCAGTCCAAGCCTTCAGGCCAATCTGGTTCACCACTTGTTTCTCATGTTCCTTGTCATTTCTCTACTTGTAAACTGGAATCTTTAATATTAGTACATCCATCCACTGCTAATCTCCACATGCATAGCTATATTTTTATTCATGCAATCAAATTATGGTAGTTTATGATTGTCCAAGAGACTAATTTTATAAAAGTATTTATATTATAGAATTTTATAATGCTAAGCATCATGCTAAGTGCAAACCTTCTATGTGTAACATCTGGTGGCTGTATTTATGCTCTATTTATTTATTGAGTTATCTTCTGTCAGTTGTTTCAACATAATTTTTACTATTCATTTATCCACAAAGATAACCATTTTTTATATCAATTATCTGAAGTACAGGACAAAAATATGTCCAAAGAAATACCACACTCCTTCAAAATAGCAGTACTAAGAGCAACTCCTAAGTAAATGAGAGATCAAAAATAGGGAAGGAGAGAGGAGAAAGAAGGGGAGAGAAAACAAACAGTATAGAATAAAATACTCAATATCTTCAGTTAGTGGGAACAGTTTTTTAAACCATTTTTAGTCTTCTATTGATAGACATAAGGACTTCAAACTACTGTGACATCTCAGAAGTTTTTTGTTTTTTTTAAATAGAAAAAGCTTCAATTAATAATTGTTTGTTAATCAACAATGCCTTCACCAACATATTTGATGATAATTAATCCTCCTGAATTAAGTTTTTGCATATCTTGACTCTGGAATTTTAATTTAGAAGATTAATGACTTTTGTTTAAAAAGTAATAGACTTTGAGAGTATAGAAATTTAGATGAAAGGGCATGCTTTTGTGCACTGCTCATCAGAGATGTAAATGGAATTTATGAAAACTGCTGTAAAAGGGTTTGAAGAGGAAAGCCAAGACATGCAAAATCAGGAATAACAGTTGTACCAGTAGGAATTCTTTGTATGTTTCTTTTGCACCCAGTACCTTCATTTTAGTCAATAAGGGCTAAACAATGAAGTAAAGCATACGCTTCTTAAAAATAAAATTGAAGAGTCTTAAATGATTCACTCATATGTTACAGGAGAGAATTAAAATGCACAATAATATTTAAAAAAATAAAAAACCTCTGAAAAAATTAATATGGAATAGTGCAACTTGCTAACCTGTCACAACAATAATCAGCAGAGATGTCAAGTAGGATCAAATTTCTGGATTGCATTCTGCAGAAGAGTTGCACTTAGTTTAAAGCAAGTAATATATGAATCAAGTATTCCATACCACTAAAATTTAATTATATGAGTATATGAACAGATACATAGCCTGTGAGAAGAGAATTCCTGTTCTTTGTTCTGTTTGGGTAGAGCCTCAGCTCTACTGTATTGGCCAGAACAATAAAAAAATGCATGGATTGTTTGAAGAAATTCCAGGTTAAAAAAAAATCACTGTCATTTTAGGAAACATGTACCAAGAAGAGATTATAACAGGAAAGAAATTTTATTTTATTTTATAAATACCAAACAGATTTTCTGGTAGTGGTGTGGACTCTATGATATTTGGGATTATAAGATTATAATAAACTAGACAAACTTCTGTCAATCATGATGAGTTTAGACATGACAGTCTTTTTGCCTTGAAGAAAGGAGCACATTTAATAATTGCTCACAAACTGTCAGTCAGTATCTTTCTCTGAAAAGGTTGCCTGCAGATATTGACAAACATTTAAAAAATCTAACCTTTTGCATGAGGATTAAAAGTGTTTTGTCATCATTCAGTTTTTACAACAGTCATTGAATAGATCTTCTAAAATTTAAGTACAAGCTTTATGACTTCATCTGATTTGCTCTTCCACTGGAGTATTATGGTGTGCCAAATCTCATGACTATGCACAACCAGAATCAGTCTCCATCACATTAGACAGTTAACATAATGCGCATACTCATGTCTTAAAAAGCTTAGTGTTTAAAGAAATTGCACTAATTGAAAGTAAATGCTGGTACTATTATTTATGGGGGGGCTTGTTTTGTTTGTTTGTTTTCTGGGGTTTTTTTTTAGATAGTTTTTTAAGACAGGACACTGAAAGAAAAATAACTGAATTGCATGGGGAAATTAATAAACTGAAACTAGCTGGTTTGAGTCCGAGTCCTTAAAGGCAAGATTCTAAATCTCCATCAAGTAAATGTTATAGTAAAATAAATTTATCTACAGTATTAAAAAAAAAAAAAAAGAAGTTTAAGTACATAATGAAATCTTGTGTATTTTGTTAATCAAACTGTAACTCTTTAATTATGTGGAATTTGGTGTGCACAAGCTTTGTGTTATCCCCTCCACTTATCCCACTCTATTTCATATTTCTCATGACATTATCTTAAAAATATTGTGGAAAATATAAAGAAGCTTATTGCTTCATTAAATTACATTAATTAAATCAATGTGAATTAAATACAAAATAAAACCAATTTTTAAAAACAGCACTAAGTAATGGCTAGTGCCATCTCTCTCACCGCTATGAAAGTTGACAGGTTGATTTCTCTTTAGCTGACACTGTTTTCATGACAAGCTTCAAACATTACTACAACTGAGAGTTAAAATAAGAACTTTTTATGTGTAAGACTCTTAATTCTCTCATAATAAAAGGGTACACGTCATTAGGAGCGTAATTCATAGAATGAAACATAGTTGTCTAATCAAGGAGATTTCTGTGTGAAGTGTCCCATTTCCTTTGTAGTGGTGACTGGAAATGTAGCGAAAAAGAGGCAGTGGGTAATTAAGAAAGGAAGGAATGTGTGTTGTCTTAGGGTCTCTAATATAAGAGGCTTACTTCAGAAGGAGAAATTAATTGGAAGGTTTCTTTCCGAATTGTGGTGATTAAAAAATGATACAGATGTTTCTTAAATCTTTGGTCTGGTGTTGAAATTAATTCCTCAGTGCATGACACAAGAACATTTTGAAAAGATCAGTGAAAAAAAAAAGATACAAAAACCTAAAAAAATGGTGAGATTAATTAATCTCAGATGAAATTTGGAAAGTACCCTTTTTTCTTTTTTTTCCCCCCACTGTAATCTAAGTGTTCTATTACAACAGAGATGTGTCTAGGCATATGTTATTTTGCAAGGTGAAGTCAAATAACTTCTCTCTTGAGGGGCTTGTTTTTCTCACTTGCCTCCTTGCGTAGTCTAAACAGAGCCACCCATGGTTATTGTACTGTAGGAAAAGCTCAATATACTTCAGGATTTTTACTTAGCTTGACTTTTTATCTTAGCATATGAAAACAGCAGTTGAAAAAAACAGCCCAATCCAACAGATGGTTTGTGCATTCTGCTACAAGCAGATGATAGGTTCTCTCTCTAGTGCATGCAGGTAACATTGTCTGCTAAAAGTTTTCAAGAAAGTATTATTATGGCCTAAATGGAGCAGAAATATGTCAATATGTCTTTTTTTTTTTAATTATGTTAAATGATGAGGAGTCATATTTCAATATGAGTACGGTTTATGTTTCTGTGATATATAGCATATAGATACTGGTTATCTAGATACAGTAAGACAAACCAGAAAAAAGCTAATTTCTGGAAGTGTTGGTGCCTGTCTTGGCAAACGTTGTATTTTGTTTGTCTGTTGCAAACTTTGTTGTTGTAAGACTTTTATTTCTGTATGTTTGAGCATATTGAAATAACAAGTAGAGGGATCTCACTTTCCTCGCTGATTTGTACTGAATTTTTTAAAATATTTTTCATTATTTAGTCCAAAATTTCTTGGTAAAAAATACAGATAGTAATATTGGCTTTTTTTCTTTTGAAAAAGCCCATTACATTGGAGGACATTCTGATGGAGCTCAGAAAAATACAATTCCCTTTTGTTTACAGGTGAAATTTAATTTATCTACGGTTCCTTACTATTACCATAGCAGGCAATCTTTCTGTCAGAAAAAGAATTCCAGCATAATATCAGAGTAAGCAGCGGTTGCAATTATTCCCTTTCTACTTTTGCAGAGGTTTTTCTCTTCAGGAGCAGAACTTTGTCTAAAAATGTCTAAAAAAATGCACCAAAAAGCCTCAAACTTCATGTTGTGTACAGCAGATAATTTTAAGAATATCAAAACTCTATCTAAAACTGATCTAATTTAAAGATAAATTATCTATCTAAACAGGTTTTCCTAATGACTATGTAAACATGTTGCGTGCCTTGTCTTCACTATGTGGTATTTCAGAAAATCTGGTATGTATCTTATTATGTGTATTTCTGCTATAACTTTTGCTTCCCAACCCTTGATTTGCTTTATCTCATTCTAATTCATATAACAATGTCTGATGAATCCTTGTAGCAAATGATTACATTAAATGAGTCCATCTAGCAAATCTCTTCAGGCTTGTTTGAAAATTGATGGAAAACAAAATGTGCTGAAAGTAGGAATACATAATTCTTGACTGTACAATTTGATCATTCTATTCTTCACTGTGGATGGAGGGGTCAGTCCATAAAGGTCTCATGTTTCTTTTCTGTACACAAAGCAGGGCTGAACATGAATTTTCCATGAAAATATTTTTGTGATAATATACTGTTTTATAAAAAAATAGTGGTATGGAGTGATTCCACTGATACCATTTATTGATTTAAAATTAATAATTAAGATTTTCAGAGTTACTGAAACATCCTCTATGGCATATAAAAAAAAAATCCCAGTCTCATTAAAAAAATATATTTTTTTCACAGATCATGATTAGATTTTTAAAAAGCCTAAAGAATATGACAAGAACTAGTATTAAAATATTCAAAATATATGTTGGATTGAGCTGATTAGGACTTTTTCTAGTACTTTTTACATTCTGGTTCATGAAGGATCTGACTGCATTTTGGAATTATGGAAAATTATTTATCCCAAAATCCCATCAAGTGGTTTAAGAGATGATTGCAAATTTAATGGAAGAAGAAAGAAAATATGTTTTATTATTAATTCTGTGATCACAGATCCTGTTTTGGCCACCACATGAAGGTTTTTAAATTGTGTACTTTTTCTGAGCACATAAGTTCTTCCCTGTGAATAATTATCTCGCTTAAGTAATCTTTTGGGTTTTAGAGTCTCCTATGTTTATATAGACTTGCTATATAATTGAGAACAGATAAGGATTTCAATAACAGTAATAAGTTTTAGATGGATGAACTTCTCAGTATTCCATGCCTTTTGAAAAAATATGCTAAATTAATCTTATATTAAAGTTTATAATCAGCATAATATTTCAGTCTTATTTTCCATTACTGCTGAAAACTGCTCAGCAAGATATAATGTCAAAAGGAAATGGGCCACAGCAATCTTATATATAGGAAATAATATTTTTGTGGAAGGCATAATAGGGACAAAAAAAAGCAGCAGTATTATTCTTCTGTCACATACTCTATGTTGTCACTGCTTTATGACCTTTTCAAATGGCATTTCATGTTAAATCTCCACATTGTATTAGAAGTTAATTTATGAGATAAAAGCAACATTACTTAGGTTTTATAATTAGATAATTTAGGAGAACTGGCATGCAAACCAGAGGAACTAGACTTTTACTAAACCTCTTCTGACTACCGTAACTTTTCTTACTATTATTTTTCTGTATTAGATTATCAGGTAAAAAAAAATTTAACAACTTTTCCAAATTTTCTTTGCTAAAACTGCAGGCTTCAATGAACCTCTTTCAGCCATGTTTTTCAGGTGATAGATTAGTTTCTTCAATTTAATTTCACTCACCTGAAAGAAAGACACCTAATTCAGTAGTCATCTAGTCAACATAATGCACTCAGTATTTGCAGATAGCTTGTCTGAAAAAGGAAGATGTGCATATACTGCATAAGATGAGTTCTCTCTCTGTGTGATGAGAGGGAAGCAGGATCACAGTTCTTGAGTGAGATCATTATAGAGTGTCTCAAAGCATTTTAGCCATTTACATTTAGATTACCCATTTTGGTGTATCTTTCTATATTCTGTAGTAAATGGAGAAAAAGATGTGCTTTAAGCCGTTGTTCAGCTGACATATATCAGATGTCTACAGTAATACGGATTAGATTGTGCTTAAGAAGTGCTTAGATTTCTGTACTACCCATTCTACGTTTCCATAAAGATTGTCAATGAATAGAATAATCAAGAACAGACTGGGGCAAGGCAGAATCAGAATTTTACTCTTCTAATGAGCTTAAATTTCTGGGAAGGCAGCCCAAGCCTCATCATCTTAACCTAAAATGATAAAAAAAAATAAATTAAAAGAAAATAAATATTCCTTGAAAGGCAGAAATAAAGAATAATTTTTAGCTGCTGTCTTTCATATATAGATGGAATTACTTCAAATTACATCTAATACTCTATAAAAGAAGATAATAGGATAAGAATGTAACTCAGAATGTTCTAAAAGAGATAGAAAACAAGAATTGCACAGTGCTGTTAAAGAAAATTATATAAACTAATTTATAATTCAAGTTCTACAAATTAGAAAAACATATGCAAAATGAAAATTTCAGAAGTTACTCTTGCAATTGAAAGTGTCATTTTCAGTCGAAGGCTCATATATTTCACCTATGGAGAAGTAAGAAAAACTCCGACTTTTTAACATTGCTGAATCACTTCCTGAATTATTTTTAAATGTGGTTAAGAGCTGCATATAAGAATTTCGTACAGAGATACTGTTTACAGATACTGGATGAACATTTCTGAGTAGAAACAGAATGTGTCCAGATTGAGGCCCAACCTTAGAGAGCCCCTTAGCTATTGACAGTTCTGCTACTAGTATTGACTAAAATAGTTTTGATATCTGGTGACCAGTAGTTTCTGATCAAATTTTGAGATTGACTCAGACAAACTAATAGAAAGTTTTGAAAGAAACTTTGTAAAAACTTCATTTTATTGGATATCAATGGTTATTTTCCCTTTTTTTTTTTTCTGTTAGGCATTGACCAAAAATAAATATATCATGATAAAGTAGTATCAGAAAAGCATATCCATAAAGCATCAATGCAATAAAATCTGTATTTCTTTACTTTCTGGTAGATACACTTGCTGTCTTTTAAACAGAAATTATCACAAGCTCAACTTTTGTCTTAATATTTCATAACCTTAAGCCTTATAAAACTTTAACTCTGATATAAAATTTTAATAGATAGCAGAAGATGCTGAATAAGAATGTTTTGAAAGGGGTTCTTTAGCACAAAAAAAAAGCACTGAAGTAATTGTGAATATTTCATGTTGTAAGAACTAGCTTCAATGTCAACCTTCATTCTTTTGAGAAAAAAATTCCATCAAAAGCTTAGTTATAATCTTTGGAAAAGGTTACTTTCGTAATGCTAAGCAGGGAAGCATATGAAATGTTTACAAGCCTATGTGGTTTTAGCATGGATATTTCTTATGTCAATTAAAAATACCATCACTCAGGGAAAAGTGCATTTTGAAATAAACATTGGTAAAAGCATTATCCTCCAGGAAGTATATTAAAGGAAAACAAATATGGGGAAAATGATTGATATGTGTTTCAGATTGAAATCTGCAAGCTCCATTTTATTGTGGGAGTTAAATAGTAACACTTGAGTTTTCAGCTAATTCTGAGTGACTGTGCCATTTTGTTTCACTTCATTGGTCACACTAAAATTAGAAACCAAAGTAATGAATGACAACGACAAAATTTAAGAAACTCCACTTAAAGAGTCATGACTGAGATCAAGAGTATTTGGTCATATCTGGATGGGGTAGTCCATTTATGCCAAGTTCCGCCAGGCACAAGTAGATTGCTTAAAGCTGTATGTAGTGGTACTACATTAATAAATTCTTGGCTAGCTAGTATGATGGATGGCTATCCAGTGTTTTTGTTTCCTGTCCTCAATTTAGAAATAGCTTCAAGGACTGAAATGAGGGCATTTTGTTTTGGTCTGTCATTTCTTTGCTTCCTTTCCATGCCCCAGCTGCTCTGTAGTTTACAGCACTGTCAAATATGGGTCACCTTATCACTGACTACACAATTTGTGACAAGCATTAATGTGAAGGAGAGTTTTATTCAGAATAAAGGAAACAGCTTCTCAAATTATCTTTTCTTCTTCTGTTCTCACACCCTTTTTCCTCCTGTCTTTTCTTCTCATTCCACAGCATTGAGCTGTATTGCTGTCATAGCCCTGTGAAAATACTACTTTGTAAACTGCAAACATAATAAAATTGCTGGTTGTGACAAATGACGCAAGTCAGTCTTTCCTATTAAGTCCATGTAATGGCTGCAGGATGTGCTGTGCTGTACTGAGGAATTAGAGAACAGCCTCTGCAGGACCTAGTCTACCAATTTTTAACCAGAAGTAAATCAGACAACAGTGAATTGTATTATTATTTAGAGTATTCATGAAGTCTCTACTGTGCATTTTCTGTGGAGGCAAAAGTTTTCCAGATTTCTGGAACTTTGTGCAGGTTCTGTGTTCTAGATTTTCTTTTATTAGGTTCTGTTTCTAATTTCATTACATACAAATTTCCATGGGTACTTTGAGAAGGTTGTATTCAATAAAGTTGTGTGGAATTGACCTTTCATTTTACATCTGGAAAGAGTGGGCTTTAGAGATATTACCAGTAACTGACAGGGATAAGATGCTCACCAAGATGTCTGTGCTGTATCATCATAAATGTATGGTATCTGATTCAAGAGGTGATTATGAGAAATATTTCTTTTAAATAACATGACTGTGGTGGTATATTATGCATTCTAGATTGCATATAGACACATACACAAACAGATGAATTCTTCATTCCCACAGAGTAAAGATACTGAAAATCTCTCAAAAAGAAACTGTGCCTGTGTTTTAAAATTTTAAGAAAAGGATGGTCTTTATTAAGAGAATGCTAAAATAGGGAGGATAAAAACTAAATTACTATCATACCACCGTTTTTAGAAGTTAAAGACAAAAACTCACTGCTAGATCAGAGTCCAACATCTGACTTAGTAAGTATGCTAGCATATATTAACGCAAGGAAAGAGTATCTAATGGTATACTATATTTATTAAGAGAATAAAATTATCCTCAATAAATCCATAGTAGCTTCTAAGTGGTATTAGCCCAGTTTTAGCCAATTTAGAGCCTATTGTTTCCCATATGTGGTGATTCTTCCTGAGTCGCCTTGATTCAGTTGTCAACACTGAATTTAATCTACTTTTGTTGTCATTCAAATTTATTAGTCATTTAGAAGCATAAGATCTTCCTTATGCCCCTGTGATCAGATTAGATGTGATTAGCATTAATAATTTAAATAAAATATTTTACATACTCATTTTTCTTGGGTAAATAATTGACAACAAACCCAGCACACAGATTGTTCAGGGGTGTTTCTGTGGAGATCTCTTCAGTATGAAAAATGACCATTCATTTCAATTCTTCTCAATTCCAATCTTTTACCTGATCATTAATTCATTAAAGGTCTTCTTGCTTTAAAACAGGGCTGGTTCTCTCAAAGGCTCTGAGTGGAGCACTTAACAAAAGTTTTATTGAAAAAAAGTATATATTGCTCATATAATATTCATGTAATTGCTGATCCCTTTACATACTAAAACTTGTAAGTTCAGGATTTCTTCTTTGTAACCCAGTTTGAAGTGATAACTTATGTATTCAAGTGTATATGAGTCATGTTTCTTATTTATTTTTATATGAATTTCCTTTCAATAGAGGTGAGACAATGATTAGGCCCTTCTTAAAGCTGATGTCACACTAATAGGTTTTGCCCATTATTCTGATGCCAAAGGTGATTTAAGTAATAGCTTAAACCACAGCAGATTGCTGTCCATTTCTTAGAAAATACGTGGGTGAATAGCAAATTATCCAGAAAATTTATTGTTTTCTATTTCATAAATGCTTTTCTTTTAGCAATTTCCTTTTTTGACTACTTGTCAAATTTTGTTTCTAGTAAAAAGAACCTACATGTGCTCCTCTGTGACTGAATTCTATTGTAAATAGAAAATTAGAAAAGATACATAGAAAAAATAAAACAAAAGAGAACAAAACAAAACTGAATGAAAACCTTGAAAAATGCATATTTTTATGCAGTTTCTTTCCAGGTATGATTCACTCTTTCAGTGTGTGGTACTTCAATATTTCTGCTATCCGTTACTTGTTCTTTGCTAGAGCTATCATCCTCATTTCAAGAGAGTCTCAAAAAAAAAAAAAAAGGAGCAGGCATCTAAGTATATGAAACTAAAAGATTGTTCAGTTTTAGAGCTGTCATTCTGTCAAGCTTTTTGAAAATGCATAAAATATATGAGTTCTTAATAATAGAAAAATAGAATGGGAAAGAAGAATTTATTTCCTCTTTTTTTCTATCATTTTCTATCATTTTTCAGTATGCTAGGCTAAGTTAGAGATATGATAAAGATTAATTTTTTAGAAAAAGTTAATCCAAAGATTAACTTTTCTTAGAAATGCATAATTATGTAATTAATTATATTAATTTCTCTTATCAGATGTTTAGTAATGACTGTTTAAAGCTCAGCAAATAGCCTTCTGGCTTTGTTAGTACAAGGAGATAATGTGACATTCACACATAGATCATCTGATGCTCAGCAAAGCTCGTTTGAGCTACTTAAGTTTTATCATTTATTTGGGAAAAGGATTAGCTTGCTCATTGCATTACTCATATATAACAAAGCATCTTTGGGAAGGAAGAGCAGAAGGATGGAAAACAGGAGTCATTTAAATACTATTTAAATATTCTTCTCCATGTGGAAGGTCTACTGAAGATAGAGGCCAAAGTTCAGGAGACAGTCCAAGCCCAGGACATACATTAGAACATAAGCATGCCTGTTACTGACTGGGTGGGGTGTCCAAACTCTCTGGGTTCTGTGACTTTTGGTTGGTCATTTATTTATTTATTTATTTTCTAAGTTACTTAGCAGAAAGTGATCTGCTTTAATGCTGGAATTCTGATAAATACTCCTATTTAACCATATTGCCTCTTGAGTGTTCTGGTAGCTTCTGATTTTTCTTGAAAATGCAGAAAAATAGTATGAGAAAGAGTTTCTCCTTTATGAAGAATTCAGTTCAAGTTTCTTTATTAATATTTCAATATCTATGTTTGTATAGTACTGTAACTGATAAATAATTGCAGAATTACAAGAACTTGAAATATGATGGTGAATTTTGCTAATGAATTTTGTGCCCAAGATTTTCCTGTAAAAATTTTAGGCAAATAGAACTCAAAAAGTAATTCTTCAATAAAATGCAGTCATCCACATTGTAATTTTGTTTCCTTTTTTAGGAACGTTTGAACATATCTCCGAATTACTTGTGAAAGATTGTCTTTATTGTTTGAAGGGTTCTTTAAATATTATATGTGCTGACTAAAGGATGATAAAGGTCTTCATAAACTTAATAGGCTAGATTAAAAGCATAATGAGGGAATTATGTAATCACATCTCATTTCCTGCTCACTTTTAAATGCGCCTAGGAAAAATTGAGAGTAACTTAGAGCAGACAGCTAACATGAAGCTCAGGCAATCTTATTAACATAAATATTTACTTAGGTTATTTATACACAGTTATGTATACATATATCCACATACATATGTGTCTTTGTGATCAAAATAAACCTTTTTGTTTTGTGGGAACTCTGTATGGGAAATAGGCTTGTATGTTGCTTCAGTAACCATTCACTTCTGCATACTAATGATCTCTCCTCCCCCACCACAGAAGGCTGAAAAAACTGAGGAAGGGATTAAATAACCCCATTCAGTTTTGTGGAGACTACCAGAAAGTTCAAGCATATCCTGTGTTGCATAAGTAGAGAAAAAAGAATCAGTTTTATTAAAAAATGATGGTTTTTTTTAAACTATGCAGTGCAATAATACTGTAAATTATTTCTGCAATTGGTAAAAAGACTTCTACATTCAATGAAAAAATTCCCATGAGCCTCATAGAGATTTGAAGTAAGGATTCATCTCTAGAAAGTCTTACTTATTTCAAAATAGAGCATATGTGTTTTTATTTCAAAATAAATTTAATGTGTTAAAATTTTATTTTAAAAATAAGATATGTACATAAAATGTTAGAAAATGTTTCTTTTTTTTGTTGTGCAGTATTTGATATCAATGTTTTATGGAATATAATAAAATAATTAAAAATATTTATATTATCAAGAATTTGTGACCTTTTAAATAATTGTGATTGAAATTAAATAATAAATCAAAATATTTGGAAATAGCATGCCAATTGTTTTGTCTCTCAGAAAGATGCTATTTTATACATTTATGACACCCCTGCAATGCTATTAAAAGTACCATCTTTACTTCAATCTAAGAACTATTATGTTACCTCTACAATAGTTCAAGTCTTAAAATTATTTTTAATTACACTACTTATAGTGTATTAACTGGCATAATTTACTACAATTTTGAAGTAAACAAAGGGAGAATGGAGATGTGTGCGCGTGCCCAGGAAAACAGTGCTCTGTGTGAAACAATGGTTTGACTGATGTAAATCTCAAGTTTCAAGGATATATTTATTCTTCTCAAATATTCAGTGATTTCTCACCCTAATCACTGTTTCTTAGTTTAAAAGCATATGAATTCTTGATAGTGACCTGGACTTGGATAAGTCTGCACTAAATTGTTCTGCAAAGCATAAGCAAACACACTTTGGATTGCCGAAGTGGGTATAACTGGATTTTGTTTCTTCAACTTGTTTAAAAAAGGACAGTAATTATGTAGTTTTACTAATTGTCTGTAGTCTGTAGATGTCCTGGCATTTTGTCCAGACTCAAAATCTGTAAACACCTATAAAGTAAACTCCACAATTCTTCTCTGTCCTCAAGAACTTTTGCTTCATATTAATATTAGCTACATATAACTTCCAAATCCATCACTGAAAATAAATCAGAAACCATAAAAGTGCTGTGTTTTCCCCTTTCTGAAGCTTGAGCTTCATTCAGGAAATATCTTCCAAAGAACTTAGTGTTGGCTTACCACCAATTTGAATAAGAATGTATTTGCTTTCCTTAATGAGTTCTTACATTAACAGTATCTTTGTTTCTTTTGCTCTTCAATACATAGGAAAACACTAACACCTATCTATGATTACTTCTAAACAGGATTCTTAAAAAACTGCAACAGTTTTTCATTCTTGAATATTTAATTTGCGACTTCTGACTACTGAACCAAACAGAATTGAAGAAGCCAATCCTCTCCCTTCATAGAGGCTTTACATAGCAGTAGAGTTAAAAAGAGAATAAATAATTGAGAGTTCAACTTTTTTTAAATAACTACTAACATTCAGAATGTTTTGTAAACAAAACCAGAATAAGGATTCACCAGAAAGGTCTCATGAAGATATAAGTTGGAGTCCTTATTTTGTGAAGTATGAGGAGCTGTTAAAAGTTATATCCATGTTGTCAATAAGTAAGGTAAAATGTGTGTGTGAATTCGAGGAACAAAAGCATTGTTGCTTTTCTTTATGCTGCTAAGCGGAGAAGTGAGAGCAAAAGATGTTTCCCTCCTATGTATCTCCCCACCGTGTTCGTAGAAGAGCCCATCATGGCCCTTAGCCGTGCATAAGCACACATCTGGCTTTAGGCACCTAGTTGAGGCATAAAAGTGAGGGATACAGAATTTGCCAGAATGGTACAAGAAAAAAGGAAAGGATTTCCAGGTATTCTAGCACATTTTCAGACCGTTACAGCAGCTAACTCAGTGTGATAAGTCGAGCCTCTCCTCATTAGCACCTTCAGCTTTGTGAGTCCTTCAAAGGGAGGCGCAAGAAAAATAAGAGAACATAATGGTAGTAGAAGGTACAGAATCAGTCTCTCTTTATGGAGTCAGAGAAGACTGGGAAGTTGGTCCCCACAGACACCTCCTAGTCTGTTCACTCTAAGCAATTACTCTGAGGTCAGTATTAGGCCATGAAATGTAGAATCCTGCTTGAAGGAAACAGTTTCATACTTCCATGAGTCCAAGATGATTCCAGAAAATTAGATTTGCTGTGGTAATAAATTTGTTGTAATTTTCTCTTACCATCTTTCCTTTGTTCTATCCTCAGATAATCCTATGACATGAACATTAAAGGAAGGTGCAAGTAGAATTCAATATCAGGCAGATAAAGTGACATTTAGAAACAGGTTTGTTTTTATTACAGACAAAAATCCAAATAGGTATAGATTTTTGAATTCTAATTTAAGACCATAAATCTCCTGACCTTTAATGAGACTGTTAACTGTCACTGGTTGTTGCAATTTCAAATACCTTTTTGAAAAATGTGTGAGGTTTTTAGAAACTCAGAAACAATCACGTATTTTTCCACTAATTAAACTGAGCAAATTTGGTGTGTCAGCCACATTTAATTGAGAGTGTTCTGCATGCCTATGGGTTCAATACTGCAAAGCTGTCATCCATTTTGATGCTTTTTCTTAGCATAATACCAGGACAAACTAAGTTGGTATGCCTAATGTAAACAGGAAAAAAAAAAAAAAAAGCAAATTGATGTTCTCACACATGAGCATAGGTAAAGCATTCCAAGGAACAACACACTAAAAAGGCACTCTTTGGAGATGTACTGAAATGTTGCAATGGTTATTTCTTGTTTAAAAATTGACAGGTAAAAAGAAAGTGTTTCTGAACAGAACAGCAAGCCTGCAGACACTTAAATGTTACTTTGTTAGTAAATCTTAAGTAAATCTGAACTGCCTCATACTGGAAATCCTTGAATTAGGGCTGTCCATAAATGTCTCAAAATTTTCTACGCATGGATTGAAGCAAATGAACTCTCCCTTCCCTTTTACTATTTTGTTTGCCTTAAGGTTTGTTGATCAATCTATCAGTCAACAGGTATTGCAGACACTACCTTAGAATAAAATTTATAGCTAAGCTTGTTATCCTTAAGCATTAAGCTAGAATTGCACACAGTTGTATTTAGGCAGCTAAATGTCAATGTGTCAGTCAGGCATTGATCCATCTAAGTCTCTTCAAACATCTCTTCTAAGAGACTTGAAATAACGTCGCTAGTATTTCATTCAAGAGAATTAAATTCTTAATTTTTCATTGTATTCTTTTATTTCATGTGATTTTTTTTTAGAGCAAGAGAATGTACTTCGTGATTCTAATACAGAGAATATACTTTAGGAATACTCATTTGTTTATCACTGCCATGGAGTGATGCATGGGAAATCATAATATTGTCATGTGCTTTTTATACAAGACAGCTGATGGTTTGTGTGCCACCCTCTACCAGCAATATACAAATAACTGCTGAGGATGACAGTTGTGGTACTCCCACTTAGCAGCTTTGGTGGGACCCTCTCAGCTCCAACAGAATTTCTGAAAGAACATTCATGAGATGTGAGCAGTTAGGAGAATATTTATCCTTTGACTACCCTGTACACGGCTCCTTGAGCCCTAAGCGATGTCCATGCTTAAAGAAATGAGGAATTCCTTTTTGTAGGCTTTACACAAATCCAAAGCTCAGAGCTTATATTTCATTATTTGTAGTTACTGTTGCATAGCTGGATGCATGTACTCATCCACATCAATGCTTTTGGATTTTAATAATTTTATTAAATATATTATTAAGAGTGAGCAGTAGCAATGTAACTATTAAACTCAAGAAATACTCTAAAATTTTTTTTTTTTTTTTTTTTGCATTTAATGGTCAGACCAATACCTGCTCCAGTTCCTTCTTTATGTAATTTAAAATCTTTTTACTGGCTTTTCAGGAGCAGTAAAATTTTACTTTCAACTTCTGACCACTGAACCAAACAGAACTGGAACAGCCAGTTGTTTTACTTTACTTCAGTTCCTGTGATGGAAATATTTGAATGTGGTCGAGCAATTGACATTTGAATGTGGTTGAACATTGTTAGGAGAAAAGCCAAATAATGCATTCATAGAGCTCGTAATATCCTTGCTAAAGGGAATGTCCATAAATGTCCAGATGAATACTGCTCTAAGCTCCACTAAAAGCTCAGTTCAGTTCCCCCTGAATAGATACCTAGTGCCATTTGACATGCCTTAAGATGTTGAGGTATGTTCCATGGGGCTGACAGATACTGTACTGGATCTAGAGGAGACCATTCTTTATGTGATGCCATCTGAAGACCAGACAAGACGTGAGAGCATCTTAAATTGCTTCAAGATGCTAGAAGGTGGGTAGCTGAACTGATATAGCATAAAGAATGGCATAGTGACACCTTTATGCTCAAGGCACAAAGACTTTTGTCAGTAAGAAACAATAATTTTAAATATGCAGATACATATTGCATTTACTTGGTGAATAACTATACTATAGAAAAGATAATTTAGTAAACCCACATGTAACATTACACATTTTACTAATTTCTCTATTTTAAAATAGCATAATAGAATGATAACTAGCATATTACAAAATACTCATTTCTTACTTAATACATACATACAGCAGCCTTTGTTCCTAATATTAAAAAAACAAACAAACCAAAGACGCCCAGCATATCAAAGAAGAGATGGACTGTGCTGTAATTTGGTTTTGACTGTTGTAATTTCTTTCCTGGAACAAAACCCCACAGTTAAGGGGCATATTGTTTTATGATTTATGATCACATAGCACAACTGTGGTAATGATAAATCAATATTCGAATAGAGGAATAAAAGATGTTAACTATGATCATGAAAGAAAATAAAACTTTCTAAAAATGTTTGTTATTTTCCTGCCTATATTCTAAAATAGAGAGCAGACACATTTAATTTTAAAAGTTCTTCACTTAAATTGGTCCCTCTATCCTGAAGTTATTCATGCTTTGTATTCACTTCAGATGCCTTGAAATTGCAAATCTAGGGAACAATTTTTGTAGATTATTTCACTTTCAAGAGACACTCTACTACAAAGGTTTATTTTATGGGATGCTCATTGAATATGTTGCTTGAAAGAAATACTGTCTCTTACTTCAGGAGTTTGAAAGCAGTGAAGAAGTGATGGATTTATAACAAATCAAGTGCAGGCTTAGGACACATGGAGCACATACACAGAATTTCACTGAGGTACCTTTATTCTCAATAAACAAACATCAATCTTATAATACCTATCCTCCTATCACCAGTATTAGAAGATTAAATCATGTCTAACCAATCTCTTTGTTAGATTTACTTTCTCAATTAATTAAAACCCAGGAAAGATTTTGGCACTTAAACTAACTGATAAATGAACTATTGACATATGATGTAAGTGTAATCTGCCTCTGGTAAGTGTTTAACTGCTTAAAAATCAATCATAGGGAAGTTATTAAAGACTTGTTGTTAACTTAAAGGACATTTATTACCGTTATGTTCTGAATCCTGTTTCATCCACTATTTTAATTCCTTGAATAATAAAAATTAATGCAATCATCAGGTGAGAGACAAAGGAGATTCAAAAAATATTTTCAAATATAAGTCTGATCTACCATTGATTTTGAACCATTCGGAAGGAAAAAGAAAAAAAATCTAGATTTTGAAACACAAGTCTCCCACACACGGGCAAATTACCCATGGGTACTGTTTTACTAATCACAGATGTGTATATCCCATAGCAGATGAAGGTAATTTGTATTAACATATTTCTCTTGCAACAATGAATGAGTTGTTTCACATTTCTAGTATCTGTGGCTAAGAATTGAAATTTTGGTCAGCTGATGTGTACTGTCTCTTGGGAAAATGTTTAGCTAGAGATATAAACACTGAAAGAGATTATGACACATCTCTAAATCTCATTACTGAGTACTGAGTAGTACTGAGGTTTGAGAATTAAACAGACATCTTTCAACAATTTCCTAGGTTTGCTTAAATCTTACTAGGCAGATGTTTGGGTTGTTTATTTAGTTAGTTAGTTATTTAGTTATTTATTTAATTTTAATATTTAAATCACTTTTAGTTTAGCTCTTTGCTATATCAGAATCATATATCTTCTGAGTACAGTTTATGTAATGAGTGTTTCTCATGTCTCTTGTTTGGCCGAATGCATCCAAATGATGAGCACGTGTACTTTTCAGCAGAACCCCTCTGCAGATTTCCCTGAGGAATGCTCCCTCCCACCCTCATGTAATTTATGGAGTGCACCAGGAAGACCAGGAATAAGAGTGTCACCCCTGCCACCCATATCTGAATTTGTCAGACTATTTAGTGTGCAGTTAAACTAATCTGCCTTGTGTTCCTAAGTGATGTGTGTGCACAAATGCTGTCTTGATACCAGCACTGTTTCAGTGACACAAAGTCCTCAGCTTTCCCCAGCAAGCTGCTGCCAGGTCTCCTAAGCAACCTGCCATGACTTGTTTACTCTTCCCGTGCCTTCCATCAGCCTTCACGACCTGCTGTCCAAGGACACTGTGAGCAGTGCACCTCCTGGTGCACACCTCCTGTGCACATACATCTCCTGAGTAGTCTCTGGTCAATTTAGATTTGTACTGCTTACTGATAATATTGTTGCAAAAGAAATGGGCTGCAGCAGTACTGCATGTGAGAAAACAAGGAAATAAGATTGGCAAAACAAATTAGTATCTTACTGCAGCTTCTTTTGAGATCATGATAGCAGTCTCCCTCTGGTGCGTGTCTTTTCTCATCTCTGTACCCCAAGTCACACTAAATGCTAGTTCAGTTATCCACAGGTGTCAAACTCACTGCTATAATTTTTTTTACGAGCCATTTTCCCTTCTGGTAGGTCAGCATCTGTCCTGTAGACTCCCTGCCTGGCTGTTTCTAAGGATTGTAGGCAGCCACTCAGTTGTCCCCTTCAGTAATGCTGGGTTTCTACACGCACTTGCCATTAACTTGAAGAAAAGGTGCAAGAGCTCACCTCACTAAGCAGGACCTCAGACACTGGAACCAGCTGGAAAGGGAAGAAGTGGTAGAAAAATGTGATATTGTTATTGTCAAGCAATGATATTTCCACATAGAAGCTCAAGAAAGGAAGATTAATTCTGCCTCAAAATTTGTACAGTCATAAGACTTTCCTCTCTTCCAGTTTAGGATGCAGTTCTGCACATATGCATGTGTGTGTATATGTACACACAAGAGGTATTTGTGCAGTGCAAGTGCAGTGCAAGCCCTCTTGGCAAAAGCTACCATCTACATCTGGATGAGTTCTGCACTGTTTGGAATTTTTTCTAAAGAAAAAAGAAGGAAATATGGAATTAGATGGTTTTCTTCTCTTTAGGAGTTCAGAGCACTCTGACAAAGCTATTTACCACACAGTGAAAAACCTCTGCTGCAATTGTGACAGTAAATTTATTCCTCTGCTCATCTGCTCTCTCATTCCATACAGACAGCGATGATAGAACTTATTTATCAAGAGTAAACAATTTTTGTACTTACCTTTTATTATTTATTTATATTTTTCAGCTTTATTAACATCAGAGTGTTCTTTTTTGTGGTTTTTCTTTTTATCCTTATTTCTGAAATCTTTGCAAGAAGCAATCCTTTAATAAGCATATAGATTTCTCCTTTTTAAGATACAGATAGATAGCAAAGTAAACAATCAATCTGTGGATCATCTGTTTGCTCAGTTCAGCATATTTTCCCAGGAATCAGCATGATTCCTGCCATAACAGTACTTAATGAACCAATACTTCAAATCTCTTCAATTTGTTGTTATTTTGGCCACTGGTAAGTAGGCTATTGCAACTAATGCTTAACTGTGGCAAAATTTATCAGAAGGAAAAGACAGTCCATATAGTTTTATGCAGTCAGCAATGAATTTCACAGAAGCTTAAAGGTTTTGTTTTTTTTCCTGAAGAAAATCAATAGCAGCTGAGCAATCCTGTATTTTTGCTGTTGCTGTTGTTAGATCTATGCTGAATGATTGCCACAAGGTAAGAATGCACATACCAACCAGAAACTGAGTTTCATGTAGCATAAAAGCAGTTAGGTTTTAAAAGAGATTATAATTTTATAGCTGGATCATATTAACAAATGTAGATAATAATAAGTAATTTATGCTACGGCTTGTCCTCATCAAACTCATTACTGCAGAGTCTTTCATGCCTCTCCCTAATCAGAAATATGATAAATTCTCCCAAAAGGTCCTCTTCATATCTATTCCTTTTCCAACCCCCACCACTGAAATTTTCATATAGAAAAGAAATGAGAACAAACTCACAGGTCATGAAGTAAACAAGCTCTGGAAAACAAGCTCCAGCTTTCAGTTGCCATCTTGTTCAAAGTAGTACTTTCTCATGGTCAAAGCATAATTTAAGTGCATGGAGTTCCCTGTGAAAAAACAATAGAGAATGGGGAGAGTAGAATGAGAATTAAAACATGAACTTTACAGAACATTTTTGTAGAAGTACCTTTTAATTCAAACAGAAAACAACCAATGGTTTACCTTAAAATTTTCACCCTTGTTAACTCCAAGACTGGGTCTGCACAAAGGGTTTTAATGCAAAAGTGTATCTCATATTTTTGGGAGAAGAGAGGTCAGGGACTGCTGCCAAAGGGAAGGGGAAGAGAGAGCACAGGGTGCCTATAATATGGATGCTGATGGGGCACAGCTCTAAAGGATCTGAACACAACACAGACCAAGGCTTGTAGCTAGGTCTGTTGCTAACCCTAACACAGCAAACAATGAACCACAGCCAGGGTGCTTCAGGGGGATCAAGACTATAAGGAGACAATGGAGACAAAGCTACCATACAGACAGCAGTGGAGTTTTTCTTTTAAAACAATTCCATTTCCTCTTTAATTAATTTAAGATATGAACTATATTCCCCATGTCTGCAAAATCAGCAATAACTCAGAAAACTTGAATCAAGCCTATGTGACCACCAATCTCTGTAGACATTAGAAGGAAGAATCTTGCCTTCCAGTTTTTATTCTCCCATGGAAACAGTCTTAAGGTACTTGTGGATCCTTCAATTTAGATCTAGTTTGAGACAATAGAAAAATGCAATCAGGACTACAGGCATATAAAGGAGGTTTATGAGCAGTATAAAAATTCATGAAAAATTCTGAGCAGGACTAAGAAACAAAGAAAACAATATTTTAAATATTAGGAAGAAATATACTGTGCTAACATCAGAACCTGGTAGGCAGGGCATAATGAAAATACAGCAATCTTATGCCCTATATGTTGCATTTGTAAGTTTTCTTTCATTGAAATGTTATCTGATCTGGTTTTAATTTGTGAGATGTTAATATTGAACTATTAAAAGTAGATAATAGATAGCAGACCTAGTAACAATATGTTTATTAAAAGTGAACTTCTTGCTCAAATCCTTGAGTTAGTATTTTTAAAAAAAAAAAAACAACAGAATGTTGTATAATATGTACATGTCTAAGGAAAAGTTTGTTTTTTCTAGTAGTTCAAAAGGCCAGCTACATGTTACAGACAAACTAGTCTCATATTAATCCTAAGAAAATATTAGAGAAATTTATATCATATACACTATGAATTAATTCAGAACAAAAGAGCTTCATGAAAGATAAGTTTTATCAACTCAATTAATTATCTTTCTTCAAAGGAAGAAACAGATACAATCTTGTGACATACTGATAATACATTTTGACACCTGTACGGTTTTATGTTAGTCCTTCATAAGATTTTAATTTAAAAGCAAATAGTTGGGTGTAGGAGTTTTTTGCTAGATAAATGAAGTATGACTTGCATTGAGTTAATTCATTTTCTCTGCTCCAGACTTTATGCTGTCAACATGCATAAATATACTTCTGCATATTGTAATGTGGTCCCGTGTGCATGGCTGCATTCATCTTCATGTATGCTGGGGCTCTTGCTGCCTGCTGCTCTCAGGCATGTTGGTAAATACTCATTTAATGACAGGTAACTGTACCTTTGGCTTAGTAAAATTAGTAACAGTTTGGACTCTAGAAAACATTCAAGGAGACATAATCAAGGAGACTGCTCTGAATCAGCTTGGGAGCTCCTGATAAATGTGCATAATAAATAAAGGAGCTGTGGATTAGTATATATCTGGAGATAACAGTATTTTTGCTATTTATTCTTTTCTTTGCATATTGTGGCAACAATTCAGTTGTTTCGATTTTGTGTTTCTGATGCCAACAAATTCCATGTACATTGAAAGGAAATAATATCTGTAATCCAAAAAAATGTATTAAGTGTGAAAAGAGCACATGCTTTTTTTTTCCCCCCTCCAACTCCCCCCCTCCCCCATTTGCGTTGTCACTGTTGAGCTACAGTCTTTTCTAGAGGATGTCTTCTTATGTAGAATCTCTTAAATAACACAATTATACTGACTGGTAGAGGTATGGGCTCACAGGTTTATTAATATTATCCATTTCTGCCTTGTCTCCAGAGTAACAATGGAATGAGGAAAGGGACGGAAGAAAAAATAGTGCACAATTTATACTTATCTCTGATTCTCGTTATACCTTTACTGAGAGACCATTTTTCTAATGAAAAGCATTGGTCTCAAGCCACTGTAAAGGGTTTTACTTCAGTGATTCTAGAAAAATATTTAGCTAGGCTTTTCTGTTCTTACTTGGTTATAGTTAACTTCATGAAATACAAGATTTAAATGAAAAGAAAGGATGGTTCTGTTGTTAAAACACTGTATTAATATACATCAGATTTAACTTTAGGTTTTGGCTTTACTTCAAGCCTTCAGTGTAATTTTGCAGACAAGTCACTTAATCTCAAAGCTTCCACATGATCTGTAATATAAAGATATTTTCATTTTTCTTTTTATTATGTTTGAAGGGCAGTATTATTCTAATAACATGTGATATTAAGCTCCTTGAGAATAAGTTTCTTCACCAAATATGGTGAAAGATATAATTTTACATCTTTATAAACTCTTTACATTTTGGTAAGCTGGTCTATAACTTAAAAAAAAACAAACAAGAGAGGCCAAAAAATACTGTAAAAGTATAGTTGTTTAAGAATCAGAAGAAAACAGATAGATCTTTCTTAACATATTAGAGGATTTTCTTAGGATACAGCTATGAATACTGATGTGTAGACACATTTTAGGCATTTTTGTTTCTGCTACAGCTGATCTGTTAAAACTTGTTTTATAGAGAGGGAGAACCCAAATGCATAGGTTTATAGAATCGTGGAATCATGGAATTTTTTGAAATGGAAGGCACCTTAAAAATCCTTTAGTTCCAACCCCCCTGCCATGGGCAGGGGCACCTTTTACCTTCCAGGTTGCTCAAGGCCCCATCCAATCTGGCCTGGAACATTTCCAGGGGTGAATGGAAATGGCAGCATTTTGATTTGTATGTACTACCAGTGAAAAAGTTCTGATAAAAGACTTAACACTGAAGATATTAAGTAATTGTGTAGCCAAAGGCGTTTTCTCACCAAAAAGTTACAAGTTTAAATTACAATTGGTAATCTTTTGAATATTTGATTTTTTCATTACTCTTTCTAACATATAAACAAATCAGCAAACTAAAATCTTCAAATATGACGGAATAAAAGTCTGGTACAAGTGAAAATGAAGTCTGTGATTAAATATAACTGAAGGCTACACTAATTTTTAACTGCTGTACATTGGCCTGCTGTGTATTACATGAATTTGTCTAATTAATGTTTGCCCTAAACAAAAGCAAGAAAGAAAAGAAAAAACTGATGACACATTAGCTGCTTCCTTACTCGTACTGAAGAAACAAGAGAGAGGGATAAGAGACCCACCAAAACATACTGGAAGGATATTGACAGTGGGGCAGATTCCTGAGGAGCAAAATAATCTACTTGGCTTAAAATAAATGCTTGCAAATGTAGACTATTTAAAACTCCTGTTCATAATTTAATTTTTTTTTGTTATAAGGTTTTCTTAAAAAAAAATAAAAAGAGTTTTTGATTTATTGTTTTGGTTTACAAAACTGGTTTTTAGTCTCAGAAGACACATTTCAGTTAATGGGGAACCTGCTCAAACTACACTTTCCCCAAAGAGCAGTGTTTCTTAACCTGAACAAGAGTGCTTCATAAAGGTGTAAAATCAGAGACGCATAAAGATCACGAAGAGAGGAGATACAGAAAAATAGTGAGGTGATTCTGTTGAGCTGAAAAGTGAATACTAAAAAGGTACCTACAGAAAGGCAGATAGCTTTGAGGAAAAATAACTGGAAAAAAGATGATTATTATTAGAAGGATTAAAGTATATTTAAATATGTGCAGTATATTAAACAATAAATGTCTTTCCAACATTTGTTGAAGGAGTTGGATTAATTGTTTCTGTCAAAGATGTGTTTGCTATGGACAAGATGGTACAGAATGGCTTAACAAGCTTTCAGAGATTAATTATGAATGCCAGTTTGAATCCTTTAGGATATACATCTTATCAATATACATAAAATGTATGCACTAAAGAAACATCTTTTAAAAACACATTAAAAGCTTGAGGGAATAACTCAGTCAACTGATGGATAAGTCTTTATTTCTACAAAACTTAAAAGTGGTGTGGGGAGGTGGAGAAAGTGCAGTTTCTGGGTCTTGGTATTGAAGCGTCCCAAAATTACATGTTATTGTAATTAATTTTTTTTTTTTTCTCAGCCAGCATTAAACTTGGCATTGTATGCATTAAAATCTCAAAATAAATTGTAAAGGCAGAATTGTGAAAATGTAATGTAGTAACAATTTTATGTTTAAGAAGAAGAATTTCTGGTGACTCAAGACAATCTTTCAAGTGACTATGCTTTGGAAAGTATAGTGAGCAAAAGTGGTTTGAAGTACCCTGAAATAGGCTTTCAGCTTTTGTCTGTGTATAAAGGGGGAGAATTATGAATGGACAGCAGTATCATATTTCACAGAAGAGATGCTGTTGCATTTTAGATCAGATAGATGTAGTATCACAAATGCATAATACTCTATTTCAAGCTTAGGATCATATCAAGTTCATAACTAAAAGTCCTTCTCCTACATTGTCTTCTGTAGAGCCATAAATTACGTTTCAGTTATGTGACATAACATAGTCAATGTCAAAGGTCAGTGTTGTCTAGGGAGGGCTTCCAGTTCAGAATAATGTGTAATCATATGAATAAGAACCCTTCCTGGGCTGGAGAGCCACGGAACCCAGGGTTCCGGGCATAAGACCCAGATCTCTCACTGTCTGAAGAGATTCCTCTTTCCCTGAGCCATTACAGACTGCTTCTCTTAATGGCTGGACTCAGTGATGTTAAAGGTCTTTACCAATCTAAGTGATTCTGTGATTGTTAAGTCCAGAACGGGTATGTGTCTCTTCATCTCTGTTTTATATTTGTGCTAGTCTGGAGTCATGAGAGAGTCTCTCTAAAGCTGTATGGCTGTTTTTTCCAATCACACAGCATAAGGAAATTCAATCTTGTTTCTTTCATTGGTATTCCCTACTGGTTCAATTAGGTGTTCCAGCCTCTGAAATCTTAACAGTTATGAAAAAAACGAAGTTTTTCTGTCTTCTGCAACTCTACCTGTAGGAGCAGTTATTAGTTTTGTTCAGTGAAGTAATAAACGTACTGTTAGGCATCTCATTATGCCTATGATTGTAATGAACTCTAATTTAGGCTTATATCCTTTGGATTTTGTTTACTCTGGAGCAGATTTTACCTGGCTTTATTTTCTTACCAGCTGTAGCCCTCTTTGGTCAACCAAGGATGATCTGATGCAAGATTACAGTACCTGCTGTCTTGGTTCTTAAAATCTGCTAGATCTCTGGTTTTGCAGGTCAATCAACCTGCCTTCTTGCATACATTTGCAAAATTTATATAAGAGGCAGGTCACTGCTGAGACAATATTTCTAGAAGTAAAGAGAAAGAGTAAATTTATGTTTCTTTCAGCCGTTGACAGGGCATGGCATCAAACAGCTGTTAAGTTCATTAGGGGTCATTTCATATAACACGTTTCATCTCTGAACTAATATCCTTTTAGGCAGCATAATAGAGCTTGATGGGAAGGCTATATTGGCTCTGTTTTTGTGTCTCTCAGGTTTAAAGGGTTTAAAGCTTTAGCGTATAATAATTTGGAGTTAGAAATTTATCAGTGAGAACTGGAGTTGAATCAAGGTGCAATGTACATCTTAAAACATAACATAAATGTACTCTTCTGTTTCATTTGTGTCCTGGTTTAGGGCAAATATTTAGGAGGAAACCTCTGGGGGGTCTCCTCTAGGAAGAGCCGATTCCAATCGCCCCTCCCCCTACCGGTCCGGGAGGAATTTCCTTAGAGAAAAGTGGAAAAAACTATTTATTTAACAAATAGAATATTTACAAGTATAGGGAAAATTTGGATAATATGAAAACAATGAAACCTCTCCTTCCTCTGAAGAGATGGTAGATTCAGAGTCCGTCTGAGTCCGGTTCAGTTCTCCAGTGGGGGGGCCGATTGCCGGGCCCGGCTGTAGGAGTCGGCGAGGATGGGGCGGGGGCCCCCCGGGGGTTCCCTGGTGTCCTGGGCCCACGCGATGCCAGCCAGTCTCAGGAAGAGGAAAAAAAAGAGAAAATACCCAGCAAAAGAAACAAAGTCTCTCCCTGCAAAAGCCGGGAAAAATCCGAGAAAAAACCCTCCGCTGTGAGCTCGTCCAGCACCCCCACACCAGAGAGAGTAAAAAAAAAAAAAAAAAAAGAGATAACGCTGTCTGCTGGAATGCAGCCTCTCCGCTCTCTCGGCCTTGGTTCGTAGTATCCTGCAGACAAACGGTGAGTGTTTTTTTTTCCCTCCACCTTCACTCTCACTGTCTTCCTTGGACCAACTTAAAGCTGCAGAACTTAATGTCCAGCATAAGCAAGAGGACGACTGGGGATACAAACAGGTCATATGGCCAACCCAGGACAATTTGGTTCCAACAGTAGAATGGTTTGGTATGTAAGGATAAGTACTGTTACCATGATTAGTATGTGTATGTTATCAAGACATTGTTCCGATAATAAGAACCTCTTAATGATAGGCTGATTTAGGGGTTGTTTTATTTTTAATTGGGAAGGATAAGGATTAGATTACCGTTGGTTTTTTTTAATTGCTTTTTTTTTCCTTAACACCAGCGGCTTATATTTCCGATTTAATTCTTAAAAGCTACCAGCATTTAAATGCATCTCCATCTGAGAGTAGAAATGTCTGGTGTATGATTGTTTTTTCATGTGAAAACATTGAAACAGATTTAGTAACTGTATCATACTTTTAAAATCAAGTAAAATCCCTTTCCAGAGATACAAAGAAAACTAATTTTAAATGTAAAAATTACTTCATAGTACATAAAAACGTTATGTACCCCAGAAGTTATCCTACTAGATTTGCAGCTCTAACACATAGTAGTTTTTCTCGTGTGTTGATATTAAAGTTATGCAAAAATCTTAGTCTGCCCATTTTAAATTATTTGAGAAATCTAGATGTAAAACATACCTGTGCTAATAAAAGTGCATATTAGACTATAAAGGAAAACCTTACTGGATGGATTAATGTTACAAGCTCAGAGAAGTTAGGAGTCCTTCCTTTCCCTTTGCTAATAACTAGCATTCTCTTTTCCTCTTTCCTTCTTGGAGATGCGCTCTGGGTGAAGAATGGCAGTGTGCTTGTAAAGAAGTTTGAATATTCAAGTATACGGCTACTTTTACCTAAATACCTTAATTTAAGTCTTTTATTGTGATTTAAAAGCTTTGATTTTTTAAATGTTATTTTCCATACGTTGTTTATAATATTGTTCTTTAAATTGGCTCCTTGGTTTAATGTACTGAAGCTGGTTGCTTTTGGGCTTTGAAGCTGGTTTGTGTGTAACTCAGAATAAGCTGCCGGTTTGTTTGAACACAAAGGCTTTCAAGAATACACAGCGTGACAATTGAGACAAATCCGTTTTCTTTCTTTAAAATATCCTCCAAGAACTTTCAAAATATAATCCATCCCACTGTCAAAATACTAAATCCTGTTGCTTCTCCCCTCAAGGTGTGATGGAACACAAAGAAGAAATTGACTCAGTGATCCAAAGTGTCTTTTCCAACCTAAGCAGTTTTATGACTCTGTTTCAACTATTGCAAGTCAGAGGTGCTGATATGTTTTGTTTAGTAATATGGGTGCAGTTGTTGAAATTTATTAGATTCGTTTGCCTACATTACATTATTTACAGAAAATATGGCATTTTGCTAAAGTGCAAACATGATCTGGTTAATTCTGGCATTCATTGATTTATTTTTTCTTGGTCATGTAGTGGATTTTTGGGAATACCACTTCACATGTTAATGACACAGTTTCTTCATTATTAAAATGCATTTTATTAAGAACAATGATGTTGAATATGAAGTCTAAATCTAGATAATATTTGAGTTTAATGGAAATATTAGATTGGTAAGAGTAAATTAGTATGAAGGGTCATATAAAGTAATTATGTGTTACATTAGTGTTAATCTTTTAATCCTTTTTTGTTTTGAATTTAAGAAAACTAAAGCAGTCAATTGCTTGCATATTTATGCCTTTCATAAATGTATCACATATGAAAATGCATTGCAAGAAATTGAGTTTTTTCATTTTTCAATAATAGGTGAGCAAAAATCTCTGGTTGAGAATAGCTTGACATAAAATCCAATTGTGATAATGCTACCATGAGTTCATTAACTGAACTTGGCTGAACTGATGTACAGTGGATTACTAATATCTTCTGAGAACTAAAGTCTTAGCCATACAATCCTTGAGACCCATAATACTATCTTGAACTGTACCTGGAATTTAATAGGCAGATGATGCAGTTTACAGTGCAGTCAGGTCACAATGCATCCTTGGAAGTTTGTTTCTTTTTCTTTTCAAAGCATTGATAAGAATAACTAATTACAGCTATCCAGGCTTGAGGAGGTCAAAAAGCCATGCTCTGATCTGACAGCTATGGTCATAATTATTGTGCAAAATGTGTGTGAAATAGATGAACTTCACAGTGAATCACTTGAAACTTCACAGGTGATCACTGACCTTATTGAACTCCTCCTGCATGTGTAGCTCTCTAATACTGCTAACATGCTTGATACATTTTTGCTTTCATTCCTTTTTTTTTAAATTTTTTTGTGTTAAACTAAAAACTAAATGTGATATGCCAAACCTCTTACTGAGTGAATTGTATATATATGTGTATGGATGTATGTTCGTTCATATATACTTACATGCACATGTATATGTAAATATGAAAACTCCCACTTTCAAAATGTATTATGCTCAAAAATATATAAATATATAAATGCCTCGTAGATTAGAGTCAAAGAGAAGCCCAGATGAGAAAATGTTCAGGCACATCAGATTTCTGAATGGCCTGTTCCTTCTCTCCATTCAATAGGTTTTTCAAGTGTGGAAAATGAAAGGTAATAGGCTAGATTTTTACTTTTCTTTTAGGAAAATGAAGTTTCTGTTTCTCAAGATACCACCAAAGGACTGTAATAAAAGTGTTAATGCTATATTTGTATATCTTTCCCTCTACTGCTTGAGGAGCCTTATGTGATGCTCGTGTGAGGAAATTTTGCTTAGCCTGAGGATTACTGCATTTTTACGTGAGGGAGAAGCACTCTTGTAGTCCTTTTTCCACTGATCACTTTTTTTATTTTCCTTAACTTTTTGATGTGCTTTACATTAAAACTTTTTGAATTAGGGAACAAAATCAAGTTTCTTTGTGTGTGAGAGAGAGAAAGAATGAGGGGGTCTGTAGCAAGTGGAGTGGCCTTTGACCTTGGTGTATCCAGGTGCCAGAAACTGGGGATTTGGGGTGTCTGAGTTCAGCTGCTGGAGGCATCCAGAGGCTGTGTTAAGCATCATTTCTTTCCCTTGGATTTTATTACGCTCTCTCTTTTCTTTTAATGACTATCTTATAATTATGGATAATAATAATTCAATTGCAATTATTGAACTGTTCTTATCTCAACCTACATGTTTTACCTTTTTCTGATTCTCCTCCCCATCCCACTGGGAGGCTGGGGTGGGGAGAGAGCTCAAGGTGGCACAGCGGTGTGCATTCCACCATTTAGAATTTCTATTGGAACAAAAGTTTTTTCTCAGATATTGCAGTTGTATCTTAAATGAAACAACACAGCATTAGAATTGACAAGCACTTCAATTAAAGCATTTAAGTATTAAGGTAAATTTGCAATGTGTGATTTGTAACACAAGTACATGGAATAGATACATCTTTGAGTTCAGTGTTTAGTGTAAATTTATTTTGCATTTCAGCAAAGGTGCAGAAGGTTTTCCACAGAATTAGGAGTTCTGTCACATATAATCAACTGGCTAAATGAACTAATGTATTAAATGATTTCCTAAATATTTTTATAATCTGACATGCTTGCAAAATTAGGTACTAAATTGATTTTTCTTAATTTCTATTATAACTGATTTTTAGATCATCAGAAAAGACACTCTCAGGGAAAAATGTGAACAAATAAAACCACCCAAGTGGTGTTATCACCCTTTTAGTATCTTTTATTGTAAATAGAATGATACTTTGCATGAAATTTTTAATTATGTACTTATGCTAACCACACACATATATTGCTTAGTAATAAATTTGCATTAAATGAAACCCATAATGATGGAGTCATCATTAATTGCTTAAGGAAAGTGAGCATACTATTCTGAAGTCAAGAAAAGTGATAACGAAATGTCATTTCAATAAAATTTTTAGAGAGACTGCATATAATGGCAAGCATCATGTTTGAAAGGCAGACTTTTTCAGAGTTTAAGTGTTCTGATGATGTTTTAGGGATGAGATTCTTCCAGAAATGCACAAATAGAGTAATCTTGAATAAACACAATTTTGGAAGAACACTCGCAAGATTATTTCTGTTACTTTGGTTTTTTCCCCAGCATAACAGGTACCTTTGACATGACATAACTTTTGTTGATGCCTTGTCAGTGGTGGTTTTCTAAATCAGAAAAGTCTGTCCAGAAAGAATTACCAGTGTTTTACAATCTGTCGCAATTTCATGTTATGATTGAGAGATTTCATATCATTATAGGATGACTGAATCACTCTTTTTGACAGTGAGAAAAAAAGATAATGTCGAGCACACTGGAAAACCTTCAATGAAATATGAATCTTGGAAACCTGTGCCTGCCAATAGCATAATGCATCCTTGACAGATGCCCAAATACACAGCTGAGAAACCCAAAAAAGTAGCCGGCATGGACACATCAATATTTTAAATGTAATTCTCCATCACAGCAAATCTTGGCAGTCATCAAAATCATTAGCAGGTGTATTTCATGAATAAGAGTCTGTCTCATACACATTGTACCTAATTTCTTGATATATAGTATGCAATGATTACAATTATCCAACAAACATTTATTATATTGCTATTTTAGGGTCACACAGTCTACAGAGAAAATATACAGGTTTATTGCTCTGTTTAAAAGTAACTCTTGTTTTAGTTTCTGGCTATTAAAATGTAATGATAATTAATATTAGGATTCTCAAAATAATTTGAAAATAAAGACGTATTCCACCATAACACACATAAAAAATAGAGGTGTGCTGCCTTAGTCTTTCATTTGTGAGAAATTAAAGGTCCTCTCTACTAAAAAAAAAAAGAAACAAAAAAAACCACCCCTCGCCCCCCATGTCTAGCTGGGAATTTACTGCTGTGGAGTAAAGTTTCTTGACTTTTAATTGCAAGTGTCAGTGCCTTGTTGATAAGCCATGAAAGAAAAGCATAATCAAACAATTGCTATTAAAGTAATTGTAGTTAACATTGCTTCTTGTTGAAAGAAAATATTGCATGGTGTAAAGTTGTAGACAATTTTTCTTTGCTTTGGAATAAGAAGTTTGGCAGAAACCTTCGTGTTTCTTTTACAGCATTCCTAATGAAACCTGGGGCGTGCTTACAGGGATTGATTTGTCTGCTAAGTTTGTGAGTGTGGGTTGCTCAGGTACAGGAAGAAAGCTGACAACAAAGCTGTCATAGCCTACCGACATCTCTGGCCAAGACACTGAGCTATAACATTGCCAAGGTGTCACATTCTGCCCTTAAGCATGTGTACCATAGTTTGATGTGTTCCACTTATAAAACCTTCTTTTACAAGTTGGATTTGTAAGTGACAACTACATGGAATGAATTCCACAATTAGGGCTCTTTAACTATGCTTTTTGTAAACTACTCATCCCAGGCATCAGTTTCAGTAGTGAAAATTTGCCATATCTATAAACATTCTTAGAGGTAGGCTATTAATTACAGCATTAATGCCTTCTCTTTTGTCTTACAGCTGCCAAAAATATGGAAACATTCAGTCATGACTGGAAATGACTTTTCAGCAAAATAATCTCAAGTAAATAAATGGATATAGCAGCGGATAATGCTTTCGATACCTAATGAATATTAGCTGTTGAGTTGAATAGATAATGAACATACCAGGGCAATGCACAGGACTAGACAGTCTGTACAAATTATAGAGCTATTTAAAATGTTTCAGATGTGATCAGTTTCTTATAGTTGGGGGTTTTGTTCCGGTTCTTTAATTTTCTTTTTTTAATTTGCTTTAATTTTTTAAACTAAGGGCAGAGTTTCCTATTAATATACTTCTTCCCTCCCTCTTAGACTTCTGATACAGAGGAATACTCTGGTAGAAAAAAATTTTGAGGAGAAAAAACCATGAGGAGATAAACCCACTTTTGATGACATATGATTTCCCTAGAGGTATTCAAATTTAAGTTGAGACGTGAACAGTCCCAATAACCTCACAGTCTAAAAGACTTCTCAGAGATACCCTACACTAGGATATGCATTTCGGTTCTATGTGAAACATGGTGAGGTCAGACATGAAATAAGACTGGTTTTGTTGCACCACAGTGAATTAATTGTAATAAATTCAGGTTTATTATACTGGTATGTCTGTAGCTTGATTGGATTTAAAGTGTTGAATAAGAATCTTAGTTGAGCTTCTTTATTGCTGTTCTAGAAAATACTGTGTTTGATTAATCAAAAAAGCAAATTTTATGTAATTCTATATATCTTACCTTTGTGGAACAACAGTTTTTCGTTTTTGAATATTTAGTTTGTTTTAATTCTTTAAATTTGTTTTGATTTCATTTAATTAGACAATTTTGAAAGTATACTAGGAAACACAGGTGAAGACTATATATATATATAGATATAGATATAGATATAGATATAGATATAGATATATATGCATAACTTCCATTTGAACTGTAGTAGTAAAAAAAAGTCTAAAAGACTGTGGTACCTACTTGATTACATTCTTCATTATTTTTGACTGTTTAATCCCAGAGATATATTAGTAGTAGCTTGCTCAAGTCTGAGGCATAAGAAACTTGCACTTTTCAAGAAGAAAGGACTTTCTATACTTTCTGAGTTATGTGAAGGAACAGCATGAATTATATTCTTAGAACTTTGTTTGTATAAGTAGGATAACTATAATCTAAATAGGCTTTAAAAGGTCATTTATTACAGAATTCAGGCAATGTCTACATTCTTTCTAGTTTATAAAATAATTTAAGTTTCCTTTGTACTTTATTTATTTATTTTTAAAGGCACTCAGATGTTTTCTATTGTATTTGCATTTCATCCAAAGAACGATAAAGAAACCAATGAAAATCCATCTTTCTTTCTAATCTGGGGTGCAGACATAAAGTGTTAGAGGTGTTTTTAAAAGGGGTTGATTAAAAGTAAATTTCTGTTTTCTGTTTTTATATTAATTTCCCCATTTCCACTGAATATTAGATTGCTCAAGAAAGATGAATAAGTCATAATATTCAAATGCACTGCGGTATTTCATAACATTTTAACATTTATAATATTATAACATTTTATAATAGAAAAATATTAATGCAACGTATTTTAATACCTAGTATTGTGATGAAGAGACCATTCATGACTTGTACTTCTAAGCTATTGCACAATTTCAGATTACTTTTCTTTTAATAAGCTATATAACTGTAGAAGTAAGTAAAGATATATTCTACGATCAGTGGCCATTTTTAAGTGTGTTTCCAGAGATACTGGGTCTGATGGATATCACATTAATTATTTTGAATGAACAACCCATAATAAAACCATTTAATTGATTCATGAATGATCTAAGAAGTTTGAGAAATTATTCAGATGGCTTTGGCATCATATCTTGATGCTATTTGATAGCTTTATAAAGGTTGCAGGAGTGCTTAAGTATGTAATATTTAAAATTTTTTCTTAATGACTGTATAAACTTTAATTTTTTGTCTCTCAAGTATACTTCAACTAGAATTTTATTTTTTTCCCAAAGTTAAAGAAATGAGTATAAAAAACCCCCTGTCTTAACTACTATTTGAATACAGCTACACTATTCTATGTAGATGGAGTTGGATTCAGATAATCAAGGAATGGAAGGCTCTACAAATTAGCCAATATGCATTGAAATTATCTTGACATTTGAAAGCACATATTCAGAAAGCAAAAGCAAGTACATGCAAGAGAAAAAATCAAGGAGACTTGACTAGGCAGGCACTTTTTGAGATGCAAACTGTGACAGTATAAATTAGACTGGTATATAATGAGCCTGATTAAAATAAATCTTATTCTAGTCAGAAGTTCTTAATTTTGAAATGGGTGGGGTTCACTGAAGCTACTTGGTAGTGCAAATTTACCATTCTGTAAATCTGAGAAATTAAGGGATTACATATTTTGTAATAAAAGTGAGTATTTTTAAAACACTTGACAAGTTCATGAATATTCCATATGGATTAAAGATAAAATATAGCCAAATAATCATTGCTACCATGCTTTAAAGCTGTTCTGAGACAGTAAGAAAATTTATGTAATTTCTTTTATGTCCAGTCACCGCAGAAATGCAAAAGATGTGAGTAGATTTTATCTCTCTCTCTATATATATACGACCTGCAGTTTGTTTCCTCTGTTTTCTGTCTAAAGTGGGAAAGAAAAAGAAAGAGGATGGCCTCAAAACAGTTCCTGTGATACGATAGCCTAAGAAAAAATGGGAAGCATAAGCAGCAATCAGTGTTGTTACAAAATACTCCTGGAAACTCTGTTTCACATACACCAGTGCTGAATTATATAGAATGAAGGTAGAACCTTAGTTGTTCAAAAATTTAGACATTCCTTTTGTCATCACTGGAGCTCAGCTTCTAAAGAAGACTTACTGCAATGTTAAATACTGAAATGTCAACGCATTGAGTACCTACGATGAAAAAAGATTCTCAGGTTCCTTTAATGTTTAATGCAAAAGGTTAAGTAAAAGGCTCCACAAAATGGAGATCAGTAAAAGCTGTCACACTTGGAGTCCTCATAAACTAGCCAATATAGGGCAAGTCAAAAAAAAAAAGAGATCTTTCTTTGTATCTTGCCTTTTTTTCATGTGTATTTCTGGAAGTACCTCCACCTGTGTCAGAGTGGCAGGCAGGACTGTCTCATAACTGTATCTCTCTAAAGATATGAGAAGAAATGTGCAAAATGCCTGATCACAAAGGTCTGGCTTCTTTGTGCTATTTGCAGTTAATTCTGTGGTCAGAGAACTAGTGCTCTGCACTCAATTCCTCCTCCAGGGAAAGGTCTTATTTGGGTTTTACAGGCTGATCTGTGAAGGGGAGAGTCAAAGTACTTCATCTACTTCAGCTTTCAAGAAGAATGAAGCAAAATGCAGAGACGTACAAAGAAATAAGTTTGCTCTGATGGAAAAAAAAAATCTGATTTCCACGTTTTGTTTTTATGTTTGTGTCACATTCTGGACAAAAAAATCACAAAAATTAATGTAGAAAAAGATAATGTTGGGGTTTTTTTTCAGTTCTATGAGGTAAGCATTAATTATTCCACAGGCTGCTCTATAGCTCTCTGTGTACATAATATTGAGGCTTTGACTGGAGGTTCCATACCTACAGGTTTGCAAATTAAGGGCGGTATTTAACCTTTTTATTTAATTCAATTTAGCATATCACTCTTATTGGCCAATTTCAGACTCTCTAGATATTAATTTTACAAATACTGTGGTAGACAAAAGCAATATTAATGGCTAGGTGTTTGTGCTGCCATGCATGCATATGAAAAATTCATTCGACCTTTTTCATATTGATCATAGAATGAAGAACACAGCTTGGGTTTGTGCTGGGTTAATGAGTGGTAGCTATTATGAATATGTAGACTTTAATTGCTTGTAAGTTAAATTCACAGTGTTGTAGTGATCCTGCAGTGTGGAAACTGAAACCATCAAATTCATCTTAGACAGGATTCACCAAATTGTCAATTTTAATTGCTGTTTTCAGGATTAGCAAAAAATGTACTGACGCTTCAAAACAGCAGGGCAAAATCACCTACAATTTATTTCTGTATTTCAGACGTATCTTTCTCACTGATTTACAGCTGCTGTGAAATTTGTGAGAGTCACCAGAAGATATATGACACTTGATAGATCTGTAACAAACAGCAGGAAGAGATTGTGTGCTGCTTTCCCCTGGATGCTGTGCAAGCTCCATAAAAGCTTGTCTTGTGACAGGACATGGGTTGAATCATTCATACAGTTTACTGAAGGGCAATGTGTGCCCACTCCCACCTCTCCAAGTGCAGTACTTGACTGAACTAGAATTTTAATCCAGGAATTTTAAAGATTCGCCTTCCAGTGGTCTTTGGCATGATTTCCATCTCAGTCATAATGTGTTTTAAGCTCTGGCATGCTACCTATGCTGCGGAATATTAGCACATAATATAGTAGCAGAATGAAATTTTATTGAAATATATACTAAGTACAATATTAATAAAATACTTGCTTACCCTTCTTTGAATGCCATTGCCATCACTCACATATATAACTACTGTTTATCTAAAGCCCCTATGTCACAAATTAAATGCTGGGAAAAAATCTCTTAATAAAAAAGGGATCTACATCCTTATATGTAGTTGTGCACACACTCTGAATGAGCTGTGTCAGCTAATTTACTTAGTTTATCCATATAGATATGGCCATTCATCATGACAAGATAGCACATGGCACAAGCATCTCTCCTAGGCATAATGCAGGCCATCCATTCAGAAAATAGGGTACTGTTACAAAAGGAAGCAAAAGCAGCTCTATTTTAGGCATCTCACTGGTAAAATCCAGCACTGGTCTTTTATCATCCAAAGTTGCATTATTCTGAGTAACATGAGATAGAAGAGAGCTTCTATGTCAGTGCCATTGGTGCTGATTTTATGACGTTTTAAAATGACAGTTCTTGGAGAATTAACCCATTACTGATAGCAGCTACTAATGGAATAATAGCCAGAGCTGTCTGAAAGATTTTCCTCCATAGTATATTAGAAAACTCTCCTGTGTGCAGTGTTGCCCTCATCTGTTTCTGAATGCAAAATTTTTAGTGTGCATGTTTGGAAAAATCTAATTCTGTTTGGAAGTATATGCATAAATGCTGGGTGGTGATATTTAATTGATAAAGGAGAACTCCTTTGTTATTTTTGACCACTTCAGTAAAACCACAAAGGCTCAGTGCAGTTTGTCATCTGGAATAAGATGTAAAATAACTGGGCATCAAGGAGGCTGAAAGTGAGAGTGTGAAGTCTGTGTTTCTGCTAACGCTGCTCAGTACACAATACATTGCCTTGAGTTTCTTGAGCTATTAAGAAAGGAAAAGGAATTTCTCTCATTTTCACTATGACATCTACTGCTTGGTTTTCTTCTTGCATCTGGCCACTTCTGGTTGCTTGTCAGACACAATGAATGGCCATCATGAACACTTCACATCTGCAAGAAGACAGGGAAATACATCTCCGGCCTCTAGCATTTAACTGCTCAGGACAGTAATATTAGCCTCCTGTACAACAGTCTTTATCCTTTGTCTCAGCCTTCCCAGATGATAACTCCCACTAGGAAGACTTAAACTTCTGAAGGGAAGTTGAGGTAAGGTTAAATTAAGTTTTTAATTTCTGAGTCCAGATAATCCTTTTCATTCAACTTTTGGTTGGTAGAAATAAGGAATTATAAAATGCTAGAAAATATTTAGCCCAAGTATTAAAAAAGTGTTATGGTATCAGTCTGTCTTCGTAATGGAGCTGGTGTATCCCCACTGCATTACCAACCGGGTAATTAAAATATGAATGGACTGTGAATGCATTGTGAATATTTGATGCCTGTGGTGAATGCAAGACACTTTCCTGTTTTACGTATTTATTGCCATAAGAGCATAAAAGGCTTGGAAGACAATAAATCAAATTTTGTTGCTTTTTTGGGGGGGGGTTGTTGTTTGTTTTTTTTGTTTTGTTTTATTTTGTTTTTTGTTTTGTTGTTTTTAATGAGAAGCAAGGGATCTCACAAATAAAAGGAATTTCATTTTTGCAGTGGCACTGTTTTATTTATTTATTCTTTTAACTCAGAGTCAAAATCTTCAGTAACTGAACATGGTGAATGAGGGAAAATATTTTGATGGGATTGGAAAAGAATGGAGGAAGAATGCCTATCTAAAGAAGGAACCTTACTTCTAAAAGAAGCTTACTCCTGGCCTAAAGCAAAGTTATTTCCTTTCAATAGGAATTTTGTCTTATTTTACTATGATAGTAAAAGGAAAGAGGGAAGGAAAGAAGAGAGGCTAGGTTGTACTGTAACGAAGCAAGCTCACTTGAGTCTTGAGGTAGAAATACTACTGTCAGTAGCTTAAGAAAAGGTGGTTGTGCTTCTTGGATGTTCTCCAACAGCGTATGTACTTAAAAATTGAGGTTTCCTGTGACGCCTTTTCTTTATTGTGTTTTCAGGAAGAATTGGTTGCCTCCTTTCAGGAAGGAACTTGCTTTTTACCGAACTTGCATTTTATTAAAAGTGTGCTTTGGGGAATTTTGCATAGCATGAGCAAAAGAGTTGCTAAAAACTTTTTTGACTGGAAGGGTTATATAAAATGGTTATTTTCTCAGTAATGACATCATTTCTGCCTGGGCTATCTTTCATTTTACCTCTCAGAATACATGAATTGCAAAGTAAATGTCCCCATTAGTAGTACAGACCTGTAACTTTTCAATAGTGTGGGTTTATATGCACCTAGTATCTGTTTGTAGGGCTTTTATATTTGTAGGCTCTTTGTTTCCTGTATTTTCCATGACACAAAAAATAAATTCATACAGCAAGATACAATATAACAAAAAGTTCTTTCAGCAATGTGAATGTGTAAAATAAATCAGTATGTGTCCAAGTAATTGAAATAAGACGATGTGTAGCTAGGAGAACTCTGTTCATTGTAGTTAATCATTGCTTTTCAAGGAACAGCTGGAACGAACTGCTCCCTCTACTTAGGCATGCAAAGCTGAAAAAGCAGTGGATGTAGCATTAGCTGTGTGTAGGAGAGAGCAGTCCAACCAGCATCTTTTTCTGTTGCATAGGAAGGCTATTTAGAAGCAAAATAGGTCAAAGTTATAGGGTGGGAGGCAGAAAGTGCAATTTGTCAGGGAAGTGTGATGGCTGCTAACTTGTGACAAGAAGGTTTGTAGTGGTACCATTATTACTGTAGCTGTCAGGTGCCTGGCATGACCAGTATGATGAACCTTTAAAAATCAGCTTTCCTTCAACAGTTTTCTCTGGATTTTAGAATGTGTTTGGAACTTGAAATAGGGTTTGTAAAATTATCATCTTAGTGTTGAAATGAGTTTCAGAAAGGATGAGAATTATTTTAGGTATGAATTTTCTGATGTTCTACACAACAGTAAATTGTTGTATTTTTACATTATAAGAAAAACACTAAGAGATCTTATTTACATTTCAAAGACACTGTAAAAAGCAATAAGTAGATTTGAAAAAGGATTTTAAAAAATAAAATATTTCTTTGATTTGTGGATATTTTGCAGTACACAAGAACACAGAACAAAATATTGTGTCTTAGATCCTGTGCAGCAACTTGGCTATCAGAAAGGAAAAGAATTCTTTTAGTTTAGTTTTTATTTGTATTTATCATTTTTTTCATCATGATTTGGAGATTTTGGATTTCAGGGAAAAATGAAAAGTGAGAACATATGAGAGAAGCAGCCTTGCAGACACCAAGGTCAGTGCAGGTGTGGGAGGAGGTGCTCCAGGCCCTGGAGCTGAGATTCTCCTGCAGCCCCTGGTGCAGAACATGGATAGGCAGCTGTGCCCCTGCAGCCCATGGGGGACCACACTGGAGCAGAGATCCACCTGCAGCCCATGGAGGACCTCATGCTGGAACAGCTGGATGCCTGAGGGAAACTGACTCTGTGGGAAGCCTGCATTGGAGCAGGCTCTTGGCAGGACCTGTGGACCCATGGAGAGAGGACCCTGGAGCAGATTTCCTGGTAGGATTTTTGACCCAGGTGTCCTATGCTGAAAGTTCTTGAAGGACTGCACCCTGAGGAAGGGATCCACACTGGAGCAGGGCAAGAGTGTAACGAGTCTTCCCCCTGAGAAGTGAGTGGCAAACCGCGATGAACTTTCTGCAACCCCCATTCCCCATCTCCCTGTGCTGCTGAGGGGGAGAAGGTAGAGAAATTGTGAGTAAAGTTGAGCCCAGAAAAAGGGAGTTACTGAGGAAGGTATTTTAAGGCATATGTTTTATTTCTCGTTATATCCTCTTTTGATAGTTAGCAAATTCAATTAATTTCACCAAGTTGACTTCTTTTTGCCTGTGATGGTGTTTTTTTGAGTGATCTCTCGAGTAATACATTAGGTGTCTCAAGAGCTCTTAAAATGAGATCTGAAATTCTGCATTAAAACAAATCAAAAGCACACACACACAAAGCAAACAAAAAACCCCTCCAAAATACAAAACTAATCTTAAAATACCAAATTAAATAAATTGTCATATGTGAAACTAAATAAAGCCAGTTCCACAAACTTGCTCTTTACTAAAAGCATGCTTTGGGGTATTTTGCATAACTTGAGTGGAACAGTTACTAACAACTCTTTTGACTGGAATGGTTATATAAAATGGATATTTTCTCAGTAATGGTACAATTACTGTCTGGGCTATCTTTCATTTTACCTCTCAGAATACATAAATTGGAAAGAAAACATCCCCATTAGTAGCACAGACCTGTGAATTTTCAGTTGGAAACTTCTGTATCAGAATACTTTTATGTATTACATCTTTGCAAAATTTCATAAGTGAATACAATTGATAAAAACTATCCTTCTGAAATAAGTATTTTGGAATGTCTTTTAAGACAGTTTATAGTTATGATGCAAAACAATATCAACTGAAAGTTTTTTTAACCTTATCAAATAAAAGCATTACAATATGGCAATTTTCTGTCTATTGAGGAAAAAAGCCCCACCATCTCAATCCCCCAACCTTTGACTTAATTAAAAACCACAGAAGCAACAAACTTCAAACTTTACATATATTTAATATTTCTGCAAGTATTATGTTGTGACATTTTAATTTTTTTCAAAGTTTGAAAAAATTCTATTGATAATTGTTGATACTTACTCTCAGTCTTTATTTGGAAATTCCATTTTTTGAATGTCAGTCAAGGTGGTGTTGGAATGCTGAGCCCATTTAGTTGTTCATCCATGGAATCTAAATTGCTGGGAGGTGTAAGTATTGGAGAGAGATGCTGAAAGTAATATTGACAGAAAGTAGAGCACAATAGTGGTAGGAGTACTAGTGGAGGTGAGCAAAAGCTTTAGCTATTTTTAACACTGGACACTGGACTGTGGAGAAGGAGAGGCAATAGGAAGCTTGAAGTAGCTGTTTAGAAGACTGCAGAGGATAAAAGGTGAGAAAGTACGAAGACATAAAGGATCAATTGAATACTTAAAGAATGAACCAAACATCCTAGCAGTTTAAGTGGTACCTAGGGCAAAGGACATGGAACAAACTAATTTGATCAATAAAAGTCAAATTCTGGAAAAAATGGGGGAAGACTGAGGGAAGCAAAAGCGATTGTCATCAATATTAATGAATTCTATTAGTAATTGCTCTCAGAATAATCAGATTTTTTAGTAATTGTTAAGTAATCAAATTGATTTTATTTAACATGTATTTTTACAACAAAAAAGACAAAAATAATTTTAAAAATAACTGAAATCTGAAAAACCCAGCTATTTCAGGAGGCTATGGAATTTTTTTGTGTTGGTTTATCACCACTGACAACAGAGAGGTTGTAGCTTTGGTTAGGTCATTATCTGGTGAAGGATCATAGATAAGAAAAAATCTAACTGAGAGTATTTTGAACTGAAACAAAAGGGATGCCTTGGTTTGTACATTTTTTTAGTAACCTGGAAAAATCATGCTGCGAGCAAAGTCTTCCTTCTCTAACCATACTTCTGTTTTTTTCTTCTGTCAGGTCTGTAGTGTGTTGACCCCAGACACCCACAAAAGCCACTCTTATCACTCCCCTCTGCAACTGGACAGTTCCCCTCTGAACTGGAAAGGTTCATGGGTTGAGACAAAAACTGGGAGAGATCACTGACTAAGTACTGTCATGGGCAAAACAGACTCTGCTTGGGAATATTAATTGAAATTATTACTAACAAAATCAGAGCAGAATATTGAGAAGTAAAATAAATCTAAAAAGCACCTTTCCCCCACCCCTCCCTCCTTCCCAAGTTCTACCTCCTCCCATGCAGCAGTGCAGGGAGACAGGGAATTGGGGTTACAGTCAGTGCTTCACATGTTGTTCCTGATACTGCTCAGGGAGAAGAGCCTCTCCTGCTCCAGCATGGGGTCTCTTTCCCAGGAGACAGTTCTCCATGAAATTCTCCAGCACTCTATCCCATGGGCAACAGTTCTTCATGAACTGCTGCAAGCAGGTCACTCTTCCATAGGCTGCAGTACTTTAGGCTGCTCCAGCATGGGTCCCCCAGAGGGTCACAAGTCCTATCAAAGAAAATCTGCTCCAGCATGGACTCCTCTCTCCACAGGTCTGCAGGTCTCTGCCAGAACCCTGGGGCAGCACAGGGCTCTCACAAGGTCACAGCATCCTCTCAGGCATCCATGTGCTCTGGTGTTGGTCTCCTCCATGGGCTGCAGGTGGATCTCTGCATCCCTATGATCCTCCATGGGCTGCAGGGGCTCAGCTGCTTTGCTGTGGTCTGCACCACAGGATGCAGGGGAATCTCAGGTCCAGTGTCTGGAGCAGCTCCTTCCCTTCCTTCTCCACTGACCTTGGTGTCTGCAGGACACTTCCTCCCCCGTATTCTCACCCTGCTCTTTTCTGACTGAAATTTTATCTGTGCCATAACTTTTTTTCCCCCTTCTTAAATATGTTGTCACAGAGGTGTTACTACTGTTTCTGATTTGCCCAGCCTTGGCCACCAGCGCATCCATCTTAAAGCTGCCTGGAATTGGCCTTTTTGGACATGGAGGGAATTCTAGCAGCTTCTCACAGAAGCCACCCCAGTACCCCACCCCACCCCCACTAACAAAACCTGGCCACACAAACCCAATAAAACTCCTAAACAAAGCAAATATTTCTTCTCTATAGAAGAAGTTTGGTGTGGTGCAGTAGTCCCTTCTCATTGTTTTTCCTAGGTTTCTGAAGCACTCCTCAAAAAATTTGTCTGAGATCACACAATAAACTGGTAGTTGTTGTTTTCTTTCTTGTGTCTGGTAATATTCTTAAGATGTACAGAAATACAGACCAATAGAGGATTTTTTCTGGGCACACAGGTGTCCTAGTGACTGTATTTTGCTTTATGGTGTCCAAAGAATAAGTAACATTACAAGAATCTTGATTCACAAATTGCTTTTAGGAAGAAGCAGCATTGTAAAGTATATGTTATGCAGATTTATCTAAAGAGCAATGAGTATATGATGTGCACTGGACTCTTTATTTTTTTATTTATTATTTTACATAGAAAAGGATTTTCTGAGACAGCAACAATACATCTCTGAGTGAAACTGGTAAAACTAAAAAGTCCTATTTGATTTTCTGATTAATTTTTTATCTGGCACTCCTACCTGCTGAAACTCTGGGCAGAGCCTGTAGTTGCAGATATGATTTCTGGTGGCACAGTGGAAAGCATGGCTTTTGTTCACAAACAGAACTTTAGCCTTGCTGTTGCAGTAAGAAAACTTTAAAGTCTTTATAAAACTCCCTCTTGCCCTTTTGCAAGTGATCACTAATGAGAGCCATGACTTTTGACAGTCCATCTTAAATGGTGCAATTCCACAGGCTATTGATTTCCAAGCATTCAATAAGTAATTTTTAGGGAATGAATTGAGTGAAGATTTTTTTTTCACTCTTACATATGGAATACTTCTGGTTTTGCAAGTTATAAATAGCAAAGCAATGTTTTTTTCACTGAAGAACTGGATATATTTTGTTTGCTGACTATGTATTTGGATATGTACTTAATAATATACACTAAATAAAATTGAACAGGTTTTGAATAAGTTTGCATGATCAATCCTGCATAAGTGAAAACTGACAAAAATGTTAAGTACAGCAGGATTTAATATTCCAGTAACGATGGAATTATATGACATTTTCTGATTAAAGATTTCCTTATTTGTGGCCAGGCTCTTCTGTGGACTGAAGAATAAATGTGTTCAAACTGAGTATTTAAAATACCTAAGTACTCTGTAAAGTTCCTGCTATACACAGTGATATGAATCTGTTATTTTCTGCATTTCTATGAATATAATTTCCAGAATGGAAACATTTCTAAATCTAATCCTCTGTTTACACAGAGAAATGTGGAATAATCTCAAGTCATATGAATTCTCTATGTCAAAGTACTTCTTTTTTATTCTTTTGTTCAGGATATGGTTTAACTACTGGTATTACTAATTACTTAACAAAAATATATAGATAGCTAAATCTGTGTGTTTGAAGTCCCTTTTCCCCTGGCATTTTCTCTTTAACTCCTTGACAACATTACTGTAAGCTAAACATTTCCATTATTCAATTCTTGTTCAAATCAGTGGGTTTTTTCTAGTAAAAGAGGAGCACTGTGGAGTCAGATGTTTCAGATTTTCTAGGTTTTTATTTCTGTTTACACTATTTTAAGATCTGTGATGATTCAAAGACTCGATTTTTCTCTACACCTTTGAGCTCTTTAGCAATTTCTCTTTTAAGGCTGGATGCTGTTCTTACTACTGAAAATAGTCTGTGCAAACTTACTAAGGTGGATTTTTCCCTTTTTTTATTATGCAATATGTACTTTGGTTTGCCATTTCATAAAAAAAACCTTTTAAGATTATTGGTGATTTGCAATGCAGATAATTTTTGTGAGCCTTTTAGTAATTCTCATGCTGCAGTATCACCATTCAGTAATATTGCTGTAATTTGAGAAAGGTTTGATTTCCTTATTTCTGTACTATTAACTAAGTCATTTAAAGTGTTTTAGTCAGGACAACTCCCAAATGTTTAAAATTTCCACACTGAGCTCAGGCTTTGTGCTTGCCAGATGAGGAAGATTATGGAAAAAGTCCACCTGGAGTCTGTCCAGTTCACTGATTACAGGATTTTGAGGTACACAAATGCTAAAAAGAGTTTGAAAGACTCAGGGAATTTTCAGTCAAATTTGTCTTGGAGTTGCTGCTGAATGCAATCGGTAATCCTCTCACTCCATTTGTGGTTGGATTTGCTTGCACCTGAACAAGAGCAATATATGCAAAGAGAAAATGTGATTTTTGTATTGCTAATTTGCCCTATATATGCTTTTCACAAACTGGCAATTGGTAATAAATGTTATCGGTTTTAACTAATTCCTATTATAACGAGTTGATATCTTAATTTAAAGCATTGATTATGCAGACAGAGCATTTGTAATGAAACAGAGATAGCTCCTGAATAGGATAAGTGGAAGGCTTTTTATCTGGGCTTTCTTAGAAAATAAATAAAAGATTAACTTATTGTCTTCTACCGAGCTTATTGCTTGCTATTTTCATGATAATATTTAAAATATACTGAGTCTCTGGTGGCTTGCTTTTGAACAGTCATTTACTGACTTGCTAAGTGACAGATACACTGAGCTGGAGGGTAGAAAGTGTTGCTTACAAATGGCTAGCAGGAAAGAGAGCAAAATTTGTGGCAAACACTGCCTAGCAATTCAAGAACAAAATAGACTAAGCTTATTACAGTCCAGTCTTATTTCACAGGAGCAGCATAAACTCAATCAGGGTACCTCTCTTTTTCTGACCTGGAAAAGACAGCATTTTGAATAGCCAAAAAGATTCAGGACTAGTGTTGGGGAAGATGAAATAGGAAAGCCTTATAGATATGATTGCCTTTCAAAGGATACTGAAAGTATGGAAAGTATAGTCAAGATTGGGATGAGGACAAGGTTTGAGTTGAAAAGTAACTAAGAAACAATGGTAGAGCTGATTGAAGGTAATCCTCCTTCTTGATAGAACAATACCCTCTGCCTAGGCAGGTCCAAAGGTCAGAACAAACCATACCTGCCTGGTAGGAGATTCCCAAAAGCAGTTTTTTTAAGGTTTAAAATATAACCCCATATGATAATGTAATGATTCTTATAGGTTGCATGCAAATATTGTAGAGTTTGTAGCTTGTCTCAGATTGGTTAAAGAGAATTAGAATATTCAACAGAGAAGATGATTTATTGTATTGTAAATGGCAAATCACTCTTTTTTTACTCTCTCTTTTTACCTCTTTCTCTCTCTTTCTCTGACCTACTTTGAGCTGCATCTTGCAGCCCAGCAAACCTCTCACACCCATGCTCTTTCAGAATAAACTCCCATACTCTAAACCCATCTTTAGAGATCTCTCACTTCTATTTTACCCCTATAACCAAATTCCACAGAATTCAATCATACAGACTAGTATCCTATCTGTTCAAATGTGAGCTGACCTAGACCTACCTTCTGAACTAACAAACAGTATTAAGCCATTAAGATCTGCTCATTCCTGTTGCTTTCCTGTCTCAGAAACGCTGTTTTTGTCGCTTCTGAGCTCCCCGGAGAAGAGGAAGAAATGTGTCCATTTAAACCTATTGACCTCATTTACAGGCATTTATTTCTTGTAAATTACTTGACTTTCTAATTTTCCAGCAATAAAATTAAAGAAATCTGTGTATGGCTACAAAAGTGAAATGGAAAAAAAAAAAAAAAGCAAAAAAAAAGGCTGAAGTGTCAGCCCACTGTCCATTTTAATGAGCTTAACTCTATCATTAGTTTTATGGGAAAGCATCTGTTGATCAGCCAAAGATATGAAAATAAACTTGGATTTCTGATCAACATGGTTTTAGTCCAGATTAGATAGGAACACATAAGCAAATTATGTCGCTCACGGAATTAATGTGTGTGTTTTATCCAAGAGGAAATATCTGGCATAACGTACTTGACAATATAACAAGATTAGCTATAACAGAATTAAGCAAATGTTTCTTTCTAAATCACCACTTCATAGACATTTCTGTTGAGGAATCACATTTAATAACATTTTGCCAGTTCATTTTCCTATAGACAGGATCATGCATACTCTAACCTGTGCAGCACCAAAATAACAATATAATTTAATTTAAACCAACTGATAATATTTTGCTATCCAACTTGATGTTACAAAAGTGAATTTACTTATTTTAGGTGACATTTAGGTAAAGTGAAGTTACTTAATTTTAAATGATCACTCATTCTGTTAAATTGGCACAGGATAAGTGGTGGGGTGGTGAAATACAGGAGTAGCTGCACTGGTTCCCTGTGAAGTGATCTGCATGTCACCTTCAATTATGCAGGATTCCAGCTACTTTAAAGGAGTGCTGTGAACCCTAGTGATTCCTGTAACAGAAAGATGGAACAGCCCTTCCTCCTTAAACCAGTTGAGCCTTGTACAGTGACTGTAGGAGACTATGTGGAACCCTTCTGGACAATACATAATTCAAAAGTAAATTGCTAGCATTTTTTTTTGTTATTATTTTTATTTTATATCTGCATTTCATTCTGTTTTTTAAGAGTTATTATGTTTATTCACTTCTCATTTTTTTCCCAAGCACCAGGAATGTAGACTGCATTTTCTTACAGGTCTTTCAATATCATTTTTTGATTGTAGTACCTACGGAATTCAAACCTTGAGTATTGAAATTGTTGTATTATTACTGTAAATAAACAACATTTCTATATGCTCCTTTATATTTCAGTAGAATATATATAAAATGAGATTGGTTTGAATTTATAATACTGTTTCGTTTGCTGGACTAAAATATGTCTCCTTTTGCTCTTCTATTGATTATGTAAAAAAATATTGATTATGTTTTGTACATATCATCTTCTTCTGTGAAATCCTTAATTTTCAGCACTACAAGTCAAGTATTATCTTAAGGCTTTCATTTGAATCCATCTCATTACATATTTGTAAAAGGATTCTCATCTGTGTAGAGAACTATTTGGAGATTCTAGCATAGTTCCTAGTTTCCTCAAGGACTGGTGCTTCCTGACACTTTGTCTTATTTTCCACTGCAACACTGAACTGAGTAACTTTGAACTAGGAATAGATGGCTATATAATGAAAAAAAAATCTTCTGTTTATTTTTCCTTTTTTTTCCTTTTAAATATAGACGTCGTTACCTTTGCAGGCTAAATTCAGCTTGTATTAATAAGTCTTTTGGATAAAAAGTAGTTATGTAATTTTTCATTGTGAAAATAATCAGAATTCATTGCAAATTAAGTCAATTAGAGTTTTGTTTTTCTTTCCCAAGTGGTGTAAAATTAATATGAATTTGAGAAAGTGGACTAGAGTTGGTGCTCAGAATTAGTGGAAAGATAGGATTGCTTTTTCCATTTCTCTCCCAATGCAATAAGATTTTTATATCTTGCAATTCTAGTGATGAGAACAGGGAAAAGGATGCATTGATTTACTTGTATCAGGTTCTAGAAGCGGTGATGGAGTCGGCACTTGGTCACACCTTACCAACATGGGGTTTCTCTTGTGATTTACAGACTGTCAGGAGCCAGCCACCCTTTGCCACCCCACTGTGACATGGATTCCTGTAGCTCCGAGGAGTTCTACCAGGCTGTTCACCACGCAGAGCAAACCTTCAGGAAGATGGAGAGCTACCTGAAGCAGCAGCAGCTCTGTGATGTTATTCTGATCGCTGGGGATCGCAAGATACCTGCACATAGGTAGGAGACAGGCGTGAAATGTTGAAATTACAAAAGTAAATGTTTTGTGTGTGTGTTTCTTCTTTTTCTTTAAACATAAGTGTAAGCGGCTGATAAAGGTGGGCTTGAAGGTTGGGACTTTGAAGGTTTTTATACAGATTTCAAAAGCTGAAGTAGTACTGAAGTAGCAAACTGGTGGTGAGTGTGACAATTCTCCCTGCTGTGATGCTATTCTTATGTGAAGAGAATGGAAATTTCTGAAATGGGATGCTATATAGCTAGACTGAACAGAGCATTATTTCTTGCTTAAGATCCTGATCCTCTGATAAGTCTGTTGTACAGTCTCTCAGACACTTAGAAAACTGAATACTTTCTTCCTATGACCTGTGTCTTTCAATGGACTAAAAAATGTCTTATTAATTGTAATGATAATTATTGGTATAAAAATTATAATTACATTATAATTTATAGAATTCTGTAAGATTGTCTGGTATTAAAGCAGCCAGTTTTATGAAACTTGGTTTTGGATAACAATTAGAGCTTAAAATAGTTATTCTTTATTGCAATTTTGGTCTCAGCAATAGGCTTTCATTTAATGCATGAAAATGGAAATTAGATCCTAGAGTTTAGATTAAAATACAGAGAATAATTCAGAATTTCCAGGTGAGCAAGTATTTTTGCATCTCAACTCTGCATAAGGCTGCAAACCAAGGGTAATCTATTCCCTGCTTGTGTCCCGATTTCTCTGGTGAGATACTAAATTCAGAGCAGGACTATGGTTCCCCAGCAGGAAGTCAGAAAAACAGCCAGTGCATTTCTGAACTCCTAAATTAACTTCCTGATGCAGAGGAATACTCTAAGGGCATCTTAGCAACCTGGACCTTACAAAGTTCCTTTTGCCCTAAGTGAGTATGAACACAGAGACTATTCCTGTTAAATAAAGAAGCTGGATAGTCTGTATTCCAGCTCCCATAACAGTAAGTAAAAGAAAAAAGGTGCAGTATACAGGTCTGCAAAGCAAGAGTTATTGTCCAAATGATAAGAAGTACAACCAGACAGAACCTTCATTAAAATATTTAAATTACGATTTCTTAAAATTAGTTTAGCTCTGTTCCCCTACTATTTTAAATACAGCTGATTGTATTTGGATGCACACCTTTTAGAAGTAAGTTTAATTTTACATTTGTCATTTCAATTCTACAGTATATGTAAATCTTTCCTGCACTGGAAACATGCCCTAATAAGAAGACTGACCATGAAATAATAGCCATAATCTATTTAGATTTTCTAATAAACTTTCAGACACCTTTACATTTAATTTTATACTTCTCTGAGGTCTGCAGTCAAAAGTCCAAGTCTCAAATAACTGGAAAGTTTTTTTAATAGTGTTTATTCAATGATGTTTTAAACAGGTGTGTCTGGACAAGTGCAGAGAGCTGCTTACTTTACTGTGGTCATTACGATCCTAGAAATTGATTCAACTCTCCCTGTTCAAAGCAGGGCCAACTGCAAGGTTAGACCACTGAGGTTATGCACAGTTAGTTTTTAAATATCATCTCTTATGGATGTTCCTCTCTTGGCCTGTTCCAGTTTTTATTATCCTCAGTGTTTTTAGTGATCCAGCACGAGTCTTCCAGGCAAATTTGCTCCATAATCTTGGTGACGCAAATGAGTCTATAAATGCCTACATCTTTCTTCTTAGGGCTGGACATGGACATTGACTTTTCCAGTCTTTAGAAACCTCCTTCAGTTATCATGATTGTTTATAGATAGGACAGAATGGCCTTTCAGTGACATTGTAGTGCTTCCTCTAGTATTACAGCTTAAAAAGACTGAGCCAAATCAAGCTTTTTTGAGCAGTGCACAAAATCTTTCAAAAGTTTTGCATTTGCTTCCAAGGTATTTACAGAAACCCTTCTTTACTACTAAATCCCTTGCTGTCTTCATCTGTACCTGACCTTTGGGCCTGTCTAATTCCATTTCTGTATGTTGACACACTGCTTCTATATTTCTCCCATGCCACTCATCTCTGCTTTCATTTTCCATGTACTCCCGTTGTTCATTTGTGAAGTAAATATTGTTCAGAGCTATAGTGACATGATCAGAGCACCAGTTGTTTCCAAGATAAATGAAAACTGTCATCAAGCAATAATCTCACAGGTCAACATAAAATTAAGAATATGTGTTTGCCATCAATGTCTTGATTGTTTTGAGTGCAGGCAACTTACATGAATTGTGCTGCTTTTAGATACTGTGCTTGAAATGCTGTATTCTACATCTGCTGAAGAAACATCAAAAATGCTGCAAAGAAAAGAGCTAAAGTCTGGAAATGGTACTGCAAATGCTAGATCTTTAGCATTTGCACTGGAGAGTTCATTAAAACTTTCATCCAGGAGCGCATAGTGTTAGAGGCATTTCTAAACTCAGACCGTAGTTTAAGACATTTTGATTAGTAATGCTGCATGAAACAATGTAGGGACTCTGTGCTGAAGGGAAACTAAAAAAGAGAAAATGCAATATAAGGATAGAATTTATCTACCCTTATCCAATTAAAACAAAACACTCCCATGTAACAGAGACTGGATTCAAGAAAACAGAGAATTCAATAAAACCAGAAAATACAAAGAAGATGTGGAAGGAGAGTTATATCCTCAGCTTACAGTCCTGACTTGCATTGCACTTGTTGAGAAACAAAGAAATCTACTTTTGTTGTTTTTATAATATAGTCAAGTATAGTTGAGTGTATAATAAGAAATCCAAGTTTTTATTTTCTGTTTTCTCTTAATATCAAAGAAACATGAACTTTTTCTCTTTCCAATACCCAAGAAAAGGATCACGGGTAACTCTTAACATGGCAGAAAAGGTACTATTTCTCAAAGAACTATTGGGAAATGTTATTGTTACTACCAATGACATATAAAACGAAGAAATACTTTAGTAAGGTTACTCTGATTTTTTACAAATATTTGAATGACAAGTGAAGATAAATGTAGTAAAACTCCTTCAACAAAATGCAATAGAGCTCTGTTTCAGTGCTCTAAGGATTGGTACCAGCTTTTTCAATGCATTTTAAGTGCTACTATAGAGAGATGAACTTTAAAAAAAAGTATTAGTAAAATGAGGAAAAAGTCATGGAGGAAGTTCAGCTGAAAGGCAAGATGAAAGAATAAAGAACCAGTCAGTAAAGAAAGGAGAACTAGGCAGAGAAGGAAGGAAAGTCTAGAAGCATGGAGTGAAAGAAGAAAAATGCACATTATGTAGTCTGAAGACTTGACTTGTTTTCTGGCACTAGGCAGTAGCAGATGCACGAGGAAAACACAGAGTAAAAACAGTACAGCAGTCCTATGTTATTCCTAGATATCTGTAAGGTTTGACGAACACAAACTTTGCATCTAAACTCTACTGTTTAACACAACCCAGTGTTCCTGAGTTTAAAAACAATTAATTCAATTAATGTGTTTGGGAAAGATCAGCAACAACAGCAAAAAGTCCTGCTATCAGAGGGAAAGCAGCAAGGCAATTTAGATAAGCTTTTAATATTAACCTTGATTGATAATCTTAACGTGGGGATTTGGGTTGCTGGTAAGTTGAAAATGAGTCAGCACTGCCCTGGCAGCAAAGAGCCAGCTATGCCCTGGGGTACACCAGGCACAACATCACCAGTCCATCAAGAGGTGATTGTCCCTCTCTGTTTTATGCTGGTACAGCCTCACCTTGAGTATTGTGTGCAGTTTTGGGATCCACAATAGAAGGACATCACACTGTTGGAGTGTGTCCAGAGGAGGGCATCCAAGGTGGTGAAAGGTTTTGAAGGAAAAATGTTCAAGGAGAGCAGCTGAGGTCGATGGGCTTGTTCATCCTGCAGAAAAGAAGGCTGAGGGATGATCTCGTCACAGACTACAGCTTCCTGGAGGGGAGCAACAGAGGGGGAGGTGGTGATCTCATCTCTCTGGGGACCAGTGACAGTGACAGTCCAAGGAAACGGAATGAAGTCAGGGGAAGTTCAGACTGGATATTAGAAAACAGTTCTTCAGCAGAAGGGTGGTAAATCGCTCCAACAGGCTACCCAGGGAAGTGGTAAGAGTCCAGTGTGCATCTGGATCATGTGCTTAATCACATAGTTTTTTTGTTGTTTTAGGAGCCTTAAGGGTCCTTCCCAGCTAGAAGTATTTTATTACTGTATTAAAACAGAATACTAATGCTATTACTTTATGGAATGGAAGTAGGTGCAGTAACTGAAATGGATTTTGAAGAGTGAAAGAATCTACTCTCTTTTACTTTGAAGCCATTCCCCCTTGTCCTATCACTACATGACCATATAAAGAGTCCCTCTCCACCTTTCTTGTATGCTTCTTCAGGTACTGGAAGACAGCCATTAATTCATCCCTAAGTCTTCTATTTTCTAGGCTGAAAAAGCCAAATTCCCTCCATCTTTCCTTATGGGAGAGGTGTTCTACCTCTAATAATTTTGGTGGCCCTGGACTCACTCTAAAAGGTTGGTGTTCTTCCTGTGCTGTGAATTATACCACTATTCATTGAAAGTGAGATTTTATTTCTTTCAGATTTCAGAGCTTAAAATTGCATATTTTTAAAAGAAGTAATTCCTATGAAAGCATATATATGGGTCTATAAATATATATATATATATATATATATATATATATATGAATACTTTCACAATGCTATCTGTCAAAAGGTAAATCAAAATATCATGTGGAAAAATTTTAAGTATTACAAATTTTTCCCTAGAAACTTTGTAAATGAAAGCTTTTCTTATGCAGTACTCCAGGTAAGGTGTCACCAAAGCAGAGTAGAGGGGCAGAATCTCTCCCTCATCCTGATGGTCACTACTGGTTTGATGCAGCCCAGCACAAATTTCTGGGCTGCCAGTACACATAGCTGGGTCATATCCAGCCCCTCATCCACCAGCATCACAAAGCCCATCTCAGCAAGGCTGCTCTCTGTCCATTCATCCCTCAGCCTTCTTTCAGGATTGATAGCAGGAATTGCCTTAAACCTGGTGCAGCACCTGGCATTTGGTCTTGTTAAATTTAATGAGATTCATGAGAATAATATATGTGGAAAAAAAAGTCGTGTCTTGGCTATGAGTTTTCTGTGCAAGTAACATCTGATATTCTACTCAGTTGGTAGTAAAATAAAGTAGGTGTTTTCTTAAAGATTTTAAGTGATCAAGGTTTGTTTGCTTCTTTTAATTAATAAAGGTAGCACCAATGTCGAGGCAATTCTCTATCAAAGGTGTATATGAAAACAGTTGTAAAAATGGCAAAGAAATATTATATAATAAACGAAACTAAAATCTGACATCCTGGGAAAAAAGGTCACAACCCTAATCAGTCATATGGGTTACTTACAAAAGAAACAAGAAGGTAAAGAAGTCCCTTAATCTGGAGGAAATCTTCCTGGATTCACAAACTCATTTTAAACCATGAGTTACCTGCTAAGAGTTTCAAGGATGAAAGACTTTATTATGTATTCTCACTGCCAGATCAGTAGTTGAAAAAGGTGACATCCTCAGATACCTGACCTTTCTTGATTAATAGGTCAACATGCCTTTAAACCAAGATTTAGGGCTGTTTGGAGCCTTCTGATCTACAAAAAGAAGCAGATCGTTACAAATTAATTGATCTCTTTGGTTTCTCACTTTTGATCTTCCATCTCAACCCTGGAAGACAATAAAGATTTACAAAAGGTGTCATCTTCCAGAATTAAGTGTAATTAGCAAGTTCTTCTCACTTCAGTTAAACTTGTGGAGCACTTCCCAAGGTAAAAGTTAGTGTCTTGAAATCAGTTAACTTTTTTTCATTATAGTAAGTTGATAAAATAGCTGATTCAGTATTTCTGTTAACTATCGATTAGCATATGACACTTTAAAAAACCAATCCTGTTTCTTTATCGATCTGTTCAAAGGCTTGTCTTGCTTCTGTAGGTGAGCTGCTACATCACAGGAGCTTTCTGCTCATTTAAGCCATCTTTTTGATAGGTGGTACAAACCAGTAGGGATAAACCTCTAAGGAAAATGGGTAATGCTGATGACCTGACATCTGTGTTATTTATTTTTCTTTTATTTTATTCCTTCCCCCCCCCCCCCACCTAACCCCCGTTTGGGCTAGTTCTTACATGTTCCTCTAGACTGAATACTCATTTGCAGCTGAAATCCATTAGATAACTTCTTTGACTTTTCTCACCCAAACTGTGGAAAATAATGTATTTTTATAGGAGTTTGTGAAAGAGATTTAATCCTTTTGTTACCTCCCTCTATTTCTTTGTGTTTCTTTGTTTTATATTTCACTATATATATATATATATATATATATATATATACATACAGTAAGATCATATAACAAGTAACCGCTGAACATAAATTATGTTAATTAAAAAGACAAGATACTGATGTTTGAAAATATTTCCTCTGGTCATTAACTGGTGTATTCAACTTTCTGTTCATTCATTTGTCTTTCTTTCTTTTTTTTTTTTTTTTTATGTAGCCAAGGGTTTTGGCCTTGCTTTTGGCAAGTGACTAAGTTGAAAACCCATAGTTGAATTTAAATGATGGCTAGTAAATCTGAAGCAACAGCTAATGCAAAAGGTTCTCAAATGAAAATTTCAATCACATGCCTAAATTACAACTCCACTATCTGTGAGAGTTTTTATCTCATAGAACATCATCAGTATTTCATGTTGTTTTTCCTTTCTGTCTTTTTTGTGATGCTTTTATTAAAGCATCTGTGAACAATAAAGTCACTTAAAAATAAGTGGTCAGAAAAAGTGTTAGAAGAGGATTTAAAAATATGATAAATAATATATAAATGAGAGAAAATAGAATATATAAACATTTCCAAAGTAAATGTTTCTCAGTGATGAAAAAATATTAAATTAGGAGTTTATGGTGGCAGAAACAAAGTATATTTCTAAGTTCATAATTTTGTAGTCAGCCATTGTCTTTTAGTCATTACAAAAATAGGAACTATTTATGAATTAGGTTGTTTATTTCTAAAATTCGTGATTGCTAGTGCTGAACACAACATGAAAAGTGATAAAACTACTGTACTTATTTAGTAATTTCCCATCATAAGAGGTAAAGATCGTATATATGCCTTCAAGCTGCCCTACTTGATCGTAAAATATAGCAGCTTAAAGCACTGTAAAATTATGAAGCCAATTCAAGCTGTCATATTTTGCTTAACTATTGGATGAGCTAAGAGAGTAAAGGCAATCAATTACCATAGTGGCTGATAAGAATTAACTTGTTTAACTTTGCTATTTTTTAATAATAATTAGCCCTGAAAAAACTTGCTAACAATATACAAAAGGATAATTGTTTTTCTCTTGGTTTCCATGTTCTCCAGCTGTGATTGTTGTGTCTTTTATTAATGTGTTTTTATGTCATGTTTACAAATAAATCTAGAAATGTGACCATCTTTATGGGAGCACATGGTACAATATTTGAAGCTGTCTATCTCAAGATCATCTATGAATATTCAGTCCTAATAAGATCACAATTTTGCTGTAGATGCTATTTGTAAGAACTCCTTAACTTAAAGCCCCAGTAATTGCAGTCATGCTTGATACTTGCTGTGGTATTGATTTATCTAGATCATATCCCTAAACAGCAAGCTATGCACATTTTGTAGGTATTTTCAAATTATTTTCCTTGGACATGTTTATTAATAAAAACATTGTTGTACACAGTGATTATATTATATATTTGTAATGAGTAGCATGGTAAACTACTAATAGCTTGATGGTAGGTTAATAGATTGTCTTCAGTCACATGCTATTATTAAAGTTTATAACAAATAAGCCTTTAAGAACCAGAAGAGTACCTCTGGAATATGAAATGCATGCCATTAATAAATTGTCTTTGATGCTGAGAGATAATCTTATTATCAGTTGGGACATCTGCATGATTGGAAGATTATCAGAAAGACTAAGTGCTAATTTCTATGTCTGTTTTATAGTTATGTGCTAAAGTACCACTTGATTCATATCACAGGAGGCAAACTAAATTAGAATTAAATGTCATTCTGGGTTTTGCTGACAAAGTGCATTAATAATATATTCCTCCTAATAATTTCTAATTATTATGAAAATATTTTTTAAAGAAGTTTACGTACCTGTGAAATTTCTAATACATCTATCCAAGCAAGTTATACCAGTTTCTAACTTTTTTGCAGACTTGTCCTCAGTTCTGTCTCTGACTACTTTGCTGCCATGTTTACAAGTGATGTTTGTGAAGCCAAGCAAGAAGAGATCAAAATGGAAGGCATAGACCCCAATGCACTGTGGGACCTTGTTCAGTTTGCGTACACAGGTATTTTGGTGCATACATTATATACTTCCAATAGAGGCATTTTCGTTTGCTAGACTCCAATGAATTGTATTTTTGTTTAAATCTTAATAATCCAAAATGTTTATTTACTATTTCTAGGGATGAATTCAGATTATCTCTTATCTCCAAACTGTTAAATATTTCAGACTTTTCAAGCTCAATAGGACAGTCAAGAAAATTATATCTTTTTGTTGATTTTCAAATACTTAAAAAGAGTGCCTAATACTCACATAATTTAAATTACATAAGATCACTGAAGGAACAATTGTATTTTTTGAAGAATAATACTATATTGCTGTCTTAGTCAGATATCAGTTTAAATAATTGCTTAAATCTTTAAAATTTTGAAATAAAATTAATTTGAAATTTAAATAAGGGAATGTTTAAAAGGTTTTATTATGAGCTGGATATTTTCACTTTCATTTCTTTTCATAGACTGGTACTCTGTTTTGAAATGTAAACTTATGAATAACTCACAATTCAGAGTTAGTAGCTCAAAGCTCTCTTCTTAATAGTTTTTACATTTTAGTGCATTAAATGCATAGATTTGGGTTTTATCCTTCTTAATCAACTTGTTATGCACAATGTAATTGAAGTGTATTAATCTGAAAGAAAGAACGCTAATGTTACAAAATAAGGTAATTAGAAGAGTGGAAATGCCTACAAGATTTGTCTTCCATTGCCTTGAATCACATAAGTATAAAATATATACTGTTTCCTATTTGTTTCCTAAAAGACATCCTTATATTGTTTAAATTAACCATATTTTATCATGATGATTCTATTGTGTATTTGATTTAAATTCAATTTTAAATGGACACTCTAAACCCTGCAGTTTTAATCAGCCCTAAATACACATATAATAATTTAATCACTAGTCGCTGTTCGCTTTGATATATTTAATCAGGATATGTGCTGGGTTTTTTATGACTTAATAGTTTTACCATCTTAATAGAAAACAGAAACAGCAAATAAACATAATTTAAGATAAAAGTACTCTTTTTGAGAATAATGTCCTAGGAGTATAAGACGATGACTTATGTAGTACTCTACATGTTCAAAGGGGTATTGCCTACTCCCATCAGCTGTGGCTTTTCCACTCAGGAATGTGCATCATCCAGAGGGTTTCAAGCTAAGGATCCATGAAATGAAATAGTTCGCATAAGAAGGATACAATCTGATTCCTTAATGAATGAATGGCACAGGAATACTGGGGCAAAATCAGGAATACCTTGGCACAGAGAAGCAAAAAACACTACTGGTAATGTTAAATCATTTTGTAAGAGGAAGGTTTAAGAAAGAAGAGGTAAGAGAAGGGACAGTGTTGTTCCATTGGAAACAAAACTGTGAAAATACTCAAGTAATGGATGGTTCTTTCACCTAAGTTTTCACTAAGATATCAGATGGAAAGATACAACAGAACTGTTATTGACAACAACAGATAGCATGTAAGTGTAGACTAAGGAAAGAAGAATATTCAGAAGAAAGGGGCAAAAAAGACAAACATTTTCAAGATGAATGAAGCTAGCTAAGAACTTATTGGTTATCTGTGAGAACTTTGGAAACTGGATGAGGCAATGAAAAAGTAGAAGTAAACCCCTGCTTTCCAAAAACATTTAAGATTTTCAGCTCCTTTATGCTCCTTGATTTCTTTATGCCATGTGATGTACTGTGTTCATTATATGAGGTGTAAAACTTAAAAGTTTCTTTTTGGTGTAAGGTACATAAGGGCCAGACTTCACAAATGGATGAAAAGAAAACTCCACAGCTAGTATAATTCCCATGTTTTCTAATTTGCCTCATGTGAATTTGAATCTATAATATTTGTTCATTTGGACAGTCATACAGTCCAAATTGCCTCAGAAATGGCAACTCTGTGTATTATTGTGATATCAACTTGAAGAATTAGAAACTTAAGATGATAACCAAGATCTCTACTGTCTTTCACTTGCAGTGGTAATACACCTTTTTTTTTTTTAAAGTCATTTTAGAGACCAAATAAAACTTTAAAAATGCCTTAAGGTTACACTTGCAAGTTTCACAAATGCTTGCTGACAATAGAAGAGTGATGAGAGGGAAATGTGAGGCAATTTTATATGCTAAAAGAGTAAATGTATTGGATGCCATGGATCATTCTGGATTTGATTACTCTGTCTTGCATTTCTCTTCCATCAGGTTCTTTATCCTAACTTAGTCTGATTTATCCTTATTTATTCTTACCTTGTGTCCTTATCTCTTGAAGTCCTTGTGGGATTATTTCTTTCTCAATTCCTTTTCTCTGCTTTGGATATCTTAGCAGACACCTAAATTTCCTAGCTACAATTATGCTAATAAATTAAACAATGCTGAGGAAGGTTTGCAGGCACTGGAACTCAAGAATCTCTATTGATCCTGGCAGTTTTAGCCAAATCCAAATAGCAATCTAGCAAATGATGGGGATAGCTTGGATACATAGCTCATCATTAATGTGGCCAGCCTTGTCAGAAGGTAAGAGCATTCAAAAGTGCTATGGAGAATTCACTGATAACTCACATGATTAGTGAATTCCTAGAATATAGTCCGAAACTTATTGAGTTTATTGAAATTAAATACAATCTAGGCTTCTCAGTTAATCATTCTGATTTCCCCAAGCAAGACCTTAATATTTTTTCACATGTAATTTCCATTATCTCACATGATTTATCTAGATTCATAGTTTCCTTTTTCCTTTCTTGACATCTGATTCCTTATTTACCACCAGTCTAGCTCATGTCCCCTCTCCCTTTGAGTCAGTTCACTTTCCTTGTGCTGCATAGAAAATTTAAGCCACTGTTCTGATATCCAGAAGCACAGAAGCCAACAGAAATTCCCTTTCAGACTTTTGATCTGTAATCTGGAGCATGCATCTGTCTCAACTTAGAATATCTGGAGAATCTGGCTGCAGTAACTGACTGCACAATGTGTGGAAAAGTTTTCAGCAAGTCATGTCTGTGATCAGTTTAGCTCTTTATTTTTTCACCTCAGGAGTAGAAAACAATTTTGACAAATGGGCAGTTATTCACTCTTATTTTCTTTTTCCTGTCACTACCTTCTTAACTCAAGGAGCTTAAAAAAAATCACATGTAGTTGCTGCTGTTACAGAGAAGATTTTCCCTGAGGACAACTGAACATACCAGAAAAAATACATGAACTTGTTTGCAAAAATGTAGAAGTTAAGAGTTTTACAGTCCAAATATGCTTAGATGTGATTTACAAGATGGAGCCATTTCAACATCTTATCTGTAATTCAGTAAGGTTTATATTCTTTTAGAACCTAGTGAAATTATTTCATTTTTACTGTGAATTGTACATATTAAGTAGGGGTTTAAGAAGGATTATATATATATATATATATATATATATATATATGAAAAGTATTATTTTAGATTAGGATATAAAGTGATACCAGACCCTTCACCAATATAATCTAATACTGATGCAAAATATCAGAACTAAAGTTCAGCAAAAGGGAGGTTTTGTACACCAGACAGATAAGGAAAAGTAGTCCTGGGGTGTATCAGGCTCAACATCGCCAGCTAGGGAAGGCAGGGGATTGTCCTGCTCTGCTCTGCACTGGGGCAGCCTCAGCTCAAGTCCTGTGTGTGGTTTTGGGCACCACAATATTAAGAAAGACATTAAATTATTAGACAGTGCCCAAAGGAGGGCCACAAGATTTTTGAAGGGGCTTGAGGAGCAGCTGAGGTCACTTGGTCTGTTTGGCCGGGAGGAGACTGAGGCAAGACCTTGTGGCGGTCTGCAACTTCCTTGTGAGTTGAAGAGGAGGGGCTGGCACTGATCTCTTCTCTGTGGTGACAAGGGCAGAAACCAAGGGAATGGCCTGCAGCTGTGTCAGGGGAGGTTTAGGCTGGATATTAAACAAGTTCTTCACCCAGAGGAGATTGGGACCTGGAAGAGGTTCCCCAGGGAAGTGGTCACAACATCAAGATTGACAGAGTTTAAGAAGCGTTTGGACAATGCATTCCAGCACATGGTGTGACTCCTGGGGGTGTCACTTAGAGCTGAACTCAAAGATCCCTAAGGATCCCTTTCAACTCAGCTTATTCTGTGATTCTGTAAGCAAATAGATTTCTAAATAATTGGAAAGGTAGAATCACGTGGTGACCAGGAGAGCATCGAGTCTTGTACAACATTCATTAGAAAAGTCCTGAGTGAAGGCTCCTGCCAGTCTAAGAGTAGTAACAGGAAGACAGAAAATTAGACAACCAAAAGTATTGATTTAAAGATAATAAAAGGTCTTGAAGTTTCTGTGAAGATTGAACATGTCTAATTATTTAATTAGAAAGTTATGTGATAAATTTACCTATAAAACAGAATTTGATTAAAGCTGAAAAACTTTGGATGTGTTGCAATCCGTACTATAAACTCTCAGCTCAGTCTTGGGCTTGTTTTGGAAGTGTTTTGGGATTTCCTTATATATATATATATATATATATATATATATATATATATATTTGTAAAAAAATTATTAAGGTAGTGACTGCATATTGTTTTATATGAAATAAGAACAAAGCTTTCTAATGACAAAGGCTACATTATAGTGTAATTACAACTTTTATAATTCAGATTATGTAGATGTAAATTTATTAGAAAAAAACTCCATCAAAATTATGTTTTTGTTGTGTACATAGGCTCACAAGGATAAATAAAACAACTCTGCCACTGTTTTACGTGAAGTATATATTTGACCAGTAAAAAGTATGTAACTTCATTAATCCATCCACACTTTGCTGCATTTTATTGTTTTATTCAAATACACAAAGTATGTTTTGTCTGTGATACAGCAGAACTGTAACTTAATAGGAAACAAAACTTCCTCTTTTGCATATCTGCTCCTTGTGAGCCAGCTGAAGAAATCTGAAGCCAACACATTGCACTTAGGTGCAATGGCTATGCAACAAGCATGTTTCATTTTTCAAACAGTGAGATGATTGATAGCAAAAAAATCTATGATTGAGATCTTAGTGCCTTGGGATAGATGGATATGTAATCTTTGATCTTTTAAGAATTCAATATAAACAGTGATACAGAAGAGAATTTACCTAATTTTCTTATGTAATTCTTCTTTCTTGATCTTAAAACTTGAGTTTTCATTATTTTCAGTTGTGCTTCAATAGTTTAGAAAGACTGAAACTATAGATTGATATTATGTTGTTTTGCTGCTATTGATGACTCTGGGAGCCCTCCTTTGAAGTTACAAAAGAGCTGTGAAGTTACTATAGATTTCCTATATCTGGAAATCTAATTAGCATCAGGATATCTAATTAGCATGCATTCCCAACAGTGATCAGAAGAGTAGGTTGGTGCTTTCATACAGTTAGTGAAACTGAAAAAGCAAAACCCATTTAAGCAACAGAAAACTAAAAATCCTTGATTTATTTATACGTATCTGAGAAAAAAATAGAGAGTGGATCATACATGGAGGAGGTTCAAACCCTGCTGTATAGCTTTTAATTAGATTTTATTAGGAAGATTCTTTAATTAAAGTACTGTCAAGTGTCTTTGTCAGTGTTACAGCTAATAACACACACAGGGCAGACAGCAGGGATGTAGCAAGTAGGAACACGCCTTTAAGCACAAGGACTCAGGTTCCTGCAGCACAGAAACTATATTAATTAAATATCCCAAGGAGGTTTCTTTCTTGGTTTTGGTTTGGGGGACTTTTTTTTCTTTTAATTGCAGAAAGTCTGTTGTCTATATGAACAAACAATGAGGACATCTCTTGGTGTGCTTTTGGCTTTTGTCAATTAATAGTATCAGAGTCCAGGTGTTATCACAGCCACTGGATTATGCTACAACATGCTGTTTGAATGTGATTGCCATTGTTTGGCATAAAACTGAAGCCATTTCATTCCCATTAGCCTCAATGGTAGAGGGAAGTCCCAGACAAGCTTAATTCAATGGATACAACATAAGGCTATGAGTATTTTATTAAAGGCATATATATATATGGTCAGACAAATAATCCCTGGATTTTAGGTACTGGTGCCATTTTTACAGTGTTTCAGGCTACTCCTCTTGATTATATCTTGATCACATTGAGAAGTGGAGCTACCTTGATATTGTAAAGGTCCTTATCTCTACCTCTGTGACATGTTGAGCTTGTTCACAGGTTATTTGTTCTGTAGTATCATGTTAGAGACCGATGTGAAAATGGACCATGTCTAACTAACACTTTTTGCGGGAGACCATTACTACTACATTTTCTCTACCATGTGTTTGATATTTGACTTTGCACTTGCAGAGAATAGGCCTTTAAATTTCCATTCATTTTAGATGGGAGATTGTTTGTTCCAGGAACTCTGGGATGAGTGATAAAAGGACAAATTAAGGTAAATTAATTGATCTGAAAGACTTTGTCAGCTGTTGTGTAATGGAGAATACAGAAAAATGGTTGTATATCATACTAGATGCTCATAGATCTTGAATAAACTTCTGGATATGGAGGATCCCCTGTGAAACTCTCTTCTGGAAGATACTTGACATGATATATGTCATAGTTTTCAGGAGTCAGTAAAGAGAGTGTTGCAAAGAAAGTTATCCAAAGAAGCAATCAGGGTTGCTTTAGTTTAGGAAGTAGAAAGTGGTAGTGATGTCACAATCTGTAGAGTCATCTTTCAGGTTGTGGATGATGGATATTCCACATTGACTACACCTCAAAGCTCATATGTGCCTTTGCTCCAGTTACATTTCAGATTGACATTTTCATATATAATGTTCCTCATAAAATTCTTGCTTATGTACCTGGAATAAATTTGCAGCCCTACTGCCCACGTGTTCAATGCAAGAATCTTTTGAAGTTCATCAGTGTAACTGCAGGACCAGACTGTTGTCTTCTTTCCTTTGTGAATCTCAGCCTACTTGGGAAAAAATACCTTCTTTCACCAAATATCTTTCTGGTCCTAAAACAAACTGTGGACTTTCACATAATTCAGGTCTGTAAGAAAGAACTTCAGAGACCCATATATCTTAAAAAAAAACCCCAAAAACAAAACTGTAGAGACTGACTGCCTCCTTAGGTTTTTGGGGGTTTTTTTCTTTTTTGGCAGGGGTTGGTTTGTGTTGGTTTGGTTTTTTGGGGTTTTTTTTGAGACAGACCTACTATGAGGATCTTTTTTCCATCTGGAGAAGGGGTTTTCCATTCCTGTCACTGAAACATGAAGTCCTTGCCCATTCGTGGAACTCTACACTCCAATAAATTGTTATTTCTCCTTTTACCCTGGATGCTTCATTAAGGGACAGAATTGGCAATTATGTGTTAGGAGCCAGCTGTTGTCTCATTCTTTTGGCAAAGTATATGAGAATGGCTTAGAAAAGAGCTCTGAACTGGATATCCACAAATTTTGAGTATGATCTAGAGTATTATGGAGAGAGAGATAGTGACTATGTTTGCTTGTACTGTGATGCAATCTGCTGTTCTGGAGAAGTCAGTAAAAGTAAATTCAGGCAGACACAGTGAAGCAATGAGTAGGGGGGAAGAACAGATAACTGGGTGCACTGCAAGGGTGCATTTTTAGAGCTGTCCCTTGCTAGGCTCAAAGTTCTTCATCTCCAAAGAGAGATTAAAACAAGCACTGAATATTAATACAGGACATGGCTGGAAAGTGTGTTCCTTTGAATGAAATATCATCCCTCTATGTTGCCACCTGGCACATGCCAGCCTATTGCTTAAATGGCATCAGTGAAGTGAACAAATGGGCTGCTGTAGGATGGTCTGCCTTTTTAATCTGTTTCTTTCTGGAGGTCCTGCGCTGGAGATGTGTACTCATATCCTCTCTCTTGAGCTCAGCTGCCTAGCTGTATGTCTCCAATTCCAAAACAAAAGCAAAAAAAATCATGAAAATTGCAATGGTAGTTTATGAAAGAGGTCCTCACCTTTCAGGTGTTTTCTCCTGCTCCTGCATTGTAAAACACCTTCACTCCCTTTCTGCACTGTGCCCATCACAGCAGCTGTGATGAAATGTACCCTCAGAACAGAATGTGACTGAAGTACTCCTCCCAGCAGTGCAATCCAGTCCAAAGCAAAGTAGATTTCTTTAGGCTCTAACATGGAGTCTTAAGCAAAAATCTTTTCTTGGCAAATGATGCCTCCATTTCTGTAAGTGTTTGTTCTCAAAGCATGCATTTGAACTGCTCTGTGCTACCATAGCATACAAGCTGCCAAATCATTGCCTAAGGAGTTAAGAAGCTTATTCTGGCAGAGGTGAGTGTTCCTGCTTCTGAGTTAGCTTCAGATGTGGAGAATAAAATGCTGCTCTTTCAAACCTGAAAACTGAGCTCCTTTGTACTTGAGACATTTTTTTTCCATTTTTTAATATTTAGGTTTTTTTCCCACCAGAGGGCAAACCTTGACTGTGTTCAGCGTAATAGAAAGGTTGCATCTCTCCAAGATGTACTCAATATTTGGTACAAGTCTTGTGGAATGAAACTTCCCCTCCCTTCTCACACTGAAGTTTGCTTCTGTTTACAAGCATATATCCCTTGAGTGGCTTTTGATGTGTGCAGTGTGATGAGCAGAACCTGCAGTCTGGAAGCAAACATGAGTACTGAAGTCCATTGACTAGAAACAATTAAGAGAAACTAAGGCCTTAGAGATGAAATGAGCATTTGGGAATAATTTTTGTCATCTCCCAGGCTATTTTTGTGAAGATTTGTGCTGTTTAAAATCTAAGAAGTAAATGCTCTTTCTATTTGTGTATTTTTTAAGGTAATTTTAACTTGTTTTTTTTTTTTCTTTCTTTCTTTGTTTTAGTCTGTGAGTTTTTATTCCTCTCAGATTATTTATGTATTTATATACATAATTAGGCTTAAAATTTCCAAACGCAGTGCCTCTATAGGTAGCTGAATTATTGGTGACAAAGTTATTAACATAATGAACATCTGTGCAAGTACAAACCAGCAATATTTGGCACATAATCCCAAGAATGATGTTCATATTTTAATGATTTTTCTATAACTAATAGAAAAACTTACCTTCTATCTCAGAGTGCTAACATATATTTCTTCACAGTTGATAAAAAGGTTTTATGAAGATTAGGTTCACAGCTAAAACGATTTGCTGCTTTTAGTCCTATTATTTGTGTATGTATTTTACAGGTGACAAAGTTCAAGTATATAAAGTGAGCTAAGGCATGTGAATGGCCTAAGGAGAAAATAGCATTTTAATGTCTCTCTCTAAAAAGCTGATGTTTATGAGTCAGTGGACAAATTTTCTTTAAAACCTGACATTTCAGTTATCCAACAGAAGTGGTTTGGTTTGTAGTTTTGAGGGATTTTTTTTTTTCAGAACAGGAGATGAAAAGGTAACGTGTTGTGGATTATTTTGACTAATATAGTTTTCTGATCTTTAGCCAGACATTTGCAAGAATTTTCATGGTCAGGGGAATTTTAATTTAATAGCATTTCCTTATCACTCTGCAATGTTGTAATTTTCCATGCTATTTAAATAAAGGGGACGTTGGCAGAACTGATGAAGGATCATGTGATTAGGCCAGTTTAGTCCATTTACTCAAAGATAGAACATCATTAGGCATAAATAATTGTGCAGTATTTTAAAAGAGAGAATCTATTTCATTTATAAGAATTCTCATATTACTGTGATGGCAACTTTTTTCCTTTTTCACAAGCTGCATATTTATATGTCTCTGGAATAACTTATGAAATTATTTTATACATAATAATACTTACATGAAAGGAGCCTACCAGAAAGATAGAGTGGGAATATTCATAAGAGCACAGAACACAGGCTTCAAACTGAAGTGGAGTAGGTTTGGATTGGAAAATAGGAAGAAATTCTTTACTGTGAGGGTGGTGTGGTACTGCAACAGGTTGCCCAGAGAAGATGTAGATTTATAGATACAGTCCCTGTGCATGACAGGAAGGTTGGAAGTTGATCTTTACAGTCCCTTCCTACCAAAACCATTCTATGATTCTAAATAAGCCATAGAATGCCTTCTTCCTCAAGTACAACTGATGACCGTGGTCTGCAGATAATAAATAATAGAAAATAAAGCACAGTATGATCTAGAGAAACCTCTGCTAAGCAAATATATTGTGTCTTGTTTTCATTTCTGAAAATATCTTCATTTTTGTAATAAATATGGAAGACAATACAACATAGAATTTATCTTTTAAGGCATAGATCAAACAGGAGACTAAAAGATGTTCTGCTACACAGAAGATACTTTTTATAGCATTCTTCACTGACTGCTGCTCAGGAATAGACATAAGAGGTGATTTTGCATGCTATATTGCTACCAGGAATTGACCATAGCAGACATCATCAGAATTGAACCAACAGTGTTTCATCACCTGAAATCTGATGGCTGCGATGATTTCAGTACATGTTTTGGAGCAGATGAACTGAATTCATATCAACAAACAGGAATATCAGTAATGTCTCAGTAAGTCAAATGAAGGTGCCCTTTTTGTAGCTGAGACCAAGAAATAGCCGTTCAGGGAGTGATTCATCTCATTCTGCACTACATGACTGAAACAGAGCAGGTGAAAACTGATGTAATACCTCCTATGTCTCTCCTTGGACTATGAAAGGAGATCTTCGGTGATTAGGTCAGGTGACTACCTCAAAGTACCTAAGATTTTTGAGTGATTAAGTTAAGCAATGGCAAACAGGTTTATTATAGTACTGTGAGGCATAGCACCTTTTTAATAAGCTTTTTCAACTCCTCAATGGAATTAGATGCTGTGTCAAAAAAGCAATTTCTTATTGTATTTAATTAATCTACTATGCATAAGATAAATAAATATTATCTTGATACATTTAGTGCCTTTAAAAAAAAATTAGACCTCCTAAAACTCATTAGCCTATAGAAATAATTCCATTCAGCAACATTTCAAAAATGCCACTCTAGTGATCAAGACACATGAAACCGAAAGGTTAAAAAGATAAATAACTGATTACAAGGAATTTGTTTTAGCCTTTGTTTCTTATTCCTTAACACTTCCCATGGTTTCCCTTGAACACACTTAGAGCACTCTTAGGAATGTTGAGGAGTCTTGCTATAAATGGGTAGTTGTGTAATTAGAACAGAGAAAAAAAAACTGCTGCACAGATGATATAAAATGCTATTATGACATGTTACAGATTTAGGTTAAAATTCATTGCTTATACACAGAGCAAATGATCTGCAGCTACTGAGTGCTCCCACCACAGGTCCAATCTGTTGGTCAGCAGCTGAGGGAGGCTGTTCCCATGATACACACTGACTTTATTAATATCACACAAAGGTGGGCAAAGGTGCAGTGATTCCCTGGAAACAAAAATAGTTCTAAAGTATAGTCATTTGTGTAGAAAAGAGAATAAAAGGAAAATAGCAAAACAAATAAACAAACAAAAAAAACTCCAAATAATCCCAAGTCAAAACTGTCCCAGAACTTGGGAAAAGGTTTAGCAACAGAGCAAGAATATCAGAAAATTCTTATATCATCTCTACTTCCCATTTGGTAATGAGGTAATAAAATTTATGTAGTTATTAGGAGAATGCATGCGAAAGACAGGCATTTTAATTTCTCCATAAGCAATGCACATAAAATTTTTAACAAATACAGCTATAATTTAGAATAACAATTAGAATACATTAAATTTCTCTTGATTGTTTTTTCCTCATATTTTTTCATCTTAATTAATGTTATACAAAAGGAGGCTTTAAGCTCTGGTTAATTTGTTTTTCTCAGACTAAGGCACTTGTGCAAGGTTCCTATTGCATAAAAATGTGAGGGGGAGGTGAATTGAAGTAGCAGTAGTATTAATGCCCCTTGAATATCCCATTAAACATTTTTAAATAGATGCTTGGATCTTCTAACTGCCAATATGAAACTGTCTGAAGATTTCATTATGCAGAGCCCCTTAACAGCTTTCTTTTTTCTAACTCTGACCATGCTAAACACTTGATATCCCAGAGGAATTTGCATTAAAATTTCATAGCACTCTTCTGAAAAAGGGAATACAGCCCTTGTGAACAAATTTATGAAGGTGTCTTGATGTTTAAAGAGAAGATAAGTAAGATTTGGAAAACATTTATATGGATTAAAAACTTATCTGTCATGGAAGCTAAAAGAATGAAGAACAATAAACTCTTTAACTCATACTAAGTGTATTTTCTAGCTTTTATCATAAATATATTAAGTAATAAATTAGTATTTCTGAATTTAGTTAAAAATAAGTCAAGCTATATATATTCATATTCCCAGATATCCCAGAAGCTATTGTATGTTTACCTACTCTATTAAAATGTTAAGCAGAAATGTGTTCACACTCTTCTGTAAAAATAAGCATCTTCTTCAAAATGTCCATGTTAGTTACATAAAGAAATGGGTAATTCATAAAAAAGATAATAATTTTTATTAATTTAAACTAGTTCATAGCTAATACCATCCAGGACTAGTGTACCTTAAAGTGAACAGAAAATATCTCAATTTGAAAACAAATAGATTGATGTGGTTTCACCTGATTCCTTTGGGTTCTTCTCCTAATTGTAGCTACCTTTAGCGATAAAAAGCCAAGCTGTGAGACTGATACCTTTCCTCATAAAGGATGGTGATTCTTTCTATACTTACATCACTTTGCAAGTGCTACCTGGATTAGTTTTGTATGGCCACAGACATTTCTGAGCTCATTGTTGGAAAATAAATGGCATGTAAGAAAAGGAGATTTAGAAATTTTTTTGTTGTTTCCATTTCTCAGTTCACCTAATTTTCAAAGGTGTTTTATTCATTTTTAATTTTTTAATTCTGGTACCAGGATGGTCAGTTGTAACCTGAAAACAACAATCTTTTGAATGCTCCCACTTTATACAGTGGAACTGTCTCCTAAGGAATAATTGGGTGTTGAGCCAGCAGGCATGCAGCAAATGTGGGAGTGTCATTTATAAAATATGGGTCAGCCAAGAATCTGCTGCTGAGTGTGCCTTCTGACCACATTGCATAGAGATGCGGTGTAAAGAAATTGTGAGAAAATGTCAGATAACATAAAGAGAAACTCATGTGACATTAATAGAAGGGTAAAATTAGCAGAGGAAACCCACTGAAATCAGGCTGTGGGCTTGATCTGATGCTCTGACCTTTGCAAAAGGATGTATTATAACTAAATCTAATAAAGTTTAACTTCGTAGTTTCCAACTTATATTAAAAGCCAAGTTAGAGTGAAAGGAGAGAAGATCAGATGTGCACCGTTAATGTTACTGTATTTTGAGTTTGGTATTACAATATAAAGCATCTTTGCTTTTCAATGGCATGCTGTTGTGAAGTTGAGGGTTTTAGAACTCAGTGCCATGCTATAGAATTATTAAGATTTGTAGATTTTTTTTTCAAATATGACAACAAATAAAAAGTTCGTGTGGGGAAAAAAGTGAGTTTATCCAAGTGTTGAAATATAATATTTTAAGAGAAAGATCAAGATACACTTAATCCTCTTATAGTTGGAAATGACCTTTCCAAGTGCAGCACAATAAAATCACAACTTTCTGACAATTTGCATTAAGTTTTCACATTTTATTTTCCTACTTTTTTCCAATTCTTCAAAACACACTTGTAATCTTTAGTTTGTCATTTCTTAAGTTATTAATAGAAGAGATTTATAAGATACTAATGTAAAAATAAAATCTGAAATTATGGTTGGAGGGAGCATGATAACACGAATTACATATTCCAGCCTAAAATAAATAACTTTTAAAGTTTTTTTTATTATATTTTACCTTTTATTTATTAAAAAATTGTGTCAGGCTGAAAGGTAAAGATGACTTGTGAAATTACAGAATTAAGTGCAATATATTAATTAATGGTTCTTTTCCCTAATATAAATTATTTTAGAGGAACAGTGTGTTATGAGAAGCCTGCCATATGTTACTCAGATAACATTAATATCAAAGTCACATTACAAATACGCAACACAACATTTGAAGACTGCTAAGCCTTGTTTTGAAGATGTATTTATGTGTTTATTCATACTATTCTAGGCAGTTATTTCTTTCTTTTCAGGGAAGTAAATGTCTGTGAGGTTTTCTCTGTGCCATTGAAGATAATATAAGTTTTATCAAAAATTTCAATGAAAAAAAAGAAAATAAACCCAACAAAAAGCCATCCACAGCCTGACTGATATCTAAATATTCCAAGTCTTCTTTTCCATTTCAGACTGTACAGTCTCTCTTTTTATGCCTGCTGAATTAGTAGTAGTTTATAAATAAATATTTCTAATACTCTAATTTTCAGGTCACTGAGGTGTTCAGTCAGGGAGATTAATCCTTCTTCACTTTTTCTGTAGAGTTATTTATATACAGCTACGATTATTTATAAAAACATCTTTCGATACTGTATGTTTTGTAAATACTAAGTAAATATGTTTACATTTGTTATCAATACTTTTTTTTTAGGTTGCCTGGAATTAAAAGAAGACACCATTGAGAACCTCCTAGCAGCTGCCTGCCTCCTCCAGCTCCCACAAGTAGTAGAGGTTTGTTGCCATTTCCTAATGAAGCTTTTGCACCCATCCAACTGTTTGGGAATACGAGCATTTGCTGATGCACAAGGATGCACAGAGCTTATGAAGGTGGCTCACAACTACACCATGGTAAGGCAGCTTTGGAATATCTAAGGTATAATCTTGTGAATCTTATATATCCTCTACAAGTAAAAATACCTTGTTAGTTTTTGGATTGAAATTATTCTGTATTATGTTCTGTATTTCTGTGGAACTTTATTTCATAAGTGGTCCTTTTGAACTCATAGGAGTAGTGATTCCTATGAACTTCAGTGAAGTTAAGACAATTGGCCTTCTATGATGGGTGCATTGTCTGCTGGGTCAGAACTGTAAATGACTTATTCAGATGCATGATCACATACTGGTGATAATAGTGTATCATTATAATACTTTTTAATCCTTTAGGGAAGCTTTGTAATTGTCATTGTTCCACATGGGAACACTGTGAAGGGAAGTTTTGTTGGGTTGAGGGTTTGGGTTTTTTTTGTCAATAATTTAATAATCCTTTTAGTCATCTGTGAAGTAGATTAAGACAGGAAGCTCTAGAAATAAGGAATTTTATGTGGTAGTACTTGATATTTTTCTAGTTTCATCTGACAGAACAGGTATGGAATTAATGTCCAAATTTAACCAGAGTCAATGAAGCAGAAATATGCTACTTATTCAGAAATTAAATCATATTGCTAGCCATTTGATTCTTCATAGTTTGACAAAATTAAAAACATCTGGCTCATGAAATTAAACTTACATAAAGAGTAGATTATATATCATTTATGAGAAATAATGGTCCCTTCAGGTCTCTACTGAAATTATTATTGAAGTAATAGATCACATTTCAATGAATCTGATTCTCTTGCTCATCATTATTGTCCTTATTTTATTTATTCTTTTCTGTAACTAATAACACATTACAGTTCACAGGTTTAACTGTGGTTTTTTACCACTTCATTTCTCGTAGTTATGCACATGTTACATTTCTGGAGCAAGTTCTGTGATTTCTCTATATGATAGGCCCAAGCTAGTCAGTTAAACCTTCTTCTGTCAGTGGACAGAAATAAGCTGTCAGAGCAGCATTCGTGTGATCTTCTTTTGAATGAAATTGTATTAGAATTGAACAGATCTGTTTTGAAAAATCCAACGTTTTTATCAATATGTATCTTAGATTTGTATATTGCTTTTATATTTTCAGTTTGTTTTGTAGGAACATGAAAAAAATAGAGAAAAATATTGATTTTAAAAACTATTTAAATTGTTTCTGATTTAAAAGAACTTACTGAAATATTTTTGAGTCAATGAAATTACTCATTATAGCATATTTGAAGACTTGTAACTAATACATATCTAATGTATCACAAAGTTCACCAAGATCTGTGCCATGTCTAAGATACTGGGTATATAATCTATTATTCTTTTAATGCTGAGATGTAGCACCTCAATTATCTGTAATGGGAAAATCACCAACAGAAGATGGCAGATCAAAAAAGGAAGTGAGTTGTAATTAATAAGCAATCTCCGATTTATCTGCAATGGATTTGCAAGCACGCACAAGTCATACTTTCTCTTTGCTAGAAAAACAAATAATCACAATGAAATTACTATATTTTTTTCTGACCCAGTGAAAACATAACTCTGTAAGATAAGCTTCATAGTGTGTGATATTTTAATAGGCATGGTGTTAGTTCATTTAGGTGTGAGTCAACTCACATCTCTTTGACTTGCTGTTTTGTGTTAATGTGTGTGGAAGACCAGTTGTGAGTGGGGAAGGACTGCCTTATTGCCTATCTTCAGTACAGCACTTTCAGTCAAAGAGAATCTGCATAAAGGGAAAGGTGATTAGCTCTTCTGCATGGATACATAACCAGGAAAAACTTACACATTCAAGGAAGATACCCTGAGTGTGATAGAGGAACACCAGAGACCTGGGAATTGAAGAAAAGGGAGGAAAGTGATGAGCACAGGCAAAGTGCCGATGCAGAGTTTCTGAGGTGACAGAAAGCATTATTTTTTCCTTCAGACATCTGGACAGTAGTATGGGCTGTGATAAGGACAAACATAAAGTAGGGCTAGAGGGAGCTTGTTGACAAACTCCTCCAGTCTTATGCAGAGAATTTTGAGGGAAAGCTCTGGCTAAAAAAAGGATGGAAAATCCATTGTTTCGTGAAAAAAAAAAAAATGTTCTCTTGCTTTCTAGAGACCTTCAAGACCCTTTCTTCAAGTACCTTAAGTGGCCTGCATGGCCATCCACATCCCCTAAATGCCTTAATCTTATTTTCTTAGGAATCCAGCCTAAAAACACTGACCAGAGTTGGGAAGATAATTTTTCTGCCTGTCTTCTTCTTCCATAATCTCAAGCTGAGTTTCCAAGGGAGGTTTTTCTCCACATTTTCGTGGTCTCAAGTGACTGGCACCAGCTGTGGTTTTGTAGGAAGAGAGCCCTGAGGATGGATCTTCCCTGTGGCAGGAGGTGCTTTTTTTAAGAATTCCATGTGATGTATCTCAAATTCTAGAGCTGTGAATCTTCTTCCTCAGTGTTACTGCAAAAGCTTTATGTGAATGGGAAGTAAAAGTACTCCCTTAACTCTGTAATCTTGTGCAGTTGTTTGTTTGAGGTAAAAAGCATCAAGGAAACAATAGTTCTGAACCGGTGTGGGAATGGGGAACAAGACAAAGTTTTTCAAATAATCTTGCACAAATAGATTTATATTTTGAGATATGATTCAAGTTAAGTCTCATCATTGAATGAGACTTCTTAGCTAATTACATAGTTGAAATTAAATATTCATTGATGCATTTCAAAAAACCAAGTAATAAAACAATAGCTCTCTGACTGTTTTATACCGGGCAAATGTTATACAGCTTTTCTCCACCAATTACTTTTAAGTAGAAAGTAATTCACAATTGTCTTCCCAATAGCATTTTAATGAAAACCAATATATTTTCATGAAATAATTTGCTTCATTGAGTCTCCATAAATGTTTTAATCTTAACTTTTCAAAGAAATCTGCTTGCCTAGTCTCAGACTTGACATGAGTTCTAAATTACACTGTTGTTATATACATATATAACTCACTTTGTGCTTTCACATAACATGTTATGAGGGCAAGACTTTTAAGCTCAAAAATTTCTTTATACTGAAGAAGAAAGAGTTCCTAAAGCACAGACCAATTAATTTAGGAATCCTGTTGACAGGAGATATATAATTTCAAACAGTTTTTCTGTCACATTGAATAACTTCTAATTCCTTAACCATGAAATCTGTGGAAACAAAGAATACAAATTTTAATTTGCATAGTGCTTGCAGGTATGTGCTACCTAACATAAATAAACTTCATTAGCTATAAAGTTATATATCCCTTTCATGAGCAGAGGTATAATATCCCTGGTATTTACTGGGATATTTAGTCTTCAATGTCAAATATAAAATTATTATTTTGAAATGCAAAATCTGAGTGTGGAAGAGCAAAGGTTCATAGAAGAGGGGAGAAAGTGAGGAAGTGAAGATATGAGAAGCAGTAAAGGAAAAATCAGTTAATATTTGAAAAATCTTAGAAAATACATTTGCCATATCACAAGTTTTGAGATTGTTGGAAGAAAATAAGATAGATTTCATAAAAAGTTTAGTGAGCAATGAGTGTTGGAGATTTCTATGTCTGCATTCCCTGTACTTTTTAGAAATGGAACTTGGATGGCAACATTTTAAATGAAAGCTTTACAAGGAAGAAGTTAACAAGAGCAAAAATGTAAATTGTCATTGGTTTCTTTTTAGGCACATCAGTAGTTTGTTTTATTTCTGAGGTATGAAAATGCCCTGCCAGTGTTTTATGGCATGTTTTTTGTTTTTTAATTATTTTTAATGAATCTGCTAATTTAAATGGCAGCACAAATATCCGTGTCTCTTGATTTAAGACTTCTGTACTTCTTAATTGCAATCTGGCTTGTCAATTTCTGAAAGCTTTCAATCTGCAGAACCATATGTCTGATAAGTTTAAATTCCTAATTTATTGCCAGAGTTAAGTTAGATGATAGTAGACTGAAATGTATGTGTGAAGTCTTTAAAAAAAATAAAAGCAGCAAAATGGAGCATATCAATAAGCTGAAGCAAATTATTTCTTCTAGCAAGCATTTTTGGTGACAGTTCTTTATTCTTCTTGTTATAGGGGGCTTCATTTGTAGGGAAGCTAACCTCTAAAGTCTGCAATTTATCAACTTGTCCTACTTGTCAGAAATTAAAGTCATACTCTGTGGACTGATCTGTCTCTTTAGAAAACAAAGGAATGCGGATCTTGAAACTGTGATGGCCATCCTGTTGGGATGCAATTATTTTTAGAGCTGAAGATGTTTCAAAATATGCTTGAATTTGAACCATTGTGTGTTTGTTGGTGAAGGTTTGTAATAGACCATACTACATTAATGGACTCTGTGGCTTTAATGTACCTTTAACCCTTCTTACTGCAACTACTTTGCTACATTGGTAAATATTGAAAGAGGAAAAGTAATATTTTTCCTTAAAAAGATAATTGCAGTTTGGATTGCAGTTTGGTTTTAAAGCCTGACAAATTATTAAAAAAAAATACTCATACTTGGTATGGATTTGAATTCAAATGTAATTTGCTTTCTCTCTCCCAGTAAATACATGATTCTGCTTGTGTTGCAATGTATAGATAATGCTTAGAAATTGAGTGTTACCATCCAAGTCATAGTACCAGTTTCTTCATCTCATTTTCATGCCATTTGACTGAAACCTGATTGCTTCAAACAGAAAATTGAAATACCTATAAAGACAGAGCTATAGATACAGCTATTTAATCTGTCAGTGCTTCACGTCTCAGGAAACTTCACTTAAACCTCAGTGATCATTTTGCATCTTGAAACTGCAGTTTGAGAGTTGAAATGATAGAGCTTGTTCCACATTTTTATTTCACCATATTTCAAAATGAATTGCTAAACATAAACTTGGAAAATCTTCAAATTACTTTGATGCACTGAGGAGAAGAATAGCCATAAGTAAAAATTCCTTGATCAGAAGAACATAAATGAATAAAGTGATTGATGTGTCTGTAACCCAGTTATAATGTTGTCACTACAAAGGACCCTAACATAAGTTACAGTTCCAAGCCTGGGAGATGCAGAATGTTTGCAAGCACCTTTAAATGAAGTGGTAAGAGATGTTTAGCTTTTCAGAGATGCTGTTCTGTGCTTTGCATTGCAAGGGTCATTAGCCCCAGCACAACAAACCATTATTCAAACTTAATTGTGAGCACGTAAGCAATCTCAGTGACATGTACTTACTCTATATGGACTCTTTAATTTACTGAGAATTCTGATTGTACTGCAGATAGAGAAACTGTTTCATTTAGTTGAAGTGCAGTTTAGTTGAGGTTGAATTTGCCTTATGCAAATTTTTTAATTATTTTTTATGGCGAAGAGCTTCAGTGATCATTTTATTAGTTATGTTTATTATCTAGGTTACAAAATTCCACAGTTAAAACCTGTTGGGCTGGAGTGGGGGAGGAGTGATATGTAAAACCTTTCCTTTTCATTTAAAAAAGTTTATCCTGAAGCACATTGAAATATTGTAACGTTACTCCATATTCAAATTAAGAAAAATATTATTGATATATTGATAGATGGTCATAATAGTCATTAATGAGTTGTCGTTGTACATTCAGACATCAGGGGTTTATTTCAGCATTAGTATAGCTTCCACTAAAGTCACATAAGAAGTGAGGCAAGAAAACTGTCTAGTATTGTAATTTAACAGTTCGTTAATGTCATGGTAAGGAATAGTGTTCCCCAATGTAGTGTTCCCACTAAAATGTGCACTGCTCACTCACTGCCCCTTTTCTCTCCCCCTCCCCCCCCAGCTGCAGAAGTGGAGAGGAGAATTAGAGGCACAAAAGGTAAAGATAGCAGGTTGAGATAAGAAAAATTTACTGGAAATAGCAATGAGATAAGAAAATGAACAGTAACAAGAACAATACCATACAAATGACACAGTGTACAAGAAGGAGGCAAATGATTCACATGTTCAACAATGCTCAACTGCTTCATCTACCACACTACCTGAACTGAAAGGGAGCTTTTCACAAGTCCCTGGAAAATGGTATCAGGTGGTATAGCATAACCTCCAGGCCATACTTACCCCTTCTCTTAGCTATTGCAACAATTATCCCCGTCCTATGCTGTTCAACATCATATATCTACAGGGTCATAAGGTTGCTTTCTACTATTTTATATAGCAGACCACATGCTGCTCAATAGATACAGATCAGATAACTTTTTTTTTTTTTTTTTTGCTTCAAATTGTACTTCATTTTGACCACTTTGACCTCTTTACCACCCCACTGGTGACATGTGGATAAACAGACAATGAGATGGATGGAAAGCTATCTGGACAGAGGGGCCCAGAGATTGTGGCGTGTAGTAAAATGTCCAGCTGGTGACCAGTAAAGAGTGATGTTCCTTAGGGATTATTTCAGGGTGCAGCACTGTCTAGCAACTTTATTAAGTATTAGATGATAGGATGGAGTCCTCTCTCAGCAAATTTGCAGATTTCATCAAACTGGCAGGAGGAGATGATTGATATGTTTGAGGACAAGGCTGCTATTTGGAGGGCTGAAGACACAGAATGACAGAATCATTAAGGTTGGAAATTACCTTCAAGATCAAGTTCCACTTTGAATAAATACCACCATACCCACTAAACTATGTCACAAAGTGCCACTTCTACTTGTTTTTTGAATACCTCCAGAGATAGTTCAACAGTTCATTGGAGAGCCTGTTCCAATGCTTCATCACTCTTTCAGTGGAGAATTTTTTCTTGATATCCAAGGTGAACCTCCCTTGGTGCAACTTGAGTCAGTTTCCCTCCTCTTGCCCTATCTCTAGTTGCCCGAGAGAAGACGCCCAACCCCACTTTAACACGAGCTCCATTCAAGTAGTTGCAGAGAGCAATAAGGTCTCCCCTGAACCTTCTTTTCATCAGACTAAAACACCCCAGTAACCCCAGTCACCCCAACAGGATTTATGATCCAGACTCTTCACTAGCTTTTTTGCTTTACCACTTCTCATCCCCAAGCCTACAGTGTTGCATGGGGTTGTTATGACCCAAGGACCTGCACTTTGCCATGTTGAACCTCACACCGCTGGCCTTGGCCCATCGATCCTGCCTTTCCAATCCCTCTGCAGAGCTTTCCTACCTTTCAGCAGATGCTGCCTTACTAATGATGCACTTGGTACCCTAAAGGTGCACCAGCAAAGGTGTTAAAAACGTCTGGTCCCAAAAGTAAGAAACATCATGAAGTTCAGCAAAAGGAAATGCAAAGTCCTTTGCATCTGGGGAATCTGGGGAAAAGTAACCCCATGCACTGCAACAGGATGGGGAGCAACTGTGTAGGAAACAGTTCTGCAGAAAAGGACACCAAGCTGAACATACCAGCAATGTAGCCTTTCTAAAAGAAAGCCATCAACCTCCTGGGGTGTATCAGTCAGAGTGAGAAAGCTGAAGAAGATGATCCTTCCCTATTTGGCACCCATGAGACTAAATACAGAGTACAGTGTCTCCTTTTATATTCCTCAGTTCAAGAGAGACATGGATATAATGGAGTTAGTCCAGGGTAGGTCACCATGCTGATTGGATGCTGGAACAGTGCATGAGGGGAGTCTGAGGAAGCTGGGCCAGATGAACCTTGTGTACTGAGGGAGACCTTCCTGCTCTCTGCATCTATGTCACTGGGGGCATACAGGCAAGAAGGTGCCAGACTGTTGTTGGGGGTGATGATTAATTAGAATATAGAAAATCCCAATTGGATAATAACATCATTTTTTTAGAGCAATGGGAGTAGTTAAATACTAGAGAAGCAAAAACCACTAGAATTCTTGGGATCTGTTCTTAGAGGTATTCAAGACATGACTGAAAATGTTGCTAAGTAACCTGACCTGGTTAAGACATGCACTGAGCAGGGACTGTGACTTGATGAGGTCACTTTGAAGCAAAAATATTCTGTAAGGCTATTAAATATATTTCCTCTATGTTTTCAATGGTCTTAGATATGAGCTGTGTATCCAGGGATGACATGAAGCAAAAATTCAGATATATTTTATTTTTTTTTAATATTGCTTGTCAAGCAATGTGCAACAGATGGGTTTCCTGGAGCTAGCATTTAATTGACTTTTATTAGCAGTAAGCTATTGGTAGCATGTTAACAACAAGTTAACAGTAACACACTGAAATTTCAAAACATTCTGCAATTTTCTGCTTCTTATGCTCGGAGTACTAGCTTGGAGTAAATGTTTAATTGCATCTCTATTTAAAATGCTTCCTAGATCTACATAGAATGCTGATTTTAAAGAAACAGGTTCTTTCCCTTGACTAGTTAAATTCTGATTTTTAATGCTGTTATTCTCATACTCTATTAAAAGGTTGTTTTTTTATAAGATCCTTCCTTCCTCTAGCATCCCTTGGACAAGTAAAATTAAGTTGAAAAATCTCCAAAGACACAAGAATAATGGAAATAAATAATATTACCAGAGATACAGAAATTAAAATGAAAAATACTTTGTATCTTACAACCCAGCATCAATTATGCCTAACTGGGAAGCATATTTTTTGAGGTTTAGAATTTTCTCTATTTTGCCACTTTAAAGTCCTTAAACAATTGCAGCAGTGCAAACATAAGCAAGAATCACAAAATGCTTGCCACTTTTAATTGAATCACAAAGTTTGATCTTTTATTTCTCTTGATAAGATGACTTTCTTAAAATATTTCTGCAGCGTTTTTAAAATATAAACTATTATTGTTATTATTTATTTTTTCTTTTCTTTTTTGAGAAGAAATTGTACTTTATAGATCACTCTTCACACTTTCAGTATTTTTAAGATTCTTGTTTGAAAGCAAAAATCAGGACTTAGCACAGTGTGCTGCTTTCATTTTAAGTTCTCCTTAGTACAGCTGTGACATAGCATGTTACAGGACCACTCCATCAAGACACAGTTGGAGAAGAGGAAGGTAAGAGCGTTTCAAGAACTACCATATGGACAGTAAGATAATTAAAAGAAAATAGAAGAGACAACTGCTGGTAGTAAAATGCTGTGAAATCTACAGGAAAATAGTTAAAGAAATAGTCTATAGTGGTTTAATCACAATTTGATGGCTTCTTAATCATCAGGAACTTCAATTTGGTTGCCTAGATGCTACACTAAAGAGGTTAGTATGGCAGAATTCTGTATTTTTCCTAGAGAGAGCTGCTCTGAAAAGCAGCACTCTCAGCTGAATAACCTTTTTACATTATACACAAGGCTCAACTGTTCCTATAGCTTTATTTTGTTTTTCAAGTTTATTCTAGTTCCAAATAACTGAATATTCAGCAGCAATATTAATATCCCATTGAACTAATACTTTCTATGCTTTAGGCATATAATTGCATACTAAGGGTACTCTGATATCACTTCTTCTTCATATGGTAATTGTCTGTGAGGTCAGCAGATCTACATCTCAATCTTTCAAGTGATGAATATATCAATTCATAAATCCTGCTTCATCTGACTGAACTGTAGGCAGCAATAAACTACTGCTCTGAGAGGTGGCTCAGGACAAGCAGACTTAACCTAACAAGCATTGGGAGTACCTAAAATCCTTACAGATCTGTGTCAGTATGTACAGAACTGCAAATATCAAACTAAAAAAGCCAGTGTTCACTGTTCAAAGACAGTGAATCTTGGAGTATTTTCTTGGCATTCATGGAAAACAATGAGGATAAGAAGCAAGGCAGCTGAATTTGGCAGCTGTTAATTCAAACCTTAGAGTCTGCATACCAGTGTAAAATCAAATACCTGGCATTTTTGCATGTCATTGATAAGATTAAAGGATGTGTCCCAGCACTGGAGATAAGCACACTTTCTTTGTTTCTTAAAAGTATTCAAGATGGGGTAAATACAAAACCCCACATGAGTTCTTAGATTGTGTGTGGATAATTAGTTGATGGCTAAATTCTCTGAAAATGTTGTGAATTTCCAGTTCAGGGGGATTAAGAAAGCATGATATAAGCTTTAAGTGCATTTCTGCCTGCTATTCCCAACACTTCAACATTGAGAAGAGGTCCTTTAGGGTAGAAAGAAGACTCACTATTGCTTTCTTTGGGCATCTCAGATAACAAAGAATATAGCCGAATTGGAATATGTGGGATTTGAAAAAGAGCTAACATTGAATGATGGATGATTGAACCAGTATTAGTATGGGGAGCTCTGGTAGGAAAAACAGAAGGAAAGATACAGGAATGAAACACAATAGAAAAAAGTATCTTCATCTTTGGACTGTGATTGAAGAAAACAGAAGAGTGTATGACCAGTAGAAATCTTACTCTGTAGAAACTCCATCACTAAGATTCTTGTCCCTACTTATTGCTCTGCTTTCTGAAATTGTCAGTAGCTCATATTGTTAAAATGGCTTGAAAATATTCAGTCTGACCTTATCTGGCAATAACGTGCTCAGTATAATGCAGGGCAGACATCTCATTTCTCTGTTGACTAAGAAAGAATTTGTAGCCATACAAAAATAAAGACAATGAAATCTCAAGGAACTGTATGTTTTTTGATACTTCCAGTACTGGAAAAAAAAAAAAGGAAGATAACACTTCAGAGTAGAGGTTAGCCCAGGTCTTTCCTGCAGCAGTATACGAAACTGAGGCTTTGCAGTGTTCTTTCAATGTACAGAAACTCTTCAATACAATAATGACAGATGGTAGAGAATCTTAATACAGAGATACTGAGAAAAAAGCATCACCTGCAAGTAATTCTTCCTAGCTGGAGCCAGAGGAACAAAAGACTGCATGTTCTCACTTACACCATTGCTGTTTAAAAAAAAAAAAAAATCACTATTAATAGACAAGACTTTTGTCTTTCCATTTCATTGGCATGTTACTCCATCCTGAGGCTTTTTATATGCTGGTTCACAAAATATTTAATTTTATTCACATTCAGAAAACTTCTTGTGGTGTTGCAAACTTTCAGAAAGTTTTTTCTGTCATTGAAACATCACAACCTCACCTTAATAAAGACTTGGGTGACTGGATATAATGAGCAGTAGCTGAGGATACAATGACAATACAACTCACTCTAACAGAGTATGATAAGCCTTGGCACAGGCTGTGGGTCAGCAAGCAAGAGAGAAGCAAAACCTGAAGCTGCCAGAAAGTTACATCATATCATCATGGACTGATTTTATTTGTGGTTTCTGTGACACCTCCTCAATAACAGGGATTGGGACCAGAAGGGTAGGGGAAGGGGCAAATTGTTGTGCAGGCATCCAACACTGAGCTGCAGAAATTACTGCATTTCCCCAGGCTCCACTGTGCCAAGTCACATTTAGGGCCAGCTTCAGTAGCTGGAACTGTGTGGGCTGTGTGTGTGGGAGTGTGAAGTTTTTCCTGACTCAGCTTACCTGCTGCTTTGGTTCAGTTATTAAATTGAACTTTGCCTCACCACACTGTCTGGTGCTCTTTTTCCTTACCCCCTCCTCCTTCACAAATGTTCATGACGGATTTTTTTGTCTTGGCATCAAGAAGTAACAGATCATCTCATATTGACTAGAAAACATTCTTACCAGAAATATTTTTTTTTTCCTTTATGGAAACATATATATTAAAAATTGTTACATTTTTGTTAATCATTTAGAGTTAGATGTTTTAAAGACATTGTAATACATGATAGCTACAAAAGAAGACTAACTATATATGTATATATATATGTATATACAAACATATATATATGTATATAAACAGAAAATATTCAAAACCATGTACTTTTATGTAAAAATAATAAAAGTAAAATTAAATCTTTGTAGAAAAACTCTCACAGCTATATTGGATCTGCTTTTTTCTTACAACCTGTTCTGAAAAAAAACCCAACAAAACTATACAGCACCAATAAGGAGTGATTTTTTATATGATCAACATGTAGAATGCAGGAGGCTAGACCTGGAAATACAGCTGTATGTAATGAATTGCATTATTTCCTTCTTGCTTCTCTCTGCCTTTCATAGTATAATTAATTTCTTTCACTTTCCCCATGTCCTTCCCCTCTTCTTTCTCCTCTGTTCCATCTGCTCTCTCTCCCCCCTATTTCCACCTTCCCTATGTCCCTTTCCTCTCCTTCCCTCTTTCTCTTCCTGCTTTCCTGCCTGATTGCTTCTTGCTTTCCTTCTTTCTTTCCTTCCTCTTTCCCTCCTCTTTGATTTCTGTACTTTACTGTCTTTCCATATATGATGGATTTCATCTCTTGGTCACTTAAGTAGACACCCCCCTAATAGTTGTCAGTGGTATTCTGTTCTAGACAGAGAATACATAATGGAAACCTTAGAATATAAGCTAGAAAGGCAATAGATATGAAGAAATCAAAAAGGATACTGGAAATTACAATGTATGTTAGCTTCACTGTTCAGGAATGCTGTTTGTTCATAACTACATATATAAATATGTGATTATGTGTATATATAATGCATAAGCTGTATTATATATAATTATAGTTGTCAGGTTCAAGGTAATGTAATTATAATTATAAAGGCTTTGATGCTGTGTAAGCACTGCTCAGCAATAGTAAAAAGATCCCTGTGTTATCAATGTTGCTTCAGGATAAATGCAAAATTACTCCCATGCTAACTACTGTGAAGATATATAGCTCTATCCCTGCCAAAATCAGTACAACCAAAAAGTTTGTCTGTTTCTAAATGGAAATGAGAAGCTGGCTGACCTCATCACTTGAAACCCTCATGAAAATGTTTCTCAGATTTCCTGAAAATGTAACCAATGCTGACATGGAATGAAAGCAGTAATTATTGTTGCAAGTGTTGAAATTTTCTAGGGAAATTTCTATAAATTCTGCATTTCCCTAGGTAGAGAACACTTTTTTCAATTAACAATTATAGCTGTCCTCACTCCCATGTGGATTTGGAATCTGGAGATTCTTTTTCTTTTTTCATGATTAGGCCTGTCTTATTACTTTATGGTCCCCTTTGCATGTGACCCCGCTTTTGTGACATCCAGTGTACATGCAGCCTAGCAGCTAAGAACAACTGTTCTGCAGAATAAGATGAATGGCTCAAAAATTAAAGGAAAGAAAAGAAGGGAGGAAAGATGGGAAGAAGAAAAAAACCTCTTTCTTTGAAGGATTCCTTTAAATAACTTCTAATCTTTTGGAATTGCATTTCCAAAAGCCTATCTGAAGATGACTGCTTCTGGATTACTTCAAAAATTAAACATGCTTCAAAGAAAGATGAATCAATTGCTTCTTAGAATGAAATAGCCTTACTTGATTTTTAGATCATTATCACATCTAGTACTTTTTAAAAAGTATTTAGAGTAGCAAATAGTAATGTAATTTAAACAGATATAATTTCATTAGAGTCATTAAAGCTAATGCTGGTTTGTACCAGATGGCAAACACATATGCTTCTAGAAACACCCTATAATATTGTTTCGACTTTTTTTAAGGGTATTTCTTATTCCTTCATGACTCTCCTTGTAATGTTTCTTTGCTTGCAACCCCTGAAATTATTTGTTCAGAATGGTGCTGTATGAGCATCATACTTCATGTTAACCTGTTTAGCCAGTGTGCTTTACAAGGTTGAACATATTGGTATAAATCTGAGTGTCTTCCGTAAGGGAAACATTGCTGGGACCAAGATGTAGAGAATTGTGTGGATATTTTTTGGGGCTTTTCTGTGGGATGAAAAGGTTGGAAAATCTATCGCTTAAACTGATGTTGCTAAAAACAGAACCTATAAGGATATCCTGTATGACTGAAGTGCCCATAATAAATGAATGACAATTGTCTCAGGGTTAAATATAATTTACTTCAAAAATTACTCAAAAAAACTCATGCCTCTGAAGATCAGACAATATCAAATAGCTGTGTTTCATTCTCCCCTGTCATCGTTTGGAATGTTTTGGAATTTGAAACTTCGATATTAATCCATAGTTACTAAACTCTCAATTTCTTGTCATAGGCTTGTCTGAAAATTTTAGTGCTCAACAGAAAGTTTAAGTCATGGCAGTTACATATTTAAATTGTTTTTTTCCAAGAGTTTGTCATCAATCTTTCTATTTCATTCTTAGAACTCCCCCTGGTGGATTGTATAAAATATAAACAGGCAAACTTTAAAGAATGTGCCTCTAGAGGCTAATTTTACAACTTTCAGTACTAAAAATATTTCAGTTATATTTATATATATATATATATATATATGTAACATTTATCTTGATAGTGGCTATATATATTACTTACCTTGATATTAATTCTCAGGGAATCTCTGAGGTTTTTTGGTTGCCTGTAATGTAGGTGTCCTCTACTATGAAAAGGAGAGTTTATTGAAAAAACCCCAAACCCAAACAAAACACAGTTCTAATAAATTGAGCTGTCTACATTTTGACAAATATAAAAGGATTTTCAGGGCATTTATGAGAAATACCAACCATGGAGATTTGCCTGGGCTGGTTACTTAACACTAACATTATTTTTTAATGTGCCCACAAGTGAGTTAGTTACATAACCTAGGGGAATAAAAGACGAAAAATGAAGGGTCTGAATTTGAAATTATACTATAAGTAAGAAGGACCAAGAGGAGAATGCTATAGCACAGGAAATTTTAATGGACAAGAAATATCATAATGATATGTAATTATTTATGTACTCAGATTAAGACAGAACAACTAATTGGAAAAATTTTTATTTAATGTGTGAAATTGGATTTCATACAGGTAGCAACAAGTTGATTACTCACAAGTATGAAAACATTTGGCTTATTCATTAAAGGAAAAAAGTGAAAAGTAGTCATGGTAAATGGAGTGGCAGGCAGGTAAATAGTAAGAATTAGCATTTATCGAAGAGATTTTGATAAACTGAAAATGGAAGAATATTAAAATAGCAAAAAGTGTCTGGTGCAGACTGGTGGGACTAGATTTTTAAACAGATGATGTTGTCTTTTAGGTTGTAAAGTAAAAGATTTTACAAGGGGATTTGGAGTTGTAAAAAATATAGTAAGTAAATATAGCTAATAAAAGTAGGGCCAGTCATTTCTGGAGATATTAGTTGGCAGGTTTCTTTACCAAATAATTACTACTAAGCCAACGAAAGTTCATGACTTCATGACCTCATGGTTTGAGAGCATCGTTGAAACATTGGTTCTCAAAGAAATAATTGATTCATGGGATGGCTTTAGATAAAAAGGGGTAGCATTTAACAGTCTTGATTACATACTTAAGAAGTTATTATAATAAATTAGTCATCTTGAAAAAATAATCATTAAAAAATGAGATATTGAGGAGATCTAGATCTTTAAAATAAAATTAGGTATAAAACTACTTAGATTTTGCATTCCCAGAAGAAATCCTTGCACAGAGGATTCTAACCAAATAAGTAATTTCCTCAAACACAAACCCACAGAAACAACTTAAAATTGAACTAAGAAAATACAAGTAATGAAAAAATCAGTGCAGAAAAAGTAGAAATCATAAATGCAGAGATGCAGTGGGAGGTTCCAAGAGCAGACTTTAATTATTTCTTTTGAACAAATACAAGGAAAAAATAGAGGATTTTAATTGCTAAATGAAAAAAAAAATAGCAGTGTTAATTACAGTGAAATGGTGGATGTATCTACCATTAATTGTGTAAATGTCATGAAACGTAATGGAAACATGAAATTGCTTATAATAATTACACTAGTTTCATACATGTAGACCAGAGCACGATGTATTTCAGTGTAAACTGAAGTTCTTGAAAGGAAATTTACCACAATTAAGACAAAGGTAAAACTTGGAGTTCAAAATATATGCTAGTGGTACAAGTACATGTATGTCTTTGTACATACATACATACAAATATTTAAATATATCTGTATATCTACCTACCCAAACATAACATATATATATATATATATATATATGCACATATATATATGGAATAGGTAAAGAACTCCCTTCTGTGTCAATCTGGTGCCATGAAAAAAAAAAAAAAGCTAATCTCTAGATGCAATGGTGGATTTTGGAATATTTTGTATAATTCTCATGTCACCATTCTTAAATAGCACTTGACATTTGGAGGGTGTAAAGGAGGGAGACACACAGGATTATAGGACAAGAGAAAATGTCTTGCAATAAATATCTTAGAGTGCTCAGGCTGTTTCAGCTTATTAAAAAGAAGAGAAGATGAGGTTCTTGATGACAGTTTATCTCCACAGGGAGAAACTACTGTGAACTAAAGAGCTCTTTAATCTAGTTGAGAAATCTTGGCAAGAGCCAATTCAGTTTGGATGGATTAGAAATAAAGTACTTGTCCATCAACAAGATTGCTTAAACATTGGAACGAACTGGAATAACTGCAGAGAAAAGCGTTGAATTCTCCATCTCTAGGTATTTCCATCCAGACTGAGTATGTCTAAAAATTATTCTTTGTCACAGAGTAACTGGTAAACTGTGTATGCAGAATATATTTGATATACAAAAACCCCCAGATTAATGACCTAACTTGTTTTCCTGCCTTTTATTCTAAATATCTGTGTCATGACATATATATTTCTTTTCCTTGTTTGTACTTGATATATCCTGTTAGAAAGAGAGGACCAGGCTGCCATTTTGTTAAGTCATGAATACTGAAAACTGAGTGAAGGGGAATTATGTGGGACAAAGGCCAAGTTCGTTTTAACAGGTTGCTCAGCAGGGGGAACATTTTGAAATTTAGAATGCCATTAGAGAAGTTTTGCTGAACAAGGAATCCACAGTATCAGAGAAGACAGGAAATTGCTTAGCTCAGGAGGAAGCTAAAGCTTAGAGGCAATAGACTTCTTTTCACAGCATCACAGAATAAGCAATTGGAAGGGACAAATCCCATCTTTCCGCAGCACCATTCCTAAGAGTCACACTGTGTGCCTGAGAGCATTGCCCAAACACTTCATGAACTCTGTCAGGCTTGGTGCTGTGACAACTTCCCTGGAGAGCCTCTTCCAGTGCTTATTCATGCTCTGGATGAAGGACCTTTTCCTGATATCCAACGTAAACCTGCCCTGACACAACTTCAGGCCATTCCCTTGGGTCCTGTCGTTGGTTACCACAGAGAAGAGACTTCATGCAGGAGGTACGTGGAATTTGTTGCAGCACAGGAAATGTTGTAGTTCAGTCAACAGGAATAATAGTTCATTGCAGTGTGCCTACTAAGGGAAAGATGCAAGGAATTTACCTCAGTGATCCAGTGATTCTAGAGCCTTTCCTAATATCTAACCATTCTTCTGAAACCTTCATTGCCAAGTGTCATGAAGGTATAATACACACATGTAACTCACGTAGTCTTAAATAAACTTATATCAACTAAATATCTTACTTGGTTTGAAGAATATATATAATATATGAAATAAAAAACCTTCTGAACAGAAGTATGTAAATTCACATGGGGATGCTGGCTATCCAGGGAATAAAGGATTGATTTATATAAGTAAAATATTGGTATTTCTGATACCAAAGAAATGAGCTACTTAGATGTTACACATTAGAAACTATCCAAGTTAAAATTTAGATGATTTGTCGTTTGCATGAGATGCAATTCTTCTAACTGCTGCTGTTATACCCCAGTGATAATAAAGAACAGTTTCCTTTTCATTTAAGAAGGAAGAAAAGATTTGTTTACAGGTGAAATGTTTCTAGAGTGAATTTATGAAAGACAGTGCTGCCAGGTGGTTTTCTCTAAGAATACCTAAAACTTCCTTTTTTTCTTGCATATTTGGGAATTTATCTTTCCATCTGAAAATACAAAGACAGGCTAAATGTGTACAATATGCAATGCCATTTAAACAGAATTTTAATCCTTTTACAGAATTCAGATGGTAAATTTGGCTTATTATTAAACTAACTGAAACAATGATTGGTTTTTTTTGGTGTTTTGCATATATTAATATCTTTAATATAGTGTATCTGTAGCTGAAAAGCAAAAAAAATGAGATAACATTAGACCACCAAAATGTCCTGCTATTTCTACTATGTTTAAGTGATGTGGCATTAAAAAAAGCATGCATCCCGCATCTAATTTTCAGTTTTCCTTGCAAATATAATTGTCAGTAATGAATAGCCTTATCCCTATAAAACAAACACCTCATCCATTAATTAATACTCACATCAGTGCACTCTTATTATTCACCTTTTAAAATTCAGAATATAAATCGAAAACCAAAGTTTGCTTGTATGACTTGGTCATGTTTATATTAGTTAATGTTGTTAATGTTAATGTTGCTCTAGTTAATTAGTTAATGTTGGTCTAAGCTTGGTTTCCAGGCCTCTTCTGTCATCAGTGGAGAAATAGAAGGTTCTCCAAAGCATATTTAAATGTCATCTATCTTCAATCTCAAGATAACAATAGCTACTCAGAAAATAAATAGAAAACAATTCTTTGTAATGGTTATATAAAAGGTGGCTTCCAAATCCTCACTTACGGAGATGAGTGAGCACCACTTGTTCCTTTCAAAGAGTAATTCACTTGCTCATGGTTCATTCAACTACTTCACCTAGGTCAGAGATATGTGACCAGTCACTAGCCAGATGTAGCCCCCTCGCTACAACTATTTGAATTTCAGTGTTTGGATTATTTTGTAAATGTAGAAATCCTAAACATAAAAGACAGGCTCTTGAATTATTCTCCAGAGACAAAGTACTTAAGAAGTTTCCCAAGCATTTAAATTATTTTCAGTGTTTTCAGATTTTGGTGGAAAAGGTCATCCTTTCAAACAAAGACATTAAATTCTAGTGGCACATACAGTTCCACATAAATAAGGATAGTTATTCCATTTTCATTAGTTGAGTAAGCACTGATTTCTTACTTGCTATAGTGATTTAATATTTATTCATCACATGTATTTGTTTTGTTAGGGAGCAGGTTGTAATTTCACTCATCCATTTATTTTATAATAGGAAAAATATCATGGATTGATTAAGAAAAGTGAGGTATAAACATTGTCATGTATAATTTATTTTCTTCATTGATTAAGCTTAGAACAAAAAATATCCTTTTCATTTCCATTTAATCTCCATTATATATCCCTTATATATCTTTATCCAACATAGTCTTGTTAATAAGAAGAAAAGAAACATAAAATAATTGCACATTTTTCAGATTTGTTTTACTCTAGGCATTGGCTAACATTTGTATTTATTTAGCCGATATTTTCCTTTTTCAGTAAGACAAATGTTGTATGCTTTATAATTATGTAAATTTTCTCTGACAGGTTTCTAGCCTGCTGAGATTAGAGGTGTCTAGGTTGGGAAAGCTTCAAGAAAAAGACTTACAGGTTTATTTAGCTACTGAATGCAAGAGAGAAAACACTGTTCATTAGTTCATGTTAATGTAGATTTAATAAATAAATGTAAACAATAACTTATTTCCTAGTATTTCATAAATTTCTTTCTTCTCTTTTAGATTGTTATCTGTTCTAGGTGGTGCTGCTTTAATGTGATGGCACTTCCAAAATATTTATTTAATTTTTTTACTTTGCCCAGTGTTTTCATTTCTGAATTGACACCAAATGAAATTTTAATTTAATCATATATGTGGAGTATTCTCTGCAAGATTAAAGGTGGTAATTTCTAAGTAAAGGAATGCTGTTCCATTTTTTTTCCATTTAACTGGTTATTTATGTTACGGAAACAATCTGTAGTCTTGGAGCTGAGCTTAAGCTTTTTTGTCCAGTGGAATATTTTATCATTATTAGATTCAATAATGAAAAAGGACTACTTCCTTATTCTGTGATGACATCTTAATTAAATTATTATTTATAAAACTACTCTTTGGGAAGTCGCAAAATTTCTCTTTATTTGTATTTATTTTAGCTCAGCAATTAGTTAATTAGGCTTGTCTATTTTTGATAAACAAATCATGAAAATGTGTATGAAACTCAACTCATCTTTCTGAACCTTCTCTCATCAGCACATTCCATCAATGTCTGTTACGTTGGGGTTTTTTTACAGCTGTGTTAGAATTCTAAAGTCTTCCCTGCTGGCAATGAGTTGCCAAGACAAGGCTGCTCAAGAAATTAATCTGATGTGATTTATAATCTGATGTGGTCCTACTGAGAAGATGTGACATTAAAAAACAAAATATTTTTCACCTATTTTCATTATATTAATTTGAGGTCCTGCCAATTCTGAAATGTTATTTTAAACTTCTTATGATTGAAATTGACCTTTCTAAATACAAAGTTTCACAAGCATACTGTACCCTTTGGCATAAATACTGCCGTTCTTGTGACTGATGATTAATAGAATTGTAGAGAATCATTTCCATTTGTGAAACTAAGATACATCTGGGCTTTTTATGTATCACTTCCTGTTGCAATTAAGGAGTTGAACTGTGATTTCTGTTTATGCTAGTTAACTTAAAAAAAAAAAAGAAATTATGTAAATTGGCAAAATGTGTTTGTTTAAATCTGCAGTTTCAGAAAACCAAATTTTGCTGGTGGCGCTGATAGTTCAGTATAGCCTAGTGCAAAGTTTTAAATAGGTCTAGACCTGTCAGATTTTTTATTTGTAGTAAAAGCAATCTTTTCTGCTTAACAGTAATAAAATTTTTCAGAAGGTGAAATACTATGTACTGCTAACATTAATTGAAGAAACATTGCTCCTTTCAAACCCTTTCAGCAGGGTTGTATCTGCCAGTGTAGCTGCTGTTTGCAGTAGGGTTAAATAAAATACAGTAAAGCCTGAGGACACTGCTATCACAGGCAGGCAGGTAAGGAAATTGCTTTTCCTCAAAACACAAAGGTTAATGAGAATTAATAGTTTTACTTGTATTTTATTAAAGACTTTCCTAAAGGTAGTACAGTCTAATTCCCTTCTTCTGTATTCTACATTGAATTAGATTTTTAAGACTTTTAGTTAAAAGTTCAAAACTGTTTCTCAGACGGTTATATCCTTTTCATTTACTTAAACTTTCAGTAAGTGCCGAGAAAGTGCTGTTACCTCATCTCCCCATATATTTAATTTATACAGAAGGCCTCTTACTTGGCATGCAGTAATACTATAGTTTGCAATGAACAAATTCAAGCTGAGTCAAAGCTGTTTTCTTTTATTATATCTCAGATGGTTTATGTTGTTCATTGTTGGCTTTGTTGTTGTTTGCAGGGATGAAGTTGTTAGTCTTTTTTTTTTGCTTTCATCTAGGGTGCTTTGTATTTTCTGGAATGCTTTTAAAAGTTAATCAGTGTTCCTGATTCACACATAAAACATACCAGAATGTCATAGATTTATCTTGGTCTATTCTTACATGAACTATTTTTCTCTAAGATTTGATTTTAAAAAAGTTATTATAGAGGTCTTCGGATTGCCTAATGGAGAGCAAAATACAGTCTACAGACCTTCTGTGTGACCTGCAACGAAGTCAACGTTATCAGCTTTTACCATGTGGACTCTCTGCTGAAATTATTAAAATATTGTCTTCTGATGAAGATGTGTGCTTCATCTGTATAAAGACCAACCATATACTCAGTTACATTAGCCAGGGGATTGAAAGAAATTATTATTCCCCTCTAGCCAGGATTCATGATGCCATAATGGAATGCTTTTTCCAGCTGGTGGCATTTCAATTGATGAGCAAATTGAACCAGCTATGAAGCAGAAACAGGAAGCACACAATATATGAAGAGAACATGAGGGGGCATTCATGAAGAAAAGAAAGCTAAGATAGATGGTATTTTCAGCTGCCTGTCAGGGGTTATGGAAGAGATAAAATCATTATTTTCTTGAAGGTGCACAATGAGAGGACATTGGGCACCAGTCCTAAGCTGCAGTTTCCAAGTGAAAAGCATGTCTTCACAGTGAGAGTAGCACTCATTGTCATTGTTTGCTCTGAGAGGCTGTGGAATCTCAGTGCTTGGAAATATTCCAAGCTAGACTCAACAAGGCTGTGAGCATCCTGTTTCATCAGTTAACCTGATGCAATTAAGTCTGAATTTCCTACATTCCACTGCTGTGCAATCAAGGGAAAATGTAATATTCACATAACACTCAGATATAATTATTTGTGGCATTCTGCAATTTTCAATCTTCAGTAGAAATTTCATGAGACTAGAGCTATGACTCAGATCAGATTCAAAAACCTGTGGTGAAATGTCTTATATAAATGTATGTTTATACATGTACATGCCCATGTATACATGCGCTTGTATATGAATTTATATATTTGGAACTTTACTGACCAAGGTCCAATTATGGAAAACACCATTTAATTGCTAATACCCATAATTATGGACTTGCCACCCATGCAGTTGAAATGAAGATAATTTAAAAGAAATCTGGAAATCTTGTAAATTATTACTAAATAATAGCCTCTAGGCAGGTGGCCTTATAAACTAAGCAGACAAATTTGTGGTCAGAGAAATAAGCACTTTATCTGTGGCTCAAAACAAGCCAAAACTATCAGCCTAGGAGTGTAACTAAATTCTATTGCATCCTGTAAGGGGCTTACTGTGGAGTTAATAATTAGTGTTTCACACAGAAATTATGCTACATATTTAGAAAATAACAACTTGTACATGCAATCTCTTCACATAAGGGAAAACTGTCAAAACTGTAGAAATCACTAGCTATTATGAAACATCTCCTTCTACTTGGAATTGGACCTCTGACAAGACTGTGTCCAAACCCAATCAATTTTCCATCAGTCTTGTGCTTTTCATAAGACTGAGCACATAGATTGTTTTGATTCTGAAGATATGAGCCATGTACTGACACACAGAGCAAGAACTAAAAGTATTGCTAAACTTCTTTGCTACTCTTCTGAGGATCAGTGTTTTAGAGACATTCAAACATTTTCTTTAAACCAACTGTAAAACCCATACAGAATTCATTCAGATGGTTGTCAAACAGCTTGGCATAGATTTAGGCAAAATCTGAGATAGAGTTATGAAATTCCTAGGAGAGTAAATAAACTTTATGTTAATTAGGAGTGGGTAACAATTTTAGAAATATGTTATCTTAAGAATTTATGCAGAAGTACACCTGATAGTTTACCTATTTACAGAGAATCTTAGAAATGTGTTGCTTCCTCATGAAAGTTATCACAGTGTGCTTCCACAGAAAGGATTTTGAAATCCAGTTTTTAAACACTTGCATTTTTTATCATGACAAATTTTATACATATCAGCATAGATTAATGAATTCTATAGAATAAATTTCTGAATTAAAATCCACTTTTATTTTTAAGAATTCTGTTAGCTAAATTGCATTTGAACAACATATGTTCTAAATGTATATTCTTAAGTCTTAACATTCTTAATCTCTTGTATGCATCAGAACCCGCTGAGATTTATTGCAATGGACTTATTTATCATATGCTTGGTGGAAACCTCTTCCTTTTAAGAAGTGATATCCAGAATACATCTTGGAAATTCATGACATAATTCAGTACCTCTTATTAAAGATTTTTATCAAGCACCTGCTGGAGAAAGTATATGTATGAAAATACAGACTCTTTGATTCTTCTTCATTCAGGATGCTGCTGTGCAATGAAATAGAAGGGCAGAATAATACCTACTGCTGTCTGGTTTTCTGTTTAATTAAAATTGACAAAAGACAAGAGTTTCTCGCATTTATCAACACTTTCAAGTTTTCAGTAAAATTCAAAGTTAGCTGAAAATTTGCTTATTTTAAATAAGTTTGTATTTGCTATACAATATCTTTCATAGTAATAATAAGAAAAAAATTGACTGGAGAAGCTGTAAGAGACATTTAAAACACAAATGACTTGGAAAGAGAGAATAGGATATTATTTCCCTCAAGTCAAGAATGGAGATTTCCTCAAATCTATTTAAGGCACAGGTATAAAATTAAAAAAAAATAATAAAAAAATAAAGAGAACACCACAAAGATCTCCTAAGCATCTCATACAGGAAATCACTAAAATCATAAAATTTCAAAATCTATGATACACAGAGAAGATGGAATATTCACCATTTAAACTCCTAATAATTTTCAAAATCACACCTGGTCATTTGTCACAAATGTACATCTTTAAGCATTAAGCTCATACAGCCCTTTTTATGTCCCATGAGCACTTAAACACTGCATTATCACCTAGATAGCTAAATTCTGTGCGAGATTTTATCAGCTATCAATAAGCTTATCTGAATAAATACAATTTTAAATATAATAGGTAGCTGCTGAAGCATAAGAGAATCATAAAATCTGCTAATAAAAATTGAACAAATCCTCATGTTATTTCAAATTCTTCATTTTACAGAATGTTTCTATTTCTATTCTGCTGCATTAGGTAGCATAATTTCAGGTGTAAATATTATGTAATAATTTCTGTTTACTTCCAGAAAAAAAAAATCTATGTTTATTTGTGTTGGGTCCTGCACTTGTGTCACAACAATCTCATTCAGCATTACCATCTTGAGGAAGAGTGGCTGAAAAGGTGCTCAGCAGAAAAGAACCTGGGGATGCTGGTCAACAGCTAGCTGAGCATGATCCAGAGTGTGCCCAGGTGTTTGAGAAGGCCAGTGGCATCCTGGCCTGGATCAGCAATAGTGTGGCCAGCAGAACCAGGGCAGAGATGTCCTCCTGTCCTCAGCACTGGTGAGGCCCCACTTTAAATACCTTTTCAGTTTTGGGCCACTGTGGCAAGAAGGCCACTGAGGAGCTGAGGCATGTCCAGAGAAGGAGTTGGTAAAGGGTCTGCAGCACAAGTCTTATGAGTAGTGTCTGAGAGAACTGCTGTTCCTGGAAAAAAGGAGGCTCAGGGTTATCACACTCTACCTAAAGGGAGGTTGCTGTGAGAAAGGGATTCCTCTTTTAACAGTAACAAGTGACAGGACAAGAGGAAGTGGCCTCAAGTTGCACCCAGGGAGCTTTAGATTGAGTATTAGGAAAACATCTTCACTGAAAGAGTGCTCAAGCCTTGAAATAAGCCACCCAGGTAAGTGGTGGAAGTGTTCAAAAGGTGTGTGGATATGGGTCTTGAGGATTTGGTTTAGTGGTGAACACAAAGATGCTGGGTTCCATAATTTTAGAGAACTTTTCCAACCTTAGTGATTCTGTGTTTCTATGAACTTGAACACAGGCTAATGAAAAAACCACTTAAACAATCAACAGCAAGCCACAATTATAAAGTTCTCCTTGCCTCCTTCGCCTTCCAATTAAAGAATTTACATTAAGAAATTAATACATATTACAGTTAGTTGACAGCGTGATATTATTTGATGTTAACTTACACTCTCGGAAAGAGTGAAACATAATGTCTGTTCCTTCCAAATTTTTAATTTTCAAAGCAGCAATAAAACAAGAATAACTGTCTGTATAATCAATATTATGTGTAGGATGACAAATGTTTTGCAATTTCATTTCAATCTGAAATTTGTCTTTTGGGATTTGCACAGTAGATTAATATATTTTCAACATTCATTTAATAGGTTTTTTTAAGTGTTTTATCAAACAACCTAATGTGATAAGTTTTCAGCAGCCTTATATCTTGACAATCACTTAAGATCTAAATACAGTGCTTGTTTTACATTATATGCCATTATTTTGTTGGAACGAGTGTAGAAATTCCATTGTTAATGGTCAGGTATCTTTGTGTGAACCATTTGATTCTGTGAAATATTGTGGAGTACAAAAATTTCAGTCACCTAAAGAGGGCCTATATTAATTTACTTTGTACCATGGTACTGGTTCTTTAGCATTAATCTGGATTTAATAATGTGCTTGAAGGTTTTAAGTGCTGTCAGAAAGTGATTACCATATGAGTTTCTTCAAACTTGCTTGTAGTGTCGAAGTCTTTGGAAGTCTCCTTTCAGTTGAGAGGTAGTTCTTTCCCAAAATCATGTTTGTGTTTTGATGTTTGTCAAATTTAAAATATATTCTCTTTTTCCGTACTAAAATTCTCAGGAATGCTTCAATTTATGCTGGATGCTAGCTGAAAGGTGAAAAGAGTTCAACAATGGAAAAGAGAGTTTATGAGAAAATGATTCAAGCATGAAACTCAGGCCTTTCTTGAACTTAGTATTTTCCATACTATGGGCTTTTTATTTTCTAGAATGATCTTGGCTTGTATATACATTTTCAGTACAGTTATTTACTGTAGATTAATCAGAAATGCTAGCATTTTTATATGTCTCTGATATGATATTTTAGATATATATGGTTTCAGTTAAAATTACTACTGTATAAGAAATACTAACATAATCTACCATTTGTAAATATTTCACTCCTCAAACAAAACTTTAACTGAAAAATTCTCCAGAAACAGTGTACCTGACATGACACAAAACACATAGGCTTTGAGATGCATAAAGAAGATGGAAGAAATATTACTGTTTCAAATCTTTATGGTGTGGATAGTCATTAAGAAATGCATTTTTCCTCTATGATCTTATAATTACCCATGAATGCATTTTGAATTTAATGGCTACATGTTTTTCATTCAAGTTTGAAGAACAGGAATACAAATAAAAATTTCTCTCTAGTACTCTGATTGATGTTCCAATTACCTTTTGAAATACTATCTTAATTACAGTATTTTAAAATCATTTATGAAAGTAGAGGCTTTTTTTTACAGATATAATTTTGCAAACGCCTTCAGCCCTTGCTTTGTGCTATATTCTATCACATTTCAAGGCTAAGTAGGGTCAGAATGGGTCAGTGAATGATTATAAGATTACAAGTATATTTTTAGGTGTTACCACAAAGAAGGGTGTTAATGATTAAGTATCTTGTTTTCACTCCTGAACATTACAACAGCAACAGAACTGTGAATGAATTGTAAAAGTAAGGCCATAACCACTCAGCCCCACTGAGTTATTAAAGACCCAAGAGATTATTTTGAGGCTTTTAAGTTTTGGTGCTAATGTGCTCATTAATCAGACTGAGAAATTCATAATAAGAACCAGTATGCATGAGTAGAAGACGGACAAGTTCAAATGGGATATTAGCCACACATTTTAAAATTCAGAATGATTGCTTTTGAAGGCTACTGTGAAAGCGGCAAATTATCCAGCTCTGCATGTCTTTGAGTTGATGCCTTTATAGGAAGCAATCTTCAGTGAATCAGATATTATTAGGCCCAACAGAAGGGTAACTGGGTTGTAACAAAAACTGAAACAGATTCCAAGGCAGTTTCCTGCTTTGAGAAACTGTTTTACACATGCTGAAAGGAATTGCTGGTACTCTAGAGAGCTGTGCAGCCCTTCAGAAGGCCTTGGACATGCTGGAGAGAGGAACTGTCTGAAATTCATCAAGGGCAAAACAGGGTCCTACACCTGGGGAGTAATAACCCTGTGCACCAATACAGGCTGGGGACTGACCTGATGGACAACAAACTGTCCATGAGCTGGCAGTAAGCTCTTGTGGCCAAGAAGGCCAAGAGAATCCTGAGATTCGGTAGGAAGAGCCTTGCCAGCAGGTCGAGGGAGATGATGCTTCCCCTCTATTCACTGCTGGTGAAGCCATACCTGGAGTGCTGTTTCCATTTCTGGGCTTCTCAGTACAGGAGAGACATGGAGACCCAGGAGCATGCCAGTGGAAGGCTCTGAAGATTATGAACATCTCTGTTATGAGGAAGGGCTGAGGGAGTTTGGCCTGTTCTGCTCTGAGGAAGAAAGAGCTGAGAGAGGACCTCATCAATGTATCTGAAGGGAGAGTGTCCAGGTGATGGTGACAGATAGGACAAGAGGCAATGGACAGAAACTGATTAGCAAAAAGTTCCCCAAATATGAGGAAGAACTTTCTTACTGTGCAGGTGACCACACATTGTGACCACAGGTTGTCCAGAGAGCTTGTGGAGTCTCCCTCATTGGAGATTTTTAAGAACTGTATGGACACAATCCTGTGCAATGTGCTCTAAAATAAAACTGCTTGAGCAGAGAGGTTGAACCAGGTGATCTCTCCAACCTTCCCTTGTGTAAACTGCATCCTATGTTATTACACTGGTTCTTACAGACATATTTCTATCCTATCCACTGGAAATCTCTTCCAGAGCCTAATGCTTTAACAGCAAGGAACACTTTTTTTTTTTTTTTCTGATTTCCAGTTTTCTTTTAATCAGATTTGATTTATGTGAGTTTCCTGTTAGGCTTGTTACCCTCCATTTTCCTTATTTTTCTCTTCTGTGCCTGCAATCAGTATAAACAAGACAGGGGCTCTATTAGGACATAAAAATGCTCACCTTTACATAAATCAACTTTATCATAAATCAGCATGTTATGAGCATTATCCTCATACTGAGTCCAAAACGCAGCGCTGCTCCAGCTATTAAGATGAAAATGAGCTCCATCACAGCCAAAAGCAGTACAGTAGGAAAGAAGGAAAAGTTATGCTAGGAGAGTAAGAAACTCAGATTGTCATGGTGACTACTTTCCTGAAGTGTTATAATTTAAACCCAGAAAATTGTCGTTCTGTTATCTACATGAGAAAGGTTGCATTCCTGCTGTGGAAACAGCACAATTTAAACAGCTGGGGCAGCTCATATTTTCCATACTTGGGAAGTGGTAGGGGTAAATCTTAGGCAAGTAACAGCAAAACCAGACAATCACCAGAGTCAGTGACAGTATGTATCCACACTATACAATGCTGCACCATTGTGACAATTTGCACTGTGATTCTATATTTTTGCTACTTGCAGCCATTTAAATCCAAAGTGGCTCTGAATGATGATCTCTTCTCCTATTTACTTGAAATTGTGCTGTGAATCTTTCCCATGACAAATGAATCAATCTGGGCCAGTTCAAGTCAGAGAGCAGAATCATAGAATATGTCAAATTGAAAGGGGCTCTCAGGGGTCATCTAGTACAACTCCTGGTCCCACAGAGGACAATTCCCAAGAGTCACACCATGCACCTAAGAGCTTCTTGCATTCTGTCAGATTTACTGTTTTGACCACTACCCTGGGGTGCCTATTTCAGTGCCCAAACACCCTCTGAGTGAAGAACCATTTCCTATTATCCAACCTAAACCTCCCCTGATGAAATTTCTGGTTATTCCTTTGAGTCTTGTCACTGATCACTGCAGAGAATAAATCAGTGCCAAACCCTCCTCTTTCCCTCATGAGGAAGTTGTAGACTACAATTATGTCTCATTTCAGTCTCCTCCAGGCTGAACAGACCAAATGACCTCAACCACTCCTCATTCATTTCCCTCAAGGCCCTTCACCATCCATATTAACCTCCTCTGCATGCTTTCTAATAGCCTAATATCTTCCTTATGTGTGGCTCCCAAAACTGCCCCTAGCACTGGGGGTGAGGCCACCCCAGTGCACAGCAGAGTGGGACAGCCCCCTCCCTTGCATGGCTGGCAATGCACCCCAGGACAGGGTTGGCCCTCCTGGCTGCCAGGGCACTGCTGACTCGTGTTCAATTTGCCATCAACCAGGACCCCCAGGTCCCTTTCCATGCTGCTCTCCAGCATCTAATTGCCCCATCTGTCCATACATCCAGGGTTGCGCCATCGCAGGTGCAGGATCCAGCACTTTCCCTTGTTGAACTTCATGCAGCTGGTGATTGCCCAGTCCTTTGATTTGTTGATGTCTCTTTGCAGGCCCTCTCTGCCTTTGAGGGAGTCAGCATCTCCTCCCAGTTTTGTATCATTTGTGAACTTGCTAAGCATCCCTTCCTGTCCTGTGTCCAAGTCATTTCTGAAGAAGTGGGAAAGCACAAGGCCTAAGATGGAGCATAATGGAACCCCACTAGATATAGGTCATCAGTCTGATATCAAAGATGGCATCTTTTCAACTCTGCTCCCTTAGGACCTGTTACATAAAGTCTTCATCCAGATTTTTTAGGAACCTTCTCACCTGGGTTATACCAGCTGTGTGATGCCAGTTAATTCTGGCAAGTTGAAGTCTAGGGCAGTTGACATGGAAATGTCCCTTAAGTCCTCAAAAGCTAATCCATCAGCATCGTCACCCTGGCTGGGAGGTCTGTAAGACTCCCATGTCACATCTGCATTATTTGTTTGTCCATTGATTCTCACCTAGAGGCCATCAACTGTGCCACTGCCAACTGTGAGCTCCACGCATTCTAACCCTTCTATTATATACAGTGCCACCCTCTACCTCTTCTGCCCTGCCTATCCCTCCTGAAGAGCCTAGAACTGTCCTACAGGGCAGTGACATTTGCAAGATAATTTGATTCCATGTGGGATAATAATCATTACAAACTAATATTAAAAAAAAAAGCCTAATTCAATTGTGTTGGTGACATCATTATAAAGATATATGGTATTAAATTCATTTGGAAATATTTTAATTCTATTAAAGTATGCTCCTATGATGTACAATCTATTAGATACTTGGGTGATTGCTTATCTACCTTTAAATATAGATATGTTTTGTTTACATGGCTCTACTGTTCTAATACTTCATGCTTATTAAATGCTAACCCTGTGTACTACTAAAAAGGTTAAAAAGTGAAATAGCTCTACCACTGAAATGCTATAACCCCACAGCAATGGTTACTGCATGATCATTTTGAGAAAGTGGAAGAGCAATTAAGTGAAACAGCTTCATCCAAACAGTTTCAGAGACTTTCATATGTTGTACTGTCAATTACATTTTCTGAATTAAAAGCAAAAATTTACTACTCCACTTAACTAAAACATGGAAAGGCTGTGTGAATGGTGAATGCAGAAGAGGCCCAGTGCATATTATGAGATAGTGAAAACCAATCCACAAAGTCTCTTTAAAGTATTAGAGTCACAAATTACAGGTCGTGGAGACTCATACAATTCTGTCACATAACCTTTGGCATACTTTAAGGTTCAGTACCCTTGTTCTCGTAATAAAGGTTTATCTGCCCATGTGGACCTCAGCATTCCTGAAAGCACTTCACTGGAACAGGAGGAGAGGAAATGGCTTCTACTTGTGCCAAATGAAAATGATATTGGATATTAGGAAACATTTCTTCACTGAAAACCTGGTCATAGTGTGGAATCACCATCCTTGAAAGTATTCAAAAACATCCAGATGTGGTGGACATCTGGATGTTTGGGGACATGGGGACATGGTTTAGTGGCAAAGATGCCAGTGTTAGCATAATGGTTGGACTGGATGATCTTAAGTCTTTCCAGCCATAATGGTTCTATGATTCTTTAACTGTGTACCTCAATTCCTATCTTGTACCTTAATCTCAGGAGAATTTAAAAATAATTAATGTATCCTGAAAAAATGTCACAGACATCTGTTGTATCCTGTTCCCTAAAGTGCGAAAATGAAGACTAGAGACTTAAAAAAAAACCCAAAAGTTGTATTTTTCCACAATAAGCATATGAGAAATTATTTCTGTTGTGGTAAATGGCTAACCATCGAAATATGGTTTGCTGTTCCAAATGAAATTAACCTCCAGAAATTAAAATGTTATCTATGAAAATTTAACATTCATTAGTCAGTTCAGGAAATGCTAATGAGTTGAAGGAGAGTTTTTAGCTCTAAGGTCAAAAACCTGGATTTTTTTGTTTAAATCAGAATTATTTATATCACATATTTATATTATATATAGAGGTATATATGGTATATTTATTTTATATATATATGACATATTATATATATAAAACATAATATGTATTTGTTACTTTCTGCAATATTCATGCCTGAATAACATGAAATTTATGTCCATAATGTTTGTGTCAGTCAAATGTTTAGGAAAAGAGATTTGAGTTTATATGTTTTGTCTGAAAACTTTGATTCTACAATCCCTACAGGGGATGGAATGAGTTCTCTTTAAGCATATGCAATAAAAAAACAAATAAATATGACCAAAATATCCTTAATCAAACCTAAAATTATTGTTCTGAAGTTAAGGCTCCTGTTCTGGGTGTTATTCTTAATAATTTAAGTTCTGTGAGTTCATGAAATGTGTTCCACCATCACAATGCTTCTCCGTAATATTAGGTCTTTGGATTAATATGCTATTGCAAAGTTCAGTTTTGGTTCCTATTAAGAAGTAGAGTTATATTTTTTTTCATAACTGGATTTAACATCAGTTGAACCAGGCTTAATTAAACTTTGTCTTATAAATCATTTTATTGAGAAGTGCAATGAAATTTTTGTGAGTTTTATGACTTTTTAATTAAAATTAATTAAGCCAGCTTTTGGTTAAGTGCCTGCCTACACTCCCAAGCTATTCTAAAATGTTCTAGACACACAATTTAAACTTTAGCAGGAGGTAATGGTTTAAAACCTCATTCCAGAAAAATCTACATTTTTAGGGACCTATTGACATTTAATCTAGTAATTTTAAATATAACTGAGTCATGTTTTGATCCAGTTATCAATTATATTAAGGTAACTTAACAACATGGTTAATATAGTCCATGACCACATTTACACCTTTGATTTTCTGTTGTGTCAGCATCTTATATATGTAGAATTAAAAAGTAACTCAGTGAAAGTTGTTTCACATATCAAACCATTCATATTTATAATAATAAGCATAATTTTCAACTTTGTCTAATTTAGTCTGTCTGCATTTATATATTTTATCTGCAATTACGTTACATATTTCAAGGTACTTTGTGTCATTATTTTTTCATGTCTGCAATATTCATCTCTGCTACCTTATATAAAATAATATGCAGGTCATTAATAATAAATATGTTTAAGTAGTAAATTTTTAAAAGATGAAGTTGTGGAATTAAAATAAGAGTTCTCTTCTATTGAATAGAGTAGGGAAGGACAGCATGTGACATATTGGAGCCAGAGTATAATTCTGATATTGTAATTCTTGCACATTTTTTTCCTGTATTTGTTATAATGTCTTAGCAATACTGTGGTACTTGTATTTCTGTTTCCAATGACCAGTCAGTCTTTCTCCTGGTCCAGACCCAAACAAGCAATCATAGGTAACATTGATTAGATTTTAATATGCTATAGACTGAATTTAGTGGGTGTAGCAGTGGAATTATCCACTTCCTTCCATTTTGATGTTCTTACACTTAAGTCTTTGACTGATTTTTGTCATTCTTTCCCTATTTCTCATCTTAAAAATTCTATCCAAAACAACATAACAAAATTCAGTGTTATTTTTCATCCACTAGGAGTTGCAACTTACTGCTCCTGCTATTACTTTTTACACTTTCAGTTTATATAAAAATTTAGTTATTTTTTCTTGTGCCTCCAGTCTTCAATTACTTCATTTTCTTCTTATAATTGTCTATGGATAGAGAATATGAAAACACATTTACAATTTCTGCACAGAGATTAAGCACTCTAAAAGAAATGTTTGGAGAAAAATATCCGTAGAATTGTGATTCTACTGTGTCCTGTTGATGTAGAGTAGGTAGTTCAAAAAGTGCTTAATTCAGTCTTTAGAATTCAGACAACTAACCGCAACACTCTTTTGTTGATTTTTATATGTTTTATGTAGTTTATAGGGGTATTTTTAGGATTTTTTATAGTTATTCCTATTTTTATTTGTCCTGGTTCTGTCCAGGACAAACAAGGTTAATTTTTTGTAGTAGCCAGGATTGGTGTGTATAGCTAGGACATGGAGGTTAGTCTGTAAAACCTTATGTCATTGCTGGAAGTTGGGGGGAAAGGTCTCTTCCAAGGAGAAGGGATTCCTTTTTGTTAAGTAAATGTGACAGAGGGATCCATCTGGTATTGTCTGTTGGGAATAGGGGAGTAAGGGTGGAGGCTGTGTTTCTGTGTGAATCGTTTGCTTTCTTGTACCCTCTGCATTAGTATTGCTGCTGTTACTCTTTGTTTCCTTACCTTACTGCTATTTCCAGTAAATAGTTCCTATCTCAACCAATGACCTTTACCTTCTGTGCCTCCTCCTCTCCGGCCCACCACAGTGTGGAAGGGTGAGGGGAAAAGCAAGGGAGCAAGAGTTTCATGTGGTTTGAAGAGTCTCAGTGGGGCCACTGAATTGGGGAATACCGTTCCTAAATTCCAACAGTATTATAGGTTTCAATACTGTGAGATCTTAATTGCTGTAAACATTTCCCACGATAACTGGATATTAACAGCCTGTTCTGAACAAGGTCAAAAAAATAACCCTTATTCATGGTGTTCATCTTCCCTGAGCCTTGTCATATGTGTAGACAGAAATCTAAATATTCATAGTAGAACTCTATATCACTGAAAAGTTATTTAAGAAATAGATCAGGCAGTGAGAATATCCAGAAAAATGCAGTATGTGTATTTAAAGACTTAAAATATATTTAAGGTGCTGAATTACAATAAAAATTTCAAACAGTAGCCTTTACTAATTCTGGCAATTTTTAATTAGAGTATTACCATATAATCTTCATATTGTTTTTGTAATATATTTGTAAATGAATTGCAACTGTAGCTGTTGAACTCTAATTGTTTTTTCTCATGACCTGCAAGGGTATGACAGAGAATACTCATATCTGGGTATGGCAGATACTGACTAATCCTATGGTTTATTAGCTTTAACGGTTGTTTTTATTTTCTTGCAGTATTACTGAATCTGAAACACTTTTATCTTCTCAGGAGAATATAATGGAAGTTATAAGAAATCAAGAATTTTTGCTCCTACCTGCCGAAGAACTCCATAAACTTCTTGCCAGTGATGATGTGAATGTTCCTGATGAAGAGACCATTTTCCATGCCTTAATGATGTGGGTGAAGTATGATATGCAGAGGCGATGCAATGACCTAAGTATGCTGCTTGCTTATATCAGATTACCACTCCTTCCACCTCAGGTATTTTTAAAATTATGTCATCATCATCATCATCATCATCATCAGTATCATCATCATCACAACAAGAACGTCATCGTTATTGTGTTCTTGTGGAAACTCTCATCAGTTTATAATCTGCAGCTTCTGAATACTTTGTGAGTTTAAAAGCAAACCTGTTTAGAATCAGAAAAAATGAGTGGTAGCCCTTCACCCAGACTGATCTCAATAAAATGGAGGATTGTGCCAACACATACACAAGAAGGACAGAGTTGTGAAACTGGAGTAACTGCAGATTTCATAACAGGCAAAATAATAAATATTCACAAGAAAAAACCCAAGAAAAACTAAACAGAACAAACAAATCAACAACGAAAAAACCGAAACAGATGGGGTTTATGACAGATACAAGGCCAAGTCAACAGTATGAATTAGGAAACTCTGTATTGTTCCGCAACACAAAAAATTCTGTCACCAGGCCGTATGAAGTTATTTTTCCCCTAATACCGATGCTGCTAAGACTACACCTACACTATTGTTTGCAATTTTGTACTCTGTGATTTGAAAGGCACAGGAACAAATTGGAGAAGGTCCAAGGGCAGGCTCTCAAGGAGGAAAGGAGAAGCAGAAGGAGTGGACTTGTTCAATCTAGTGAAAAGAAGGCTAATCAATGATCTAATAGCAACTAAAGACCTGAAGGTGAGATCATGGAAGCACATTCTTGAGTGCACCACAAAATGTAAGAGGCAAACACTCCAGATTGTAGCATAGATGGTCAGACTGGATGTTGGCTTGGGGAGGAATCACTTGGAACACAGTGAACAAATGCAGTACTTTTTTCCAAGCGGTCTTCCTGAATTAGCTAGATCAGATGACTAAATCCAGTGGCGAAGCTCTGATTTCAAGTGAGTTGATTTAGTTGGCCTGAATTCAGGCTTCAGGTCTTTTTTTTTTTTTTTTTTTTCCCGGAGAAATAAGTACCATTTTTTTTCCATAATTCATGCAATCAACCATACTTCTTTCTCTTAGTGTACTGGGTCTGGTTGGAGTGGAGTTAACTTTCTTCATGACAGCTAATAATGTGCTGTGCTTTGCACTTATAGATAAAATGGAAGGTAAGAGTAACCCATTCTGTTAATAGATCCCTTGGGGCAGATTAGAGTGAAACAACACTGAATGACTGGTGTTTTTAAACATGTAAGCTTTATGGTAGAACAATTCTGTTGCACAGGAAAACAGGTACATAGCTATTTACAATATAAGAGCATAAAAATATCACTTAAGAAAATGTATAAGAAAGAGAAGAAGAGAAAAAGGTAGGAAGACCTCAACACACAGAGGCCTCGTGATGAGACTTGTTTGGTGCAATTTTGCTGTCTGTTGAAGTGATGGTCACTTGGCTGAAGTGAAAGTTTCAGACTGGATCACCAGTCTGGGATTTCCCAGTGAAATCCTCAGCACACAACAGCTATTTGGTTTATATTTGCTCTGGTAGGAAAGCCCAGTTTCCTCCCTTGGAGTGAGGAATTTCAGCTGGATGATGTAATGTGGATCATGGGACACTCATGAGTCTTTAACACCTTCTGAGATACAGCTGCCTATTATGTCAATGAATTTGAGTCCCTTAAGACCCATTATGGCCCATCAGCAGAGATTGATACCTTCATGCTACAAGTGAATACCCCAGTACGTCCCCAAAGGGGAGTTATCACAGCTGAATTCACTTGAGTAGGGACACAGAGACAAAAGTGTGCCTTGCAGGATTTGCCTATGTCCTTATCTGATTCAACACTCAGCTGTAGCCTGAGGCGTCAGGTGTGCTCTCTCTCTGCAGCTGGGAGTTTACTTTGCAACTCAGCAGCTTGTCCCTGATTGTTTGAGCCATCAGCATTCCAATCTCTCTTCCAGTATCACTTGTGGAGTACCTCACAGTCCAAATTCAGATTAGGAGGCATATTTGGGGAGACGTGGGTTTCAGTGGTCGAAGATGAACAGCTGGATCTTTGCAGTTTTTTACAGTCGGCAAAAGTCCTCCAATGATTTTAAAAATGTTAAGCTATCAACCATTTCAGTCTCTTACACAGTGCTGGTAACTTACACAGTATGGCTATTGCTGAGCTGCATTTATATAGCAGCAAGGTAGGTAACTAGGGAGCTGAAAAGAAAAAAATTTAAAATCTGTTTATAAGGAAATTTAGTAAGAAATATTTTATTGTCATATACTGGCAATTCTTTTGAACTTTCTGTTCTGTTTAATCTGGAAATTAAGTCTTGTCCACTGATTCTGGTCTATAATTGAGAACAGCATACTAAATATATCAACTATAATGCTAAAAAAGCAACTTTTTTTTCAAAATTATGATTACAGTATAACAAAGTTTCAGCAAAAAATTATTCAGAAATGCAAGTGAAATTTTACTTTTTATTACCAAAAGGGTATTTTTCCTGCTGTGGTTTATACTGAAACATATATCAAATAAAACCCCCTATCATTTTCATTGCACTGAAAATTAACTGAAGTGTTCTCTGGAAAGAAGCCAGGTCAAAATTAGCAGCTAATGATCGGACCTATTGAAAAAAAACCCTATTTATATTCCTTACTTTTAAATTGGCTTGAAAAAGATGAAGTCTCAGACTATAGAAATTTTTAACAGACTGGAAAGATTGTACTGAGATCCACTTAAAATGAAGGTTTAAATTTATAGTCTGAGTTTTCACGATACCTCATTTCACTCGCGAAGTGCAGTAATTATGTTGGCAATGTAGTCAGACTTAAGTTGTACAATATCAAACAATGTAATTCATATTACAGTAGATGAATTTAGGAGATGGCAAGCCAGTATTAACATGTTAAATGGAAACTATCATGAAGCTGAAAATGAACTAATAGAACCTGCAATATTACCATAGAAACTTTTTTGCTTCTTTGATTTGCCTGGTACCATCTTCTGCACTAAAACGGTTCATATTTCTTCATTCAAGTCAAAAAAGAAAGATTGGTGGCTTGGCCAATAGAAGAACTTATTTCATTTTATAATAGGTAATAATATAGGTAATAGACAATATATTATAATAGGTAATAACATAAGAAGAACACCTTCCAATAGGTGTTCCAGTTATTTTATGTTGATCCATACAGAAAACATAATTTATGCTCCTCTTTATTAAGGGATTTGAGGAGAGTAAAAATTTGCTGGCACCCTTAAACCTTGTAAATGCTGAAGTATTTTAGATTCTTTATTTGAATTCTTAATTTAAAAGCTTACTATAAATATTTTCCCTGTCACTTTTAAAAGCATTCTTTACTGAGAGTAAGTTAACAAACAAGAAATAAGCAAAAACTCTTTTTAAGATGACCTTTTGTCAGGTCTTCAAAAAGTATAAGAAACTACTTTTGTGGCTAAATGGTGCCACTGTTGTCCTCAATTTTCAGCAGTATTTTTGAATGCATTTTAAATAAAATCCTTTTAATGTTAAAGAACTCCAACAAAATTAGTGCATGTAAAACAATACAGAAACACCACAGATAGTTTATATACAGGGGTGGGGGGATGTGTGTATGTTTTGGGGGTTTTTTACATGATATGATAAACTTATAAGGAGTCACAGAATCAAAATGACAGAATGCCTGAGGGTGGAAGGGACCTCTGAATAACCTCTGGTCCAACATTTCTGCTCAAGCAGAGATGACCTGGAGCCATTTACACAGTAGTGTGTCTAAACAGTTCTAAGTAATTCCAAGGATTCTGCCAGTGCTTAGTCACCCTAATAGCCTAAAAGTTTCCTATGTTATCCTGTGTTTCAGTTTGTACCCATTGACTCTGGTCCTCCAGGCGCCACTGAAAAGAGCCTGGATCTCTCCTTTATGCACCCTCTCTTCAGGCGTTTATTAACATTAGTAAGATTTCCAAAAGGTTCCTCTTTTCTGGGATGAACTGACCCAGCTCTCTCAGCCTTCCTTCATAGGAGAGGCGCTCCAGTCCCTTCATCATCTTTGTGAGCCTTCATTGTATTCTCTACAGTGTATTCATGCCTCTCCTGTACTGAGGAGTCTAGAATTGGACACGGCTCTCCTGATTTGACCTCACCAGTGCGAAGACCAGGAGAAGAATCGCTCTCCTTGACTTACTGACAATAATTTGTCTAATGCAGCTCCAGATACCGTCTGCCTTCTTTCAGGCAAGGGCACAGTGCTGGCTCCTGTTCTGCCAAGCTACTTTCCAGCTGGGTGGGCCATAGCATCTATTAGAGCATTATTGTACATTGCATATATACATACACATGAACATGCAAATATACATATGAATTGATTTAATTCTTTTGTAGAAGAATGTAGTTAGGAACCCTTTCCTTAAAAGTGAAAACCTATAATTGTGGGAAGGTGTATTCATTAAAGGATTATTAGAATAGCTAAAGGCTCTCACCTAGTTCCCTGATGACGTGTGGATATAGTGATTGCCATTCCCACCCCTCAGGGTGCAAAATAGTTCATCTAAATCCTCACTAATTGTATATGGACAAAAGTCTAACCTTGTCCACAGCTGAAGCTGAAACATTAACTTCTGGCCATGAAGGCAAATGGCGTAGAAGAAATTATAGCTAAGTCCCTTAATTCTCCTTACCTTTCTCTCCACCTTTCCCAAAACACAATAGTTTATTCTATGTTTGTATCTCCTATTCCTTGACTCAAGCTGTACTGTGGAACATTCATTGCAATGCAGCTGCATATTTGATTACTCAACCTATTTTTTATTACTAATGATTTAATCACATTTACTAAGACGAAAAGCTGTTTTCTGCTATTCCTCTCTACACAGTGTAATGCATCTATTAATGTTGATGCTACAGCATGAGCCAAGAATGTGTGCAGGTTATGTTGGGAAAAACATTACTTTTATGGTGTTTTTTAGGAGTACGAGAAGTTGCTTATGGTACTTGGGCTGCTGAAGGAATTTACAAGCAAGAGTTAGAAGTTAACACGATACTGCGTACCAAGAATAGCATGACAGTAAAGATGAGGATGTTACACTGTTTTAGCGTTTTTCAACACAGATGTGCATGATAAAAAGAGCACAAATATTTCCTTGTATTAATGCTTAAGTTAAAGATAACTTGTACTTCATCAATTTTCTGGGTTTATAAAGGCTGTTATTTGCTTATAACAGTAGATCCCTGGTTTAACTAGGAAAGTTAAAAAATAGCATGGACTAAAGCAGAGGTATTACTGTCTTTTCCTCTGCAACACTTTTAATAATATTACTTTCAGAGGCTTGCAAATCACATCAGCAGGATAGTAGGATAGCAGTAGGATAGTCTTTGAGTATTAAATACACTGTGGCTCAGATCCAGTGAATCTTTTATAGGCATCTAAATTAGATTTCCTGCCCAGGAGCAGAAACAATGCAGTCCTTATAAAATGAAGTACTTAAATACCATATAAGCCACTGGAGAGAAAGTGAACAGATCCACATGAATTGTCTTCTTATAAATACAGAGGTTCTGTAGGTAACCTGTAGGAAGCTTTGAGCCTCTAAATGCTCTTAGAATTCACACATTATGTCTCACTGTACATGATCTTAAAAATGTATATAAAGTTGCATGTAATAATTGAGTAGAAACCCTTTAAAACTTAGCTTAGATAACTGACATGATCACGTAAACTCATAAATTCCTTCTACAACTCAGCTGGTATTTGTCAAATAAGTATTTCTTTGTACTACTAAAAAACCCTAATTAACCAGGCAGTTGTCAGACAGGTTCATTAAGTTTCAACCTTTTCAATATATATTGAGCTAGAGGAAACAACTGAAGGTTCCTTTGCTTAGCAAAAATGGAGGGTATAATTCTATGTCAGTCAGTCTTTAAATTTGTGTTTGAGAGCAGTGTGATTGATAATATGAAATGAAAGCTTTTTCTGTTCTCCAGCTGTCTCCAGTGTCACTAAACAACTGCAGCTCATAAGAACTCACACCTGAGTAGAGTTTTAGGCTTTTAAGATTGGTTCCTACCTACTAGTCTGAGATAAATCCTAAGTATGTGTGTAAACTCACTCAGCCTCTACAATAATTTCTAGATAATTTCATACCAGGAGATTATAACTTGACTCTGAAAATATTGAAGGTATGATTCAGTTTCTTATTCACCTATGTGTATAGGTTTCTACAGGAATCAGCTGGATTCCGAACCTCTCACTCTAGACAATGAAGATTGAGTACCTTTCCCAACACATAGGAACAAACCTGTGTGCTGATTTGAGAAGTTCCCTGGATCATCATATTTCCTGGCTCCAGGCAATTTTTCTGGAAACACTCCCTTATAAATCCAGTGCTATATTTACTGGCACTGCATAGATTCCTAGACACTTATGGCATCTCAAATAGTGCTAAAATCTTGTTTTGTGTATTAAGCATCACTTGATTTAAATGCCAGCCTCTATCAGAATAATATAAATTTGGGAATGTGCAGAAAATTGACATTTTTACAGTAATGTTTATACTAATTTCAAGTAAATTAAGATTATTTAATTACCTTAAGAATTAATAACTTCTCAGTCCCCAAAAAAATGGATTTTGATCAAGCTTGTAGGATGATCTACATATTCCTCTCTTTACTTACCAATGTAGGAAAAATTGAGCTTGAATTTTCAGTTGCCTGCATAATGACAATTAGTTGAGTATAGCCAGTAGAAACAAGATAAGCTGATATTTTTTACTTTTCTTATATAGATCATACAGTAATAAAGCTAACTTTTAAACTTTTTTTTTATAGCAGCTTCTCTGGCGGTGGATGTAGCTTGTCAGCTGATAATTTACCTGAACAAAAATATGATAGTTCAATGCAGTGTGCAAAATATAATCCAAAGGATTTTTCTTGTCCTTTAAGATAGTTTTAAAATTGTCCAAAAGTCTTGTCAATACGGCTGGGATTTTTTGTGGGTATAGACAAATGACATGTGAACATTTGTAAGCAGTGAAAATTATAGCTGCTCAACACAGTTATGAGTGATGTTCAGTTCCAAATATATTTTATTATCAGTAAAGTTTAGCAAGCATTTGTAAATATCAGTAAAATATCACTAAATGCTTTGAAGCTCTCACAAGGTGCTGTTTAAATAAAAGGGTGTGACAACATTATTCTATACTGTTTCTTTATCCAACACATAGGCAACTTACCTGACTTTTAATTCAGTTTCTCATGATATACTGAATACATGGTTTACTGCTAAATATTTTGTTGTAAATTTATTTAATGGAAGACTGGATTTTCACTAATTAATTTTCTTCTTCACATGGTCATAAAATTATTGGGGAATGATAATAATGCATTGAAAACACAAACCTTGCCCCTCTTAAATTAATTCAGTTTTCTGAAATATTTAGAACAATGGTTTTATAAAAATACTATACCTCTGTGGCTTATTCTCTGCATTTTATCTGAAATACTTAGGAGAATGTATGTTTCATACGTGTTCCCAGTAGAATGTATAGGCTGTGTCCAAATGAAAATACATATTTATGGCTAAATTAGATTATATTAACTGATTAATCAATTAGAAGCTCTACTCATGTAAATAAGAGGATACCTTTCCTTGACCTTTGAAAAAGCACCATATTTAAATGAGTTACATTCATAATACAGTTACATTCACATATAATGATGTCTTCAGTTTTGAGAAGATGGGTTTTACCTCTTGCTGATGTTTTTTGAGAAGATGGGTTTTACCTCTTGCTGATGTTTTAGTCATATGATCTATGGTCATAATTTGGCAGGATTATATCTTTTTCTCTCTTACTGACTGTCACATTGACAATCATATTGTCATGGATGCCACTCTACCGTCCCCTCCACAGCTGGGCAGAGAAGAGGAAGTACCACGAAAGGCTCATGAACTGAGACAAATTTTGCTGCTAGTTGTTGGTGTTCCATAAATCATGCCTCCAGAGGTCATACAAACATAACTTATTGAAAGTAGTTAGGACAAAGATCAATTGCTGCTTTCAACGATTGCTTACAACAGGTAGTTTTAAAAGCAAAAATCATTGTTGCTGTTGACATCATTGAAATCTGTCATTCTTAAGCAAAGAAGGAAGGAAAAAAGGAGGGCTGAGAGATGGGCTGGACATTATCCTCCGTAATGTTAAGTCCCTATTTTTTGTAGTGTAGTGTTCTTTTCTGCATTCTTTCTTCTCTCTTAGATTGATTCAGCATAATAGACAAGCTCAAAATAAGGCAAATTTTCTTTTCTAGTTTTAGTTGAATCTTCAACATTTCAGAGATGTGTATGTCTTAAAAGAATTCTTCATATTTAACATTTATAACATTTAAACAAGAAATATGCTATCTGGGAAAGTTGCTTAAATACAGTCCACCATCCATGGTGTTTTCTTACCCATCTTTTTTGCCTGCTTCTAAGACTGAAGATTGTATTTGAATCAGGAGAACATTATTTATGGTGAAAAAAAATTCTTTTATCTTCCATTTCATTGTACTTATTTTCAAATAAGAGTTTTATGAAAATTACATCAATTTTCATAGACTACAGCTAAGTGCAGTTAGCAGGTAACTACAGTAAAAAATAAAAAGCCAGTAGTTTTCAAATATGGGCTGTTAGTTGTTATTGACCGAATAATGTTTGTATTTCATTTGTTAGCATCTGCATGCTTTTAGCTAATCTCCTATTTATCGCTTTCAGAAGAAAAAAAATAAAGAATTTTATTCAGGGGAGCTTCAGATAAAGACTTCTGCCTTCAAACAAAAGGAAACTAGCCAATGAAAACATTTTGTCAAAGGCCAATCTTTTTACTGCCTCTAATGTTGGAGTATTTTTTATATTTTCTCTCTTTTTTAAGTGGGATTGTGGGTTTTTAAATTTTTTGTTTCACTTCCTTTTGAATGAAATTTGACATTTTCTTTTTTCTTATTTCTTTTAATGCTATGGCAAAATATATGTGGCTCTCAGAATTATGAACTTAATTTTTTCATCAAGGAGTAGAGAAGAAAAAGTACAAGATGAGGTACTCTGAGGACATTGATCTTAGCTAACTTTATCTAGAAACTTAATATTTACTTTAAGAAGCAATTTATCTTGAAATAAAGATATTTTTCTTCATTTTTTGGAGAGTGAGCCTACCATGATGAAGTAAAATGTAGATCTATGCATCAGTAGAATTGTGTAGTAAGCTCATATTTTAGATTTTGCCTTCCTTATTTCAGCCTCTCCGTAAAATACATAGATTGATAAAATTGTTTTGAAAAGATGTCACTGGAGGCAGAAGCTGGGGTGGGAGGGTTTAAAACTCTTTAATTTAAGATTTAATTGCTCTTTTTCTAAACTGAAAAACATTTGAATCAATAATACATTAGGTTGATAAGTCAATTAGTACCATTTTCAAAGACAGACCTGTTTGTGCAAGGTCAGAAGTCTCTATGTGTGCCAAAAAAGTGTGGGTATATTCACAAATCAAGTTCAAATTTTAACAGTGTCATAAAAGATAGCATGGGTCTTCTTATAGAAAATAATAATGAAGATTATAATAAATGGGCTTGTTAAATCATGAGCTTTGGAGAAGAGTTAATGTTGTGAAAGTGATTTCAATACCGCAGTTTAATTACTTGCCACAGATGCTACCGATGAATGTTCCAATTCCATTACTTAGTTTATTCAAGAAGAAGGTGGGAAAAATCTGTTTCTTCATTTCTGTATCAAATGTACAGGCTCAAGGAATGTGTGTGTACATGACTGGCTGATTGTTTCTCTAATAAGTTCTTTAGGGTAATCTAATGATACGGTAAGGAAAACAAACTTCAACTATGCTATATTCTTTTTTTTTTTTTTTTTTTTTTAGTTTTGAACACTGTTGTGGGAGAGGAATAGGGAGGACTTGATTATAACTGAAGGGTAGAAAGCCAGTTTAAAATTTCTTCTGAATATGAAGTAATTTTTAATATGTTGGGGAAAAGGAATTACAAATCAATTAAATACTGAAAACATTTCCTCTGCCAGTGACTGTGATCATCAAAAATGCAATTTTAGTAGATGTCAGAATTAGGATTTGAGACAGAAAACGCAATTAGGTTTCTTTTTCCAAAATTACAGTCTGAGACTAATCACTATTGCTGCTACATGCCTGATCTCTTTGCAAAATCTTGTCACCTGCATGCATACAGGGATCACAGACTTGCAGTCAGACTAATGAAAGTCTATGGTGTCTAAGCAGTAAATCCTAATGTTGATTACTCATAATAGAAATGATTAGCCATATGTTTCAAGGAAGAACTGGTCTAGAGTTTCTTAAAGATCCTTAAGTCTGTTGCATCTTATTGCTAAAGAGAAAATAATCATTGTCTGAGAATACAGATATCTGAGGGATTTAGTATAGTCTTTCTTTCTGAGTTGGTTGAGCAGCTGGCTTGACTAACACATCATGAATAATTTAGTCCATAAGCAACACAAATATTGAAATTCATATACTGAATATTTGTCTTACTACAAAAAAAATGCCTGGAAATCTCTGAGCTAAAAAAAATTACTGAAATAATTAATTAAACATGAATGAGAAAAAAATAATTTCATTCAGATCCAGAATGTTCAATGAGCTGAAAAATGATGGTAGAAAACAAAATGAGACGTGTTAAATTTGAGGTTTTATTAATTGCAGATATTTTTGATTTTATTTCTAAGACAAAATATTGTAATGATTGTTTTAAAAGCTAGCAAAACCTCAAAATGATAAATTAGAATAAGCTTTTAAAAGAAATTCTGTGTAAGGCTCTTGATTAAAAATCAAGTGAGTAAAGCAGATGGTTATGTTGGATTTAGCTCAATACTTTAAATTCCTAGCAAAACAAAAAGTTCTTTTATTAATATAGCAAAGTTTCATATAGATTTGGAAATGGAGTTGAAACTTCAGCTACATACAGGGTCAGTTTTCTATGTTTATAAGTCCCTAAAAAGATTAACTTTTATAGTTTTACTATATTTTCCTGAATAGTAATATTACTACTGTAAACCACTTATATTTCTAATGAAAGCATGTAAGTTAATTCTTTGCATTGTCAAGAAAGTCATAATGCTCTCTTGCAAAGATCTGTTCTTTTCAAGTACAAATGTTAAGCAGAATATTTACTCAATATTGAAATTTAAAAAATTAAAGTGATATTGAAAGAAGCAAACCGTACTTTAATTCTATTCCCCAAAACCTTCCTGTGATTAATTTCATAATTATCTTTCATTTTTTACTTGAGCACAGGAATAAAGTTAATTTATAACTAATCCACAGTATTGGATAATTTTGGATTCTGATATAAGTTTATCCACTTTACAGCATGTAAGCACCTTCACACAAAAAGTATGTAGTTTGGATGCAATATACAGAAAAATGTTTAAGATTGGAAAAGCTGCTGTTCTGGCTTATCCCCAGCCAGCAACTCAGCCTCACACAGCTGTTTGCTCACCCCCAACCCCTGGTGGGATGGAGAAGAGAAGCAGAAGAGTAAAAGTGAGGAAACTCATGAGGTAAAGACAGGTGAAGCAAAAGCTATGTGCATGAGCAGTGCAGGGAGTTTTACACCAAGCAGGTTCCATTCCACATAACAGTGATTTGGAAAGACAGACACCATCACTCCCAGTGTCCCGCCATTCTTCCTTCTCACAGATTTTTATGCTGAGCATGAAACACTATATGATCTGGAATATTCCTTTAGTCAATTGAGTCAACTGTCCTGGCTGTGTCCCCTCCCAATTTCTTGTGTGTGATGTGGGTTAAGAGGCTAAAAAGGCCTTGATCCTGAGTAAGCCCTGCTCAGCAATAGCAAAAACCTCCCTGTGTTTTCAACACTATTTTCAGCACAAATCCAAAACACAGCCCCATACCAGCTATGAAGAAACATAACTCTATCCCAGCCAAGACCATCAAGCTGGTAAGAATATGCGCTCTAAATTTTCAGCTGAAATAGGAGAAGCAAGGTAACCTGTTCCAGTGTCTCACAATGAAACAAAAAAAAATCCCAAAATTAAATTACTTAGTTCACTATTATGCCTATCCCTTAAGTTCAAAGGTTTTTAATGAATAAGTTTAAATACATTAAACAATAGTCTTCATAACAAGAGAAGTGTTATCCAACAGAAATAGCTCCTTTTGTAAAAAAAACAAGTAGCATTTCTTGGGGGACTTTTTTCTTTCATATTTGCAGTGAAAAATAAATAACCTGACTGATATTTCTTTAAATGGGTGTATTTATGTAAAGTTTGAATCCGAATAGCAATTAATTAAGTTGAAATTTGCAGATGCAATATTATTACAGGCCTTTCCTGCAATTGTCTTGGTCAGAAAATAGTAAATGTCAAAAAATTTATTCCTTTCACCACATCAGTAGAAATACTTGCATTCATATGGCAGAATTATGATATAGGAATCATGACCCCTATCATCTTTAGACAGCTAAAAAATTTCTCTAATTGGAGCTTTGTCCATAGAAACACAGTGTTTCCTAACATCTAGAGCACCATGAGCATGGTAAGACTTTGAAAGTGTACTGATAACTATTTTTGTAGAAAGTTTCAAAGCTGTATTTCTATTCTTTCCAGAAACTCATATAAACCCTGTATTTGCTTTTAATTTTAACCTGTATAAGGAACAATCATGACCTTCCATTTCAAAATTCTATTCTTTCCTGGTAGCTGCATCAGCAATAACAGCTGTAACAAATCTGTACATGGAAGAAGACTCAGTAAAGGACAATGATGACTAATCAAACATCTCTCTTGAAAAACATTCAAAATGCAAACTTTATGTCATTAGTTCTTCAGATTTTTGTTTCATATGGTAATGTGATTCTCTGACTCAAGGTTGTCAAGTGACTTAGGATGTATTTTGGATCAAGGAAGAGACTTGTGGACTTTGTTAAATGAAATGTGCCATGAAAATCCACATTTCATTTATTCACAATGCATTTAAAGGACTTTTAGCCTTTTGTTCTTCTGTTGTAATTATTAATACTATTAAGATAATTCTAATCCTCTGTTCCATATAACATTGGCATGCAAGTTTCTAAGGGCACAGAACTCTTTAGGGCTTTTCAGAGGGAGAATGCATCTAGATAATTTTTAGAGAACTGGAAGTTGCTTTCTGTCTGTGAAAAACTTAACATGTTTGAGTACGAAATTTAATACTAACCAGTGGTATACAGAATAATTAGACATTGTTAAGGACTATTCAAGATACTAAATCATAATAAACACACATGGGCACACATGAGACCACATAATGCACAATCTGGAATGATGCTGTCCCTCTTTTGGAAGCATCTATCTCTTGGATTACAGATTAAAACGTTTGCATGTGTGTAGTATTTAATTTTGGCATGCAGAGAGTACTTTCTCACTTTTTCACTTTTATACCCCTGATATCTGTCCTGGAGGAAATACCCATGCTTTTTTCTTTTCAGTGGTAGGAATCCAGTAGTGTTTAATCATCTCTCCTTCTAGATAATTACTATGTCTGAGGCACAAATGAAGGTGGAATCTGAGGTTAGTTCATCCTGACTGAGTGAATATTGTCACACCTTGCACTTTTCAAAAGTAGAAAGCTCTATCTGAATAACCAGGGGGTGTTCTATGCCTCTTCAGAAGTCGCAGTGAAAACTTTGGTGAGGCAGCTCTTTGCCTCTTCCAAGAGTGGAGGAAAGAAGTCATAATTTTCTTTCCAGGTAGATGGTATCCCCTTTGTCCCTAGTAGTGGCTGAATTTCATCCTAGATGACATGTTTGTCGGGGTAGAAAGGGACCGGTTCCATCTCTCAGATGATCATTTATGTAGAATATGTGCAATTTTCCTTAATATCATTCAAATCAAGTAGTCAGATCCCCACAATCACAGCTGAAAATCACTGGGATAACAGAGGGGCTGGGAGAGATCTGTCTGGAAGCAGCAAATCCTTCCTCAAGGAAAGAAAGAGGGAGCTGAGGGAAACAGCAAGGCAGGCATCAATCGGTGCAGTCCTGTGGTGCATCTACTGTCAGTCAATGAACTGGCACCAAACTACTCCTTTTGTGCTCATTAGACCTGAGTTTCCTTTTGGCAGCACTTGAGTGCTTCACACTCCAGATCTCAAATTGAATGTGCTTCACTGAGTTGAAACAAGTCTGCTCTCTGCAGCCTGGTGCTGAAAGTCATTTGGAAATACATCTAAGAAAGGACTTGTGGGGGGTTTTAACTGGGGAAATTGAGAAAAAGGATGACACAAAGTTACAGAAAAAGTCTCAGGATATTGCTAATCTGAGAAGTTCTAGCAATGGTAAAGTTAACTATGCTGAAATTGTAGTCTTTTGAGAAGCTACAGTTCTGTGAATTTCCACCTTACAAAGACCAGCAATATTAATTTAACATTAGATACAATTCTCTCTTAATGAAGTATGTCATAGACACGGAAGAGCAGGCTGAACATAATATGGTTTCCAGGGAAACATCCTTATTAACTGAATTTCCTGATCAAGTATATCCTGATTTAATAAAAATATATTGATTGTTTTGACATAATCAGGAAAGGTAACTATGGAGTAGACAAACTTTGAAGCTGATTATTGAAATTTGGACAACATGAAACAGCTGTATATAACTTCTGGTTTCTAAAGAGTAGCTTCAATTTAAATTTTTTTAATATTATTCACAAATTCTAGCCTTTAGGAGATTCAGAAATGCAGTATTTATCACAAGTAAGCCTTTCAAAAGATTGTGTTCTAAAAAAAGTGAATAGGACAGAGGAATGAATATTTTGTAAGGGAAATGAAGAATTTTTTCTGTCCACTTTAAATTTTTTATTTATAGTTTTTTTCCATTATTTTTTCCATTTTCTATTCATTTTTAAGGTGAATTTCTAACTTGAAAGAAAAGGAGATTCAGCTTTTATTTGTGGTTGGTGAATTAAATTTCAGAACTGTGGGACAGAACAGTATTCATGGATTATTTCTTCTTTATTTGAAACACCTGGCAACTCAGTTGAAAGATTTCAAAGATAAATATTTGCTTTAAGACTCTAAGCATCTCTGGGTAAAGGAATAGCAATCTAAAAAAAAAGTCACCAATATTATTGTTGGAGTTTGATCCTTACTGATATAATAAGCTTGCCATAGAAACCTTTGTCATCAATTTCATTAATTACATTAAGCATTAGAAAGTCTATGTAACTTAATATTATCTCTAATTTGAGCAGAGAAAACTGGTAATTTGATTTCTTAGCTCTCTTGTGCCTGTATTCTGTTTAGTTAATGTTGACAGAGTACTTTGTTTGGTCCTGAAGCCTCAAATGTGTGTTAAATCATTTTGCAATCATCCTGCAAAAACCTGGACGTGATTTGTCTTCAGATCTTTGATTTTCTAGTCTACTGAGCAGTGTGCTGAACACTGTAAAGAAAAAAAAATCACAAAAAGAATATATGAAAAATCTTAAGATTATGAGATAAAAATTAACCTAGTATTATCAAATATGCCTAGCACCCCTGTGTATAAGCATACTTTTAATATTCTTATTTATTAACATTAATTATATAATAACCAGAACAGGCCCACAAAAATACACAGAAACCTTTATCATAGAATGACAGAATCAAAGAATCATAGAATCATAGAGTGGTTTGTGTTGTCAGGAACCTTGAAAATCATCTCATTCCAACCTCCCTACAAAAAGCAGGTGCACCTTCCACTAGATCAAAGCCCCATTCAACCTGGCCTTGAACACCTCCAGGGGTGGGGTATCCACAGTTTCTCTGGACAACCTGTTCCAGTTCCTCACCACCCTCACAGTAAAAGACTTAATATCTAATTTAAACCTACTCTTTCAATTTGAAACCATTCCCCCTAGTTGTATCACTACATACTCTTGTAAATAGTCTTGCCCCACCATTCCTATAAATTCCCTTGAAAAAATTGGAAAGTTGCTGTTAGGTCACTCCAAAGCCTTCTCTTTTCCAGGCTGAACAATTCCAATTCTCTCAATCCCATAGGAAAGCTGCTCCATCCCTCTAATCATCTTGGTGGCCTCTTCTGGACTCACTCCAGCAGGTCCATGTCCTTCCTGTGCTGGGACCCCAGAGCTGATGCAGCTCTGCAGGTGGGGTCTCAGCAGAGCAGAGCAGAGGGGCAGAATCCCCTCCCTGCCCTGCTGCCCATGGGGCTTTGGATGCAGCCCAGGGCATGTTTGTCTCTCTGGGCTGCAGGTGCTGTGTCATGCCCAGCCTCTCACCCACCAGCACCCCCAAGCCTATGTTAATACTGGGGGCTGACACATATTGCCTTTCTTTCAACCATAGACTCATTTCATGACTGATGCCTAAAATCAGAAGCAGACAACTGTCTACATCTGCCAGCTGTTAATATTTTAGATGTCACAGAAAACGTATTATCTGCCAAAGGCTGACAGATTGACAACAGACTTTGAAGCATTCTTCTACAGCCATTGAAGTCCAGATTGAATAACTGAGAGTTCTTAAAAGGAACCTAGCCTCCTTTCTTTAGGCAACAGCAAGACAATTTGCATACGTTTGCGTATATACATCAGTGGAAAGATACATACTCAGACTCCAGGAATTAAACTCTCCTGCTTCCTGGCCTTTTCTGAATATTGTTTGGTCTCCCAGAAAGATGTTCTGTGATATCTAGAAATTTACTACACTGTATAGATTTGCTGTTATATGTCATTAAATCCTGCTCTAATTTGGATGCCTTAGGTTATCTGAGATACCTACATTGGTCTGGCACAAAATCTGCATAAGCATTGCACTCCTCTATCCTGACATCAGTGAGTTCACAGAATCAAAGAATCATTCAGGCGGGAGTAGACCTCAGGAGTTCTATAGTCCAACTTCTGCTCAGAGCTAGGTCAGTTGTGAGGCTAACCCAGATTGTGTAATTCAGTGGGATCTTGAAAATTAGTGATTTACGATATCTCAAAAGCTGGCAGGTATGTATATACAGGCAAGTGAATAAGACACTTAACATTTACAGCATGCAGCCTTCTTCTTTGGAAACATACTAGAATATTCTTTCACCAGTATGCGCTGAGCACTGTTGGTTTTGGGGTGGAGCATTTCTTTGTTTTAATTTTAAAAATAAGGGGTGTTCCTTCAAAGATATACCTTCCAGGTCCTTTCAGTGTTATCCTAGAAACCATTAAAAATAAATCAGCCTACAACAAGATATTTAGTTTTCTTCAATGTCTTCAGTAAAGCGTAAGTAAGATTGTAGTCTTAAGGTGAAACACTGGCCTTAAAATCCTTTAAAAATCAATTAAGTATTTAATTTTCTCTCCGTGTTCCAAGAAAACATAACCCTGAAAAACCATGTGTACTAGAATGAAGAAATACACTTTTGACATCCATTTGTGTTTGTCTCTCATTGCATGGTATTGCTTTTCAAGGAATTTCTAGGATTTTTTATTCACTTATTGTCATTCACAGATATTGGCTGACCTGGAAAACCATGCACTTTTTAAGGATGATCTAGAATGCCAGAAGCTTATTCTGGAAGCCATGAAATATCATCTTTTACCAGAAAGAAGAACTCTCATGCAAAGTCCAAGAACTAAGCCTAGAAAGTCTACAGTCGGAACACTTTATGCTGTTGGAGGAATGGATAACAACAAAGGTATTATAGGATATTTGTTGCTTTATGAATTATGTGAAGCATAATTCAGATTATGAGAAAATGGTGAAATAACTTTCTCTTCCAAGATTGGTGGGGACAGGGTGTAGGATTTAACTCTGTGGAATTTGGTTATAGGGGTAAAATAGAAGCGAGAGATCTCTAAAGATGGGTTTAGAGTATGGGAGTTTATTCTGAAAGAGCATGGGTGTGAGAGGCTTGCTGGGTTACAAGACGCAGCTCAAAGCAGGCCAGAGAAAGAGAGAGAAAGAGGCAAAAGGAGAGAGCAAAAAGAGAGCGATTTGCCATTTACAATACAATAAATCATCTTCTCTGTTGAATATTCTAATTCTCTTTAACCAATCTGAGACAAGCTACAAACTCTACAATATTTGCATGCAACCTATAAGAATCATTACATTACCATATGGGGTTATATTTTAAACCTTAAAAAAACTACTTTTGGGAATCTCTTACCAGGCAGGCAGGGTTTGTTCTGACCTTTGGACCTGCCTAGGCAGAGGGTATTGTTCTATCAAGAAGGGGGATTATCTTCAATCAGCTCTACCATTGTTTCTTAGTTACTTTTCAACTCAAACCTTGTCCTCATCCCAATCTCAACTATACTTTCCATATTTTCAGCATCCCTTGCAAGGCAATCATATCTATAAGGCTTTCCTATTTCATCTTGCTCAACAACAGGGGGTGTAAATCAGTCAAGAAATGTTGCCAAGACTTTTGGTCCAATGAAAATCTACTGATATTTAGCAAAAAAAAAAAATTACAGTTAGAGAAAAGAAACCATTTCAAATTCATTCTTTGTTCGAAATTATTATAATTTTCAGAAAAAAATTTAACCAAAAAAAATCTAGAATTATAATAATATACCTTAGTTATAGATTTCTATAAATTGTTTTTCCTTTATAAGTCTAATACTTCTCTCTAAAACCTATCATAGGTTTTTTTAACCTGTGATAAAAGGCAGTTTGGTATGCAGTGTATTCCATCCTTAAGTAATTGTCTAAAGTATTATGGATGATTCATGGGTTTTCCAATGGAGGAATTTTTAAGTCTTCTAAACAAAAAAGATAACTAGCTTCAACTAGATTTCTAGTTTGTCAACAGATAAAGGAAAATGAAATTACCCCCATTTTTCTGTGAAATAGGAAGAAGTAGAAATTTTATTAACACATTTTGTTGTTATTTGTTTGGAATAAGAGTTATGATGATAAGTTGTGCTTTTATTTCTGGTAAATTTAATCCATTGTTTTCTCAAGGGGAATGAAACAAAATATTTGAACTAAAAGCTAGTTATATTATAAGCTTATATATTCAAAAAGGCTTTATTATTATTTTTGGGGGGATGTTCACTAACACTTCCACAGCATTTAAATTTTCACGTCCATTTTTAGACTAAAGATTATGCCTTCAGAAACACTACTTTTAATATAAAATAAACCGTAATTAAAAAAAATTACTATAAAATTATATCTTTAGTACTTCACAGCTCTGTCTAGGTGATGTTATTGCAGTTCTTTCAATAAATAGCTGTGGTAATATTGTTTGCGAAATGACGTGGCATGTTTTTTCCCAGCAAGTTACACTGGTGATTAGAATGTGTGACATCTGTACTGGTGTGAAAAAAAATGGGGGGGCATCAAGAGGAATATGACAAGCAAATCAAGGCAGCTTCATGGTAATGGCATGAAGCTCAGTCAGTGGAGGTTTAGATCAGATATCAGGAAAAGGTTTTTCACCCAGAGAGTGATTGGGCACTGAAAGAGGCTCCCCAGGGAAGTGGTCATAACACAAAGTCTGTCTGACTTCAAGAAGGGTTTAGACAATGCTCTCAGGCACATAGTGTGACTCTTGGAATGTCCTGTGCAGTGCCGGGAGTTGGACTCGATGATCACTGTGGGTCCCTTCCAACTCAGCTTACTCTGTGACTCTGATTCTGCCCTTCTATCCTGCTTTCTTAAGGCTCCACATGAAGAATTGCATCCACCTCTGGGACCCCATAATGACATGGAGCTTCTGGAGTGAGTCTAGAGGAAAGCCACAAAATTGGTCAGAGGACTGGAGCACCTCTCTTATGTAGGCAGGCTGAGAGAGCTGGGACTGTTCAGCATGGAGGAAAGGTTCCAGGGAGATCTTATAATAATCCACTTAATAATACCTAAAGGGGCCTACAAGACAGCTAGAGACAGAGTTTTTACAGGGGCATGTAGTCACAGGAGAAGGGACTTTAAACTGAGGTCATAGGTTTAGATTAGATATTCTGATGTAATTTTTTGCTGGGGGTGGTGATGAGACACTGGCCCGTGTTGCCCAGAGAAGTTGTCCCATGCCTGGAAGTGTTGAAGGCCGTGCTGGAGGAGGCTTTGAGCAATGTGGTCTAGTGAAAGGTGTCTCATCCCGTGGCTTAGGGGTTGGAACTAGATGATCTTTTGGGTTTGAAGGTCCCTTCAATGATTTTATGACAATAAGAAATTGTTGATGAAAGAATCAATACACATATATATTCTTAATGTAGCTGCAGAACTATTTTTGTCCTTTTAACATACTTAAATATTGTGTACCTAAATGTTAGGCATGGATGTGCAAAGAATGTTGGTTTTGGATGATAAAATACAAATTTCCTCTTACTTAGGACAAGTTACAATAAACAAAAGCATTCAGGTAGGAAATGACAATAAACCTAATTTGGGGCAACTGTATTTGTTCTCATTTACTATTAATATCTGTTCCTCAGTAAAAATAAAGAAATATTTAGGAAGACAGCACAAAGCATAGCACCATGACCACATCAACACACAGCCTATTTTGTGGATTCAGGTCAGGCAGAAGCAGTTCATTTCTGTAGCAGCAGGAGAAAACACAGAGCAACAGAGGTTCAGCCCTCTGTCACTGCAGTCTCTGAGTGAAAACTACCAGGACTTTTATGCATTTACAGCAGATAAAAACTGCTTTGAGGAGGGGCCTGGTATGGCAGAGGAGCATCTGCATAGCAGGAGCCTGTGTTACAGCTGATGCAATATGTATTCCCAGTAACCCCAGCTCTGCAGCTGTGCTGTCTCAGCTTGCATCTGTTCAGCTCATCCCTCTTGTCATCCTGCTGTGCTCTTGACTAGCTTTTATGCTCAGTGAGTCTCGCTTCCACACGTCTGTTCAGGAGACTTGAGTGCTGTTTGCCTGCTTTGAAGAGTCACTGAGTTCATGAAAGAAGCCTGGACTGGGAGATGATGCTGTTACTATCTTATCTCTCCTCAATAATTAATAGTTTATTTTTTCTCCAAAACTTTCTTCACCAAAAGGCTAATATGGATGGCTGCAATTCACAATGATGTATTTTTTATACTTCCTGATGTTTGCTACCAAGTGTGAAACCATTGCAAATAACTGGATGAGCTAGAAATTAGCAATTTATTAATTAGCATATAAAATAGTGTCTAAGTGCAAATATTATTTAAAGGTTGTATGGCCCATCACATAAAAAGTAGCCTAGCATGCTAAGTTTGTGTTGAAATCTCTTCTATAATTATCTTTCTTTCCTTAAAAATGAAGTGGTAATTAAACCCCAGCAAACAGCAACTGGAATTTTGCCTGATGTGAAAAATTAATGCAGCATAGTACTAAATGGATAGAGAGGAAAGTATCAAAGTTATTTAAATTTGTAATTTTAATTTCTTCGAAAAACAAAAAGAATTTAAATCTGTTTCCACACACCTTTTACTTATTTATTAATTTAATTTTAAAAGCTCATATAAAAAAGACGTTTTCTTAGTATGCATGCATTAATAGTTTGGGGGTATGTGCTTCTGACTATGTTCCATTCACTTTATCCCTTAATAGCATCACACTGACTTCTCTCATTCAGATTAGCAGGATTTAGTCATCTAATAGTATATTAAAGTCCACATATAGAGGAGGAAGATAGACTGAAATAAATTAGTAACTGCTAGAAGTGGACATATAACAATTTTTAGGAATGCTTAAGCACTGACTTCCTGCAGCCATCCTGGAATCCCAAATACAGAGCAGAAGCCAAGTGGAAGAACATGATTTATGTGATCTATGTCAGATTGTGCTATGGAAAATTATGAGCAGGAAGCAGGAAGCAGAGATTGGTATCAATAATCAAGCAGTGTTGTAGTGATGTCAGAATTCTGATCAGTTTCTCCTGAGGTGTTCTAGCCTGTCTCACTAGGTAGCAGTTAGAATAATAAGGGGCACAGAGAACTTGCAGAAAAAGAAAACAATGGTGGTACAGTAACCATGATCCAAACCCACTGGTATATATTACTTTTGGAATAGTCCTAGACTAGTTCTTCAAAGTCCTAGGTTAGTTATCTGTTTACTGAATCCCAGTCTTTAAGTAAATACAAGAGAAAAAGAAATGAAAAGTTGCATGAGCAAGAAACTCTTCCATAAAATGTGGCAGGTCATTTTAAAAAGTGTTAGAATAGTCAGTTTACTTAAACACTGATATCAAGTTTGTGTTTTTCATTAATCTTATGACTAGATATAAAACCTGCTGCAAAAAGTGCTCTGGTGGTAAACAGGTGAGTTTCATCATTAGTCTGCATCAAGCAATACTAAAAGTTCTTTTATTGTTATGTAGATACTTTCTTAAAAGACCTTTGCTATTGCCACAGAAATAGTTAAAAAATTAACCTTTTGAAACATAAAATTTTGGGCCCCTGTCATTCTTCCTTATGCACTCATGTTGTATTTTTCCTTTTCTTTAATGTATTTTAAATCATTGCAATAATCCTTTTTTCTTAAAAAATATGGGTTGTCATATTACTTGTGTGTGTATATATATATATATAATTATTTCACAGGAATGTCATCTAGCATAGCTACATGAAATTACTCTTGTTCTGGTGAATTTTGGAGATATCCTTGTTTTTCTGGGTTTTTTTAGTTTTGATTTTGTCTTTTGTTCTTTTCATTTTATTTCTAGCAAGACATTTCTCAAAACAGTTTTCATATAAACTTTTTTTATTTCAATTTTATATTTTTAATTCTCATACAGGCATATTTTTTTTAAAATTCTGAAAGAAATATTCAAAAAACCTACTGTAAATACTTCAAAAAAAGGCAAAAATAGGGAAAGATCATGTTTTTCCTCTTAAGTAATTCTTCTAGCTTCTTGAGATAAGTCTGAGTTTTCTGTGACTTGAATCTGCCTCCTTCCTCTTCAGTTTATTTGGAATTTGTTTAAAAAAAAAAAAAAGGAAAAAAAAGAAGACACTGAAATCCATCAAGGTTGTTATATGGCATTTTGCAAGCTGTAAAAATTGCTACAAACCACTTTGTCTTCACATACATAAAACGCTTGGCAGCATTCATTATATATCCATTTGATGCACAAAACTATCTTGTATAAACATCTTCATTTTACTTGCATTTTCATTCAATAAGCAAAGTACAGTAACTGTGTTTAATTTTCAGAATATGAGTGCTTAAAGTCCTGTATTTGTATAGTACACAAACAACAAAATCTACTTAGGAAGACAGACTATTTTCCTTTAAAAGAAAGAAGAGCCCAAAGTGTTTATTGTTGACTATTTCTCGCCGATGTGGTTTTTGAAAAGTTTTATATAAATATATTTTGTAAGCATACTTATGTGTATATCTCAGCCCTGGTCTGACTCCAGGAGCATCCTGGTCAAGCAGGAACATAAACAAACATGCTATTTTGTTTACCCATTGCATAAATAGATGTTCACGAAAGAACTGAGAAATGAGAAATTGATGATCCTTCTTAAAATCCCACTCTTTTTTTTATAGCATCGTATCTATGTCATTGCCACTCCTCTGTTTGAGTTTCTTCTGCCTTTGGTTCTAATTCATTTTCACCTGTGTTTTCCATGAGGACATTTGTTATCTTAAAGAATCATGTAGTCATAGCCTTAAAATAACTCAGGAGGACCATAAGCCGAAATAAATTGTGCTTCTGACATGCCAAGCAGCTGTCTGTATACCACTTTTTTTTTAGATTTCTACAGTTTTTCTCTGGTCTTGTCTGCTCTATTTAAGTAGCAGTTTTATCTCAGCCAAACAACTGCAGTGTTTTAAAGTATCAGAGTAATTTTACTGAGATAGATGTGAGGGAGCAGCTAAGGGTACTGGGGTTGTTTAGGCTGCAGAAAAGGAGGCTCTGGAGAGATGTTATCACTCTGTACCACTGCCTGAAAGGAGGGTGCAGAAAGGTGGTAGTCGATGTCTTTTCTCTGGTAACAAGCAATACAACAAGAGAAAATGGCTGCAAATTTCACCAGGGGAGGCTTTGATTGGATATTAGGGGAAAAAATTGCCAGGGAAGGAGTTGTCAAGCATCGGAACAGGCTGCCTGGGGAAGTGGTTGTCTCCATCCCTGGAGCTACTTAAAAGAGAGCAGGTGCGGCATAGAGGGGATGTGGTTTAGTGGTTGATTCGCAGTGCTGGCTTAAGGGTTCGCAATATTTTCTAGCCAAAATATTTCCCTACTCTTTCTTATACTTTCTGGAATTAATTTTTTCAAAAAATTAACACATTTAAGGGGGACTTTTTTAAACATAAAGGTGTGTCTTGGCATAATACAATGTTTTTCCAGACATTCTCTAGCTAGCAGTGAAATACACTGGAAATGGAAAACAATTTACAATAAATCTAAAATGCACTAATAAACAAGGAGAATTCCATCAGCTTTAGGTCAACATTGTACCAATGACTAAATCTGTTTTCTTTTTTCACACTTTCTGGAAGACTCAATTGGAAAATAATGATTAATTATATAGCCAGGAACAGCAACAGAGAGAAGTACACTCTTGCTGGAGTAATCAAGATAGCATAGTAATGTCATCATGGTGGGTTTTCCTGAGAAAATTAGAATACCCAGAATAAGTGGAAGGCAGGCAATGCAGAATGAAGAAGTAAAAGTTTCAGTGTCTGTATTGCAAATATGCATTGAAACTTACTTTTCCTTATAGGTTCCTTAAACAGAAAAGATGTAAGTTAGCTGTTTATTTAAAAAAATGCACTATTTTTTAAAACAGAAAAGCATACAATGGATTTTTGAAGAATTAGTTTATTTTTTGCAGAAATTTGTACCTTTTTAATGTAGTCCAAGAGTTCATAGTTTTGATAAACTACAAAGAGAGTCTGATTTTTAGTTTGATTCACACAATAGTAAAGAGAAAACAAAACTATTTCAAGATATGTGTGTGTATATATATATATATATATATATATATATATATATATATATATATATGTCTTATATTTAGCTAGCAGCAATATATTCTGGAGAGAGAAACCATAATTAATGAAACAACAGGAAGTAACCTCATGAAGTTCAACATGGAGAAGCACAAAGTCCTGTGCCTGTTCCTTAAACAAACAACCCATGGAACAAGTATGATTTGAGGGCAACCCAGCTAGAAACCCAGCTTGGCAGAAAAGTGCCTGGGGTCATTTTGCCCCAAACATCTGCCTAACAAGTGTTCAGATATCTGGAAACAACAAAATTGCACATTCAGACTTGATCGTGGTAACAGATTGAGGGAGAAGAGGAAGCTGTACAGAGCACCCACCCTCTCCATCCACTGCCTGCTCCCTGCAGACCTTGCATGGGAATTTTAAAGCATGTGCTGATATCAAAGAGGAAGATATGAAGGGATTATTTCTCCATTTTTTTCATTTGCTTTTTGTTTCTCTTGAAGGCATTGAGAAAGATTGGCCTCGATACTCACTGCAGAGGTGAGAGGTGTTCCCACAGGACTTCCCCCTTGGCAGGTGGTGGCATGAGAGGTCACTTTACATACCTCACTACTAACACAATGCAGTGCATCTCTGTGAGGACTGGGGCTACTTCATGAATAACGAATCAGTCTTTTCCTGGGCAGTTACCAGAAAAAAAGATGGGCAAGATACCACTGTTTGAGGTTTAAATACCCCTCTATTCCTTCTCTTTTCAGTCATTCAATTGTTTACATCTTCCTCACTCTGATCAGATCTCACTGAAAATACTGGTCAGTCCTTTAACAGCATCTCAGATAGATGATGAAAGGACTGGAATATCTGTCCTGTGCAGAAAGGCTGAGAGATTTGAGACTGTTCAGCCCAGAGAAGAGATGACCTCCAGAGGTCCCTTCCAACCTCAACTGTTCTGTGATTCTGCAACGTGTTAATGTAATTGTAGAGTAAAAGTAGAGCTTGGCTAATTACTTCACCAGAGGAATATGAAATACACTGGCTAATCACTAATGAGATAATTAAATGTATAAATCACACTAAAATTCTCTTCTCGTCCAGTTCTTATAAGTATTAACATGATTACTTCCTTCTTTTCACTCCTATGATTTTCAATATGTTCCAAAACATTCAGCCTCATAGGCTAATTAGCAGTAAAAGTGCTTTGATTTAGCAATGCATTTCAGAATAGAAAAAAAACCCCAACCCATATTTTAACACCATCTGGTACTTTTTCAGTACTTATTTTATATCACTAGATTTCTGGTTGGTTTTGGGGTTTTTTTTTCAGTGTAATTATCTCCTGAAACTGCTGATTCAGTTATAGTTTGAAATAAAAAGATCCTGAAGTGATCTATTCTGAAGCCTCCATGGCTTCAAATGTGAGAGAAGAGCCAAAGTTATCACACATAAGATAAATTTATCATCCCACAAACTTCCTTCCTTGTCAATCTATTGCCCTGTAATTCACACCTGTTGGTACAAACTATGGGATAATGCAGAAAGTGCAAGAGGCTTTTGCATCATGGGTGTGTTAAGGGGATTATTATCCCAAGAACAACCCTCTGTTCCTCCTAATTACTTCCCTGCAACTTACTCTGTTGTCTGACATTTCCAGTGCAGATATCTTATCACTCATTAAAATGCATGAAAAACCAAAACCAAAACAAAACAACTTTGTGTGTCATCTGGAGAAGATGCATGCCTGGAAGAGGGATAATTTTGAGAACTTTTATACTATCAGAAACTTTATCTTTTTCTATAGACTAGCCAGTTTCTGCTCCCTGAGCACCGAAGTTTCATTAGTGGTTGTCACTACTGGTACTGGCTTTAGAGTAAACCACCACCAATTCTGAATCTTGTTCTGTAAACAGTTCAGATCTGGAACCACCCTCAACAACCAGTGTGGATAAGGTTTGAAAAGTGGTGGCACCTCCCAGTGCAGTCTTCTGGCTCTATTTTGTACCTTCAGTCACCTCACAAATCTCCTTGGCAAATTCTAGGAAATGCTCCAAAAGTCTCTATTTCCAAGCACAAGAACATCCAAGTAATTTTTAGTAGAGCTTTCACCTTATTTCTAAGACTCTGAACTGGAAAAACAAATAAACACAATTATCTTTTTGAACTACAGATGACATCATATAGAATCCAATCAGCATTATCTGGGTCCTACCCATGAAGGTTAGGAATAGCACCCTTTGCAGTGGATATACCTTAGAGCAAAGTCTTAATCTCCTCGGAACTGAGCTAAGGGCTAAGCAGTGTGGATGAGCATCTCTATACCTATAATGAAAAATAATGAAATAATGGGAAACTGGTACTGTTGGAGGACCAAACTGCTCAGCTCACATTGTTTAAATAAAGTAGCTCATTGATGTGGTTATGGTACATAATGAACTGCCGATCAGATAAACCATGTGTTTAGAATCAATGCCGTAGATAAACTGCAACACTAGACACTTGCAAAATATGAATTTACATCTTTAAATTTCATGTTCTTCTTGACCAAATCCCTCAAGGTTCTAGTCACAGACACACATGTACACAGACATGTAAACACATATACATAGTTTGTGTAATTCACAATCACCTACTCCCCACTGGTGGGAGCTCCAGTGGGTGCACACCCCTCCTGCAGAATATGTAGTTCCCCTAGCATTTGTTTTTATCCACATGTAAAACTTCTGTTTTTATTGTTAACACATTATTTGCACAATTTTCAGTGAGAACAGAACTGTTTTAAAGAAGAGGCATGAATTGTTGCTGAGCAAAGATAGACTATTGTACTGCATTATATAAATCATTAATGAAAGGAACTTTTGTAAGTTTTAGACTACATAAAAATAAAAAGTAAATCATGAATGAATTATGCAATAATACATAACACTATATGATAAAACAAAGTGCACAGCATAAAAGACATTGCCTAAAATCACTGTTGAAAAGCTGTCAATTCTGATTTAAAGATTAGCTGAAAAAACTTGTTTTGGTTTTAGAGAATTCTGCTCATATAGAATAATTGAATATTCTCAAAAGTTCTCTGATTTTTGTTTCATATGACTATATGGCATATTCTTCTGACATTTTAATACATTTTTTTGCTAAAAAACCCATTAATTTATTTTTGTGTATGTGTTATAGATTTTTGGAGTGCTTAAAGGGTTTTCTCACAGTATTATTACAGAGTAATGAACTGCTACCCTATTTTCTGTATAGCTATTTCTTTACCACAATATTCTCCTTGGTATCTGCATCAGTAACCTCCTTAGGTCACATTCGTTCCACTTGAGTCACCATCTTTTCAGTGCAAAATGTAATGTTGCAGATCACTAGATCAAGGTCATCATTTTGCACCTACTCACAGCAGCATCTCTAAATCTTGAACAAAATGATCAGAGTACATGTCAGCAACAGCTTTAGTAATAGCAAAATCAGCAGAAAGTCTTACAGGGAAAAAAATGTAGAAATTTCCTGATGATAAATGTAGAACTCCTACCCTTCTTCATGGGTTTACATACTGAATCATTCTACTGATAAGGAGCAAAAAGTTACTTTTATGTGGAGATGTCTCCATTGAATACAAAGAGTTCAGGCAGGGGGGGGATGTTTGGGATTTTCCTCTGCTTCTGAAGCAATTTTCACTTTGTATGAAAAGTCCTGTATTTATACTTAGCTAAAATAATACATTGCATTCATAGTCTCAGGCAATCTTCATGACTCCACATAGCCTATGCCATGTTGTGCAAAAATACTTAAAAATATCTTTGAAGGACACATTTCTAAGTATTTCTGCATTTGACTTAAAATATTGGTTTGCAAATAAAATTGCTATCCAAATATTCTTTTTCATTCAATGACCTTGCTATATTATTAGTTCTCAGTCATCAACTATGCAAAAAATATGAGACTGACAATCAGGTTTCTACAAAAGTTTTGATTTGTAAGTCATTAGCAAGGAAATGAAATATGCTTAAAGAGTATGCTTAAAGGAAAAGTTTAAGAGAAGATAATTAGAGGATCACTTGAAAAGTTTCACCAAAACAATTTCAGAAATTCATGTGCCTAAAAATGACAACTAAAAAAAAAAAGACATAGACATTTATATTTAGTGCAAAGGTCTGCTGCTCTGTAGATAAAGGTGAAATTGTGAGAGCTAGTACCTTACTGTTTCATCAAAAACATGGGGTGGTAGGATCGTTTTCATGCCTGCTACATACACAGAGGAATTGTAAGCAGCAGTTGGACATTAATGCAAAATTACACTGATCATCTACAGCATTTAATTTCTGGAGTTTTCTTTCTCTGTAGGTCTCTCATTACTTCATAGACCTTGATTAATCAGGGTTTATAATGCCCATATGCACAATACACAAAACTAATTTTATCCAATACCCAGCTGGACCCTAAGTAGAATTTAAGTTAGGAAAAAAAAAGAAAAATGTTGGAATGTATCCAGAACATCAAGAAACATCCTTATGTTCTTACCAGAAATTATTTGTGCTGCCACAGTCATGGAATAGTTTTTTTAATTTAATTACACGCTTTTCTTTATCATGAGGATAGCTATGAAATTAATTCTGTTTTACCTCACTATGTCTTTTTCATATACCCTCTCTTCAGTGCTACATCCTGAAATTAGTCAGTTCTAGAGCTCTGTCCATCTGAAAAATAGGAGTTTGGGCATATGTGTGTGTATAGCAGACTTGTCTGGGTGTATAGTACTTTCATTGTAAAATCTTCAATATTCTGTGTATCTTTATCTTTACAGTTACATACCCAGTGTCTTAAAGACAGTCTAATAAGTGATTTATTTCCTTTATACCATTAAACCACTCAAAACCCACTAGTGATGTGCAAGTAAAGGAAACAAAAATAGGATATATTTTATAATGTAATTTCATGTAATTTTTGATATAGTTAGTATTTTTATTTCAGTCTGTGTGTATGTTACTTTATTCTGTTGTATTCCACATGTTTTATTTGGTAGGAAAATATGTCTATCTCCGCATAATCAGCAGATACACTGCAGCTCAGATGAATAATGAATTTTTCCTTTTTTTTTTTTTTCCCCATATCTACACATTAAACCTGTATCTCCAATTTCCATTAAAAATATACTGGTCACTTCCCAATTGCTTCCTTCTATTCTCATGTTCTTGGGAAATTGGATTTTCTGGTTTTCTGAAACATATAATCTGATTTTGGTTTGTTCATGGGGATTAGAAAAAAGTCCTTGTCTACAGATTTCTGTCATTGCTAAGACATCCTTTCACAGCCCATATAGACTGGGGAAGGCAGTATGAACCAACACAGCTCATTTCTTTGAGTTTGCACAGTTTGGAAGTTGCTTCAGTTAGGAGCTGGCTCTGCTGACTGCCATCACTAGTTGTGGCAGAGAGGAGAGAACTTTCTTATCTCAGCTGCCATGTGATGCTAACCATTTTTACTTGCCCTGGGACCAGCATCTGTGTGAGTGACTCTTCCTCCACTGTGCCATATCACAGTGGTTTAAAAACCCTGGATACTGATCTCACTTTAGAAGTGATGAGAGTGGGAATAGGCTCTGTCCCTCTCTCTGATAGTTCCCTTTGGGGTGCTCTATATTCCCTCCAGATCTGGCAGAAAAGAGTGACTGATCATCCTGCAATGTAACTACTGATCATATATGCACTGTGCTCAGCATTGGTGAGGACACTCCTCAAACCCTGTGTCCAGTTCTGGGCCCCTCACTGCAAGAAGGACATTGAGCTCCCAGAGTGTGTCCAGAGAAGGGCAATGAAGCTGGTGAAGTGTAAGGACTATAAATCTTGTGAGGAGTGGCTGAGGGAGCTGAGGTTCTTTAGCCTGGAAAAAAAAAAAAAAGAAGGCTCAGGGTAGAGATTATCATTCCCTACAACTTCTTGAAAGGAGGTTGTAGCAAGGTGGGTGTCAGTTTCTTACCCCAAGTAACAAGTAATAGGGCAACAGGAAATGGCCAGATTGCACCAGAGGAAGTTTAGACTGGATATGAGGAAAAATTTCTTCACTGAAAGTGTTATCAGGTATTGGAATTGCCCAGGGAAATGGTGGGGTCCCCATCCCTGGAGGTATTTAAAAAATATGTAGATGTGGCACTTGGGGTTTAGTGGAGGATTTGGTAGAGCTGGGTTAAAGGGTGAATGATTTTAAAGGTCTTTTCCAACCTAAATGATTCTACAATTCTACAATTCAATGATCTCTTAGACTTCTGGCAAAGACAGAACTACTACGCAAAGTCATAAAATATAATCAGTTGCTTTAATGTTAAAAGAGGATTCCAAAGTATTTGGAATGGTTATGAATTTCTTAACTCCAGTAGCCTTACTGTAAGTCAAATCTTTAAGGTCAATATAGAAGCAGCAGAGAAGGCTGTGAGAGAATCTAAGAACGACATTGCTGCCCTTCTGAATTAAGAATCCTAAAAAAGGGGAAACAGTTGTTTTGTAGTCTTTACTCAGTGACAGGATATTTTAGAAAAAGTAGCTCAAAGGTGTTGTGATCAAGATGAAGCAATGGCTTTGTTGGTTATGCTGTGTTTGATGCACCCCTGGAAACTTTAGAACTTCTGTTTTTATTCTGTTTCAGAGCAGACTTGTGATATCAGCATTTGGCAATGTGATAATTCTTTCATTCTGAAAGTATTATATGCAAATACAGTCAAGCCATAAATACATGATAGATGAAAAATCAATATTCCAATATGGTATTGATTGTATATACCCAGAGGACCTGACTCTTAAATAGCTAAACTAATTAGTGTAGTAAAATACTATTGGTGTCAAGATTTTGCCTCCTCTCCTAGGCACAGAAAATCCTTGTACTTTCAAGATCAAAGCAGCTAAGCTAAAGAAAAAAAACTATTCCTTTGTCAGATAGACCCAGTTTTTTCCCTAGGGAAGGTAGAAGTGCAAATATTTGACCATATGTATGGGAATAAAGAGCAGTCTAAATATTGTAAAAACAAGTTCTCAATAATCTGCAACTAAAGATATCCTAAAATCTCTTCTGGTACCTTTCAGTCGTTCCACCACCTTTTGTTTAAAGATTTTTCTAGTTTGAATGTTACTATTCCAGTGTCATTGCAATCAAAATAATTACTGTAATTTAAGAGGCCTTCTTTTCTTGTCTGAATTGCAGTCTAGAATGTATTGTATTCATGTACCTGATAATAATGATTTTATAGGACTGCCACCTATTTCACTTTGTGTTGTTGATTTTTGTTATTTTTCTAGTTGCTGATTTCATTGTTATTATTATATCATCATTACAAATTAGCAAGGCACTGTATTGGATAAACAGATTTTAGGCAGTCCAGGAAATCCTAGATTAGATGCTCAATAAGTAATATAATAAAATATTGTGGCAATTCAGAATTAACGAATATTAGAAAATATTAGCTGAGCATAATTCAAAGACTGTGTTTGTTATATAAGTACAATTTTCTGAGATCAGAATGACAAAGCATTTAAACTGTTCTCTTTCCCACTGAAGTAAACAGTTTTACAGAACTTCTGCTACAGCTTTTAACATGAATAGATTCAACATATAAAGCATATAAAGCATAAAATTTTGTTATTATGCATCATTATAATATGCCCTGCAGCACCTCCAAGAAACAGTATCAAACTAACTGTATATTTTGCTCTTTCAGACCTCAGGATTCATGACTTTACAGCTGTCTGTTTTAAACTAGGGTCAAAAAGATAAATAAGTATGTCTCTCTAAATGGAATGCAAAATTTGCCTCATATATCTTGCAGCTTCATAAAAGTAGGAGGGAATTTAATACATCCAGTTGTAATGTATATTATTGCTCCTCTGCTGCACATAGATACAAATTAAATTTAAATTATGTCTTTTTTAGTCCAATTAACAAAACTATTGCATTCATGATGTTTGTTTGAACTTGGTTCATTGCTTTTTTGTTCCACAGAATGAATGAATCCTAAAAGAATTATTTTCCATAGAATTTTAACCTTTTATTATAATCCAAAGAGTTAGTTCCAAAGACTGAGGCTTCATAATTATGTTGATTTTTTTGCTGTAGGATATTTAAATTTTGGAAGTGAAACACTGTTATGTATATGTTAAAATAAAACACTGGTTACATTTCAGATGAATTATTAAATCATTCTCGCAAGCATTAATTTAAATGCATCTATAAATTTGATATTTGCAGTTCTGCTTTTATGTCTCATCAGGAGCTACAACTATTGAAAAATATGATCTCAGAACAAACATATGGATTCAGGCTGGAGTAATGAATGGCAGGAGGCTTCAGTTTGGTGTTGCTGTCATCGATGACAAGCTGTTTGTCATTGGAGGCCGGGATGGTTTAAAGACATTGAACACTGTTGAGTGTTACAATCCAAAGACCAAGGCTTGGACTGTGTTACCACCTATGTCAACACATAGGCATGGCTTAGGTAAGAAAAAAAAATTTTAAAATCATGCCATATTTTTTTTTTGGTTAAGTAATTTTTAATGGAAAACTCGGTACTTCTAAGCTGTGGTATGTTGTTACAAGATATAGGAAACTGAACTGTTCATATCTGTTCCGCTAAAACCACATGATGTGATAGAATTATTACAATGTCATGAAAAATAGAAATGGAAGACACTGTCATGACTTGCTCCAGAAGTTGAGGGTAACACAGGTTCTTGTTAATGGATCCCTTGGGGCAGACAGATGACACTGAGTGGTCGGTGTTTGTAAATATACACTTGTAGGGTTTATTTTAGGACAATTTGGTTGCAATGGGAAGCAAGTATGTAGCCATTTTGGTTATTATCTGTAGTAATATAGCAATAGAAAGGCATTAAAAAACCAATTAAGAAAATGTGTATGGAAGAGAAAGAAAGAGAAGGAAAGGATAAGAGCAGAAAAATATTACCTCCTGTGGATCCAATGATGAGAATTGATTGTCTTTTGTTCGAAATCATCACAGTCGTGATCCATCAGGAGTGGCGGGAGCCCATGAAACACAGAATTCAAAGGGGGATAATTTTACACTGTCTTTTGGATCCACACTGAAATGAGACTGGGGTTGCTTTCAGGGTCTTTATGACATGGCAGCTGCCTCTCACATCAGCATAGCTGAGCCATCAGAAGGGATGAATACTCCCATGCCTATGTGTGACTGTCAATGCTCTGTGTGAATCTGGCCTTCTAAGGGGGTAAGGTGGGAGGAGGAATTTTACAACTGAACCAGCTTGTGGAAGAAAGGACACTGTCATGATGAAAAGAACTATCCTGCCTCCATGAGGACTGTTTCTTATTGACCTCCAGTGGTGGTTGGTCACCCCCTCTGACTTCACCATCACCCACCCAAAAAATTGACCTCCTTCTCCTAGGGTCATGCAAACCCTGGCCCATCAAAACACCCTACCACCTCCACAAATGGGCAATTTTTTGGCCCATTAGCCATTAACATCTCAGTCTTTCAGGATACAGGTAAGGATGAAAGTGTTAAAAGCAGGAACATGGCAAGGAGGATGGCAGATTTCCTCAAGTGACTAGGTATCTGGGAATGCCAAGGCCTGGAGAATAACCATGTGGGAACCCCATATGTATATTATGCCTTCTGCTGTTTATCGTTTTGAGAAGTAAAATTTCTGTGTAGAGATAACATAGGTGTTTGGAGAGATTTGAAGGCACTCTTTTGGACATAATCAAGTCTATGTTTTGGGAGAGAGATCAAAGTTCCGAGGTCAGAAAAAGAACAGTGGAGATCCCAGCACATTGGTAAACTGTGTGTGCATGGATCCTTAATAAATGAGTGCAAATAGCAGCCCAGCCACCTGCCAGGATTGGACTAAGTGTCCATTTTCCTGCTTGTGTGTCTCTGCCTGGATGTTGCTTGGGCACCCTCTGGTTAGGAAGGTAATAGGAAATAAATTTACTCTTTGCATTTCAGCAATGATTTTGTGATTATTCTGGCTGCTTGCCTGTGTCGACTTACACACCACACTACATTATCCTGCCCATTCCACTGAGCTGCAATGAGTATCAACACCTTACAAAATGACCATGCTTCCCTGCCCTTCACTCATGCCATTGGACACTTGTAAAATGAATATATACTGCTGCTTATTAAACAGGTCTTACAATAGAAAATAACAATGGGAATCTATATTAGATGGCATCATGACACTAAATATCTCACTGATTTAAAATTGTTTCCTAAGCTTAAATTTAATTTTAAATTAGAAAATACATGAGCAAATACATGAATTACATGCATAAATACATGCCAGTGTTCCAGAATATTAGAGAATCAGTGCTGTTCCCAAGGGTGGTAAAAATGCAATGACTTCAGCTATAACTACAGGAAAGTAGTAATACAACATTAGGGTATGCTTAATAGAGAAAATATTTGTCTCAGTGACAAAAGAGATTAATCTATGATTGAAAATCCTTGGTGATCTGTTAAAAAAAGTCATTTTGGAGTATAATTTTACAGATGCTTTTGGTCAACAGATTTTAAAAAATACCATTATAGTTTAAGTTGAGGAATGCTGAGGTTATGCCTAGAGAAAAACTGGTATGTTTTCTGTACTAGGAAAAAAGGAAAAAATTAGGCATTTGAACATTTTTGGGTTTGGGAGTTTTTTGCTTACTATAAAATAATTTTTAAATTTCTATATTGAAGTAATTCAGACTTTTTGTAAGCAACATGTAATATGAGGAAAGGTGTCTAAACTGGAATGATTGAATGTAGTTGTTTGGGAGGTATTAGAAATGTGTTCTTTCTTTGGAATTATATACTAGTTATATTATTACCTGAGAAGCTTAGTTAATAGAATTTAATTGCTTTTTTATTTTAATTTTTTCTAAGCATCCCATTATTTTAGTAAATGCTCTTTTTAGTGAAAATTATTCTGAAGTAAATTTTTTTTTTATTTTATTTTTTAATTTTTTTTTTCTAAACTATGTGTATTAGCCATATAGTAACATGGATTTTGTATACAGGATAGAAATAAGCACCCATCCTTTACATGGATGTCTTTTAGTTGACGTAGCAAAAAAATTGTCAGATGTACCCCTTTGTACCTAAGGTCACAACCAGGTAATACAATTCACTTTATCCTGTCTTCATATAATCTTCACTAGGTCCATGTGTACAGAATTTGATGCATGTAGAAATGAGGAAATAAAAGTTGACAGGCCTTGCACTGAAAGTCCATAGTGCAGGAAGTCGTAGGCAGTTTCAAAGCTGCCAATTGTAGATGAGTGAAAGCTCTTTTAATGGCAGTGTTTGAAATAAGTGGTGCTAAAGTACAAAAAAGAAAAGGCAGACTTTGGGATCCAAAACTATTATTTAAAGTAATAGTGATTCTAATATCCCTGTTGAGTGGTCTATAAAACAGAATGGAATATGAAAGAGCAATAAGACACCAGAAAGGCAGTGAAAGGCTAAATGAAATATGGGAAAGGTGAAACCTGACAAACAGAAAAACCAAATCAAAATCTATATAGGAAAGGAAGAAAGAGACTGAAAGAAAAAAAAAAAAGAGGTGAAAAATGTAAAACAGATTGTGGTTTAAAAATTCAACAGTTTTATGAAGCAACTCTGTATCTACTATTCCAGTTCCTTTGCTGAACTTAATAGTCTATGTGGAGGAGAAGAGAGAAAGCAAATATGGAAGCAATGATAGACAAATTAGAATTTTAGATCTCAAATCCAGTGAAACTGGGATTAAAAAAAAAAAAAAAGAAAAAGAAAAAAAAACTAAAAAAAATTTGATGCTTGACTTTTCTTTCTGAAATAAATTTAAGTGCCACAGTGAGAAAATTAGGCTTCCAGTATAATTAAGCGGGATCAGCTGTCTTTTCAGGTAAGTGTTCTGAATTGTCTTGTTCTTTCCATGAACTATATAAAGTGTGTCTGAGCTTCTATTTTAGGATTTGGCTTTGAAAATATCCTGATTTCACTACCCGTAGTAAAACATGTATTTGCAAGATGATCAGTGTGGGAAGGAGGCTGACAGGACATGATATTACCTTGTAAAATCCTGTACAGCTTTGAGTGGAGGCAAGTTACATATTTTTCCTCCTCCCCTCTTGGAAGAGAGAATCTTACCAGTTGTAATCATCTGAGTGAAAATGCTATAAATGCACTAAAAATATAAACAGGGGATGGGGAATCCTTAGATTTATTTATGTAGGATATAGGCCTGGGGTAGATAGAATTCACTCTACCCAGAGTGAATGGCCATAGAAGACCTAAAGAATTTCCAGGCCTCAGTTACAGAGTGGATTAGGCTCCAACCTGGTGTTCTGAAGAAGCTAAATATGTAATATAAATGCATTTTAAAGGATCTGAGGGATATGCTTCAAATTGGAGTGAAGAGTTGCTTATAATGTGGTTGTCATGAAACTGGTATGTGCAGGAATTAATATCTAAAAACTAAGTTCAAAGATCAGAAGTGGAAAGTGAATGAAATTAGGCAGTTATAAGATAAAATATCCCAGAATATCTTAGCTGTTGCTGACAAAATATCAAATGGCACTATGTATTTGCACGAAGGCCTATTTCTATATTTCACTGAAAGGGAATGGCCCAGTGTGCTTCTTAGACCCAGCTTGATTTTCAGCTTTCAAGCTTACTACTCTGGAGTCCAACTCATGAGGCAGAGGGAAGGAGGGAAAATTTTCTTGGGAAAAATCTGGGGTTTCATCTGTACTTTCAAGAAGTAATGACAAATACAACTAGAGGGAAAGATTGCGGAGCAAATGACTTATCAGTATTCTTACAACATAATAAAGCTCAGAAGTAAAATATATGTAATATATGTATACAATATATATGTAATATATGTATATGTAATAGAAATAATATAAAAATTAAAAATTTAGACAAACTAATTATTATAAACGTGTATTTTTTAAATCACTGAATTATAATTTAGAAAACATTTTATCTACTTTTAAAAGTATTCAATTGTTGACTGCTTCATTGATTCGAAATTAATGAGATGCTTTCCAAATAATGTTTGTATTTTCAAAAGGAATTTTCATTTATCAAATAGTTTTACATTGTGTGAAAGCTTAGGGCATAATTACAACTCCATGATTTTAGAGATCTAAGAATCAGCTGCCTAAGTAGGTATTTGTGCAACAGAGTAACCAACTGAGATGTCATAATCCCATTTCCGTGGGAAAGTGTAGCATGTTTAGGATTAAATTATTTGTGGCTTGGGTACAGTTCCTGATCCTCAAGGTAGAAGAAATACTGTTGAATAGACTGGAAACTGAGAATCTGGTAATGCAAATATAACTTAAATTCCATTTGCACGGGCACTTTTAAAAAAAAAAAAGAGCCTAAGATGTTTATTGGGTATTTATGTATTTATGTATTTATGTATTTATGTATTGGGTATTTATGTATTGGGTGTATATGATTTGAGAGATCTCAAAAGTATAGGTTCTTGAAAAACTATTTAGGATACAAAACTAAACAAAAAAAACCCCAGTAATTTTTTATGATCACTTCTATTCAAATAAAGCTTGCATAGTAATGAAGTACATAGTATCTTAAAGGATTAGCAGTAACATAATAGCATCAATGGAACTGCTTACCAGTTTAGTAATTTCTGGTAGAATTATTCCTTCATAAAGCAATTAAGTTGAAAAAATATATATTCTGTATAATAATATTTCTCTATATAAATATTGATGTGAAGCAGATATTTTTAATCCCATTACTCTCCCTTGGTGAAGTAATTTCTAACAATAAATTAGTAAAATTTCAATAGGTTTTTAAAATAAGCCTGCTGTGCAATATCAGGAAAAGTATCAGATACTTACTAGAAACCTTACTAGATCCATAATAGTAAAACAGTACTAGATTACCCTGAGACAAGTGAAGGAGAAACATATATTTTAACTTGTGTTTTGATACAAAAAAAATTATAATTAACAGGTCATTACGATAAAAATTATGTATATTAAAGATGCATTTTAAGAGATGTATATGGAGAGCGATCACCTCTACTTTATTTTGTGCCAAACAAGTTTTGTTTGGAAGGAAAGCCTTTGAAAAATGAGTGCTACTAACAGGGTTTTTTTAAAACTGTTCCACCAGGAAAACACAGGCTGTAGGAGTCATGGGCACAGTAGATCAGATACACAGCAAAATCCTAGAACCAATAACTGTACAGGCTGTCTGACTTTTACCTCTTTCATGAAACATAATATAACAGAGATTATTGCTTACTCAACACCAAAAATCTAATGGTGAATGATACCTCTCTTTAGACCTAGTTTGAAAGATAATTTTCAAGTTAGTGAGAGCTGAACTTCCATCTGCCCTTTTAAAAACTTTTGTTATGGCAGTTAAGCAATGATGTTATTTTAGATAGTGCTTAAGCCCCAATAAATAAATGTTTGTCTGTGGTGCTACAATCTGTCAGAAAGCATTCCAGGAAGAGTAGAAACCATTAAAATAGACTAGGAATATAAATAAAATCTTGATATAGCCTTAACACTCCCATCTGTGGTAACTATAAAAATGTAGAAGACAAAAAAGATCTTTGTTCTTCTTTCTCTGCTGTCTTGCATAATAGCTTCTTCTTTTTATGTTTCACCATTCCTGGGCTACCAAGGAGCCAAAAATGGCAAATTTACATCTTCCATTAACATACAACAACAACAACAACAACGGGATTTTTTTTCTAGGTTTGGATTTTTTTTTTTTTTAATTTTACAATGTAATAAATCCAATTTTTTTTGTGTTGTCTGTATGTAAAAGAAAACATTCTTTGGAGATTAAAAAGTACCAAGCTGCAGAGACAGATGCATGAGAATCTGAGATTCCATTTTGAACATCAGGGTATATGTGAACCTGGAGGCCAGGGATGAAAGGCTGGAAGAAAGAATGTCAGTAAAATGGAGATAATTGAATTAGCATGGAAGGCAACAGATTAGATCATATCCTCTTAGTATGATAAAACTGTAATTATTTATGACTAGTTAATTTCCAAAAATTGTGGAGCAACTATTTATAAATAGAATAATTCTTGAATGATATAATAACATTTTTTGTATAATGTTTGTTACAGTGCCAAACAGTTAGATAAAGGGAACTTTTCCAGATACTAGTTTAACATGCAGACTGAAAATATTATAGCACTTCATGCTATCACATATATGATACTGACCAAATTCTACTGAACTGGGCAGTGGTACTCCAGATTTCCAGAGCAGGATGCCATATGGTATGGAATAACATTTTGGTCATTTGTGGTCAGCTGATTAAGATTCATGTTCCATAAAAGTTCAACTCAAAATCCTGTTGTAAATATCTTATTTTTTTGCAATGGTAGATCTTTCTGGGTACATCAGCATCTCATAAAAGCAATGCTATAGTTAAGATGTGTATTCTCCATCTTTATGTGGTGGTTTCTACGCACAGAAAGCCCCATAAGCCATTGCCTCCCAAAAAAACCCAACTATCAAAAACACCCAAGCCTATTACCACCTAAGCATTGAGAATTCCTCAACAGGCTAGCTTACCAGAGCACAGCAATGCTCTGATATAGCTGTATTTTTTACCCCAGAAGCAGCTGTTAAGAGATCAGTTTGAGAATCATTCTTTAAGGCAACGTTGACTAGTACTATGTGCTTCTATGTAGTTAAATTATTGTTATTTTTTCCATGTGAAATCTCAGGAAAAATATGCCATTCTGATTGCTTTCACTGTGGGCTGCAATAAGGCCTGAGCATTTTAAAGCATTTTCTCTGCAATATTGATTTGCATGTATATAAGTTTTCTGCTTTGGATTTTTCTCCTAATCTTGAGGAACATTAGAGGGATTTTTTTTTCTGACTTATTAAGTACCTTTGCTTTGTACTTTGCACTTTTTCTAAGTAGTAGATCATGACCCAATTCACTAAAGAGTTACAAATCATAACAGCAACACTTATAATAATTTCTGAGTCATATTCTGAGGATAATAGTGTGGCAGAGCTGAGAACCTAGTGTCTTATCTACAAAACTGAATGTAAATAAAGGGTCGACAGGCAGATCTTTGCTTCTATAAATTTGCATTATATTAGCAAGTTAGTGTAATATCTTCTGGCCCAGGAGGACAGTGATATTGCTATAACTCTTTAAATCAGCCTTGATACTAACTGGTGAATTTACATAGGAATATGTATTTTCAACATTGAGTCATGAAATATTCACTAAGGAAGGTAGGTCAGCTCCAATTAATGACACACTAAATTCCAAGCTTGGCCTATGGCCATCCTGTATGCAGCATCCAAAGAGCAGTATTTATATTTCACACTCAGTTAATATTATGGCTTTGAGAACTAAATATGAGATTTAATTAGTCATTTAATTAATTTAATTCATGATGTATAATTTAAAGCAAATTGGACTTTACTTTCTTTGACACCACTACTATGGATGAAAAGTGGTTTAAGACTTAAAGAGGGAAATAACAGAGTAAGGAAAAGCAGCAATATTAATCATTGTTAATACAAAATTGTATAAATATGCTTCTGTGGGTGTGGGTGAGAAATAAGATTGTTAAAACTGTGCTTCTATGTGGACACTAAATAAATGCAGGGCTTTAAAAGGGTAGATAAAGTCTGGGTATTATTTGATCAAGTTTAATACTTGGGTAACAAACACTGATTTGTCTTCTCACCTTCAATGTTATGATATAGTGTATATCTTTTATCTTCTTGAAAGGTAACATCCATATTTAAAGTAAAATTTGTTGGATATAAGTATATCCTTCCAGTTAAAATTTAATTTCTCTACAAATATTAAAATGCAGAGACTACAATAAAGCTAGCACCACAGATATTTTTTCTTTGTCATTTCGTATCAAGTGTTGGTATGAAACTCTATTTACAGTTGTTTTATTAAAACAAACATATAATTTTTACAATTTCAGTCAGTTAAATTAGGTCCATCAGGCAGATATGGAAATGCAGAGTTAAAAATATTATAGGCAGTGTTCCTTTATTTTGTAACATTACAAAAAAGCAATTTAAAATCCCATTCCAGTCTTCAAGTATAAATAATTGGAACTGTAGAGATCTCAGCACCTAATTAAGCATAATAAGGTTTTTGCTGCATAGCTTTGTGAAGGCAATCAAAAGGAAAATGCCTGCCATTGCAAACTGGACAATTAATTTTTTAGATCTCATTTAGTTTTGAAAGAATACTGTTTGTTTTTATAAATTTCTAAGTCAAAATGCTTAGAAGAATTATTTTTCAGGTATTTTTTTTGTTCAGGAAAGCATTAAGGTTTCTCTGCACTGTACTTACTGCACTTAACTACTCAATACATTGCTGAAAACATATCTCCTCTTAAGAAAACAAATTGCTTCCTTTCCTGAAAGGGATGTTCATAGCTGGTTCAGCTCTCCAATTGTGTGAAAACTAGGAAAGCCAAACTGTTCAGTGTCATGTAAATGAAAGTAATTCATCAAAAGATGGGTAGAACAAATTACTCCCTCAATGCCAGAATTATTATTTTTCACAAATTAAAAAAGTAAGATCTGATTCCACCAATTTCCAATTTCTTTGTTCAGATAAATAATAACTTTGGTTATTTAATGTAATCTCTTAAAGTAAAATACTGCCTTTCTGAATGTATTATTGCTTTTGTCAGAAAACAACAAAGCACTAATGTGTGAAAAATTAAATCCAAGGGGATTTTTTTCTTTCTTTGTGCCTTAAACTGGTTTTGAAAAATTGTTAAAGATAAGGAACAGAAGATAAGAATGTACAGGAAGAAAATGTATGAGGACCTTCTGTCCTTTCTCTTCTCTTAGCAAACTCTCCTGAAAGAGCTAACAGCATTATTCTTCTGTGTCATTTGCCTAATGACAAATAAGGGTTCAAGTGCCAGCTGGAAATAGTTTTTTTCTCATTTAGGAACAGAAAAAGTCCATTCTATATAATATAGTTTTCAATATCTACATTATGAGTGTAAACCTAGGTGGATATTTATTATCTTGTGGACAAAGATGACAGAAAACAAAATTACGTACTCTGACATCAGTTTACTCTAGGAAACATAATGAACACAAAAACCTGTCTCATGAAGTTGAAATGAACTCTGATCTTCTGACACACTGTTCAGCATCTTCACTACAAAAAGATGAAAAATCTAATCTCAGGAGACCAAGCAGAAATTGGCTGCACCATTTAAAAAAATAAAAGGTATATAGAGTTCAGTACCTTTGCTCTTTAAGGAGGAGGAATTCTACAGTGCACTAATAAGATTGGAACTCTGACATTTCAACATAGACTACTTACAATGAATTTAATTTTTTCTTGTATTAAAACAAATGACCTGGAACATTCAGAAAAAAGAATAGTCTTTTTTCATCAATTTCCCTGGAAAATATTTTGCTTTGTGATCTTGGGGAATGTGTCCCTTAAGAGTTTGATTGTGGTGTTGCCATTTGCTGTTATCATGAACTGTTCAGTAATTTCAGTCAGAGAAGAGGTGTACTGCAATCCATCCTGTGTGATAAGGAGGCTGCAAGCAACACCTTTGGGACTACCCTTTAGTCCATATGTGTGGTATGAAAATCACATAGAAGTTCTGCCATCTAAGCTTAGAGGGAATTCGGAATTCAAATGCTTGAATTCAATGCTTGAATGTTGAATTCTTCATATAAGACACAGTCTCTGTAATATAAAATGTGTATTTATGTACTTCCTTGGGGGAGACGATTACATTATCATTACTACTCGTTAGAAGATTTTGAAACATATGGTGCAGGCACTGCCTAATGGGGAAAGAAGACACTTCTGTGTAGCTTTCCAGCCTGGCTTTTTAGAAAACAGAGGTGGGGCTTCATAGATAGGTGAGTCTGAGCACAGGAAACAGAGATGCAATCCAGCAGATGCAACAGTTTGTGCAGCAGCTTCCATGAAAAGGCATCAGAAACTATTGAGGGCATATTGGTTTCCCCAATGGGGAAAAAAATCTGAAGGAACTGTTCATCTCACAGGGTTCTATCAGCCTTGTAAAAACCAAGAAAAGTTCTCATGAGAAGAAGAGAGAAGCAACTGAAGATTATTTTATGTTAAAAACTCAGTTATAAGAGTATGACAAGAAATGCAAAGAGAAAGTTTGCATTTCTTGCAATTAACCTCATTAATGCAATGCGGTTATCAGTTTTCACTGTCATTTAAAAAAAAAAGGTAAAAATCCATGAAAATGCAGGAAGAATGGTATTTTGATTAAGGAGAAATCAAATTTCCTACAAAACGTGAATTAAATAATGGTAATGGTTTAATTTCCAGTAGGACATAGATGAGAATAAAATTCAACTATGAAGGACTTGGAAAAAAAAAGTTAAATACTGAATGAGATAAAAAGAGAAATTGAAGAAAACTCTTTATCTCATAGTGAAAGTGCAAATAAGTTATCTGAGTAAGTAAAAGCTGGTAATTTCAGAACTGGTGAGATGTGTTTTTATGTGTGTCATGGATTCCTAGTGAAATTCACTGCATAGCAATACAACACCGTTCATGTGTGAAGGTGAGAGAGGGTTTGTGTGTCCATCTAGACACCAATTATGTATACTTGTATGTTCATAGAAGCATTTCACTCCTGAACTTTCTTTGAATATGCTTAATTTTTTATCCTGAAAAGAATTTGATTTTCCATTTAACTTTGCATTTAATGTATGTAGATGAAAAGCTAAGGAGTACCATGATTTTATAACAAATCCTAGCAAATATTTTTTTACAATGTAAACCACTTTGTTTTAAAAGGTTTTTAAAAAGTTAAATACTAAAAAATATTTAAAAATATTAGATACTAAATAAAAAAACCACCCCCAAACTACTTATTGGCATATAATCCCCTAATTTTAATGTGAACACTGGCACATCTTCCCACGTATTGTTACTGGCTGTGTTCTGAGATAAGATATTGAGCTATATGGATCATGACTTCAATTTAATACCCACTTTAATATTCTGGAAAACTTATAACTGGAACAGATGATTGAATAGAAAGAATTTCTAGGCAAGGCAATGAAAAAAATGGAGAATGAGGTCTGTAGAAAAAGAAGAGGTTCAACCTTCATTTGGAGAAATTTTTTTCTAAGGATTAGTAGGGTTATTTGAATTAGTTTATTTTTTAAGTTAAAAAAGATTGACAAATGAAAATCCCAGCCAAAATTGTAGGAACACTTTCTGAGGACACTGAGATAAAAGATGTTCAAACTCATTGATAAATATAAAGTAAAATAAGCTTTTAATGAATTACTTTTCTGAAACAGAACAAAACATTCCTACACAGAAAGTGGAAATTTCACATTGTTTTAAATTAAAGATATACTTTTCTGCAAGAAAAGAAACAAAGCCATTCTCTGAAACTTTCATGATCTACTGTTTCCTGGCTTTTTGATGTATTCAAATTGCGTGAAATGGAGCGAGGAAAAAAGAAATACATTGACTTCGAAATAGGACTGGATTTAGTCTGAGACTTTTCAGAGCGATGTGCATTTGAGATCATGGATTCATGGAATGGAATTACTGGGCTCACTGTCTTGTAACAAATGGTGCTTAACTATAACTTATCTTCCAGAGCCTTCTAAGCTTAACTGAAGAAACTGCGTGATAGAGAATTCATCAATTCCTTAGACTGGGTAATTCAAACCCCTCTTAGTGCAAAAATTGTTTCTTATTGAAATATTTTCAACTTCAGTTTACACATATCACATTTCGTTTTACTTTTCTTCAGTAGCTGAAAGAATACTCGTATATCCAACATTGTTTTTCTATGAAGATGTGTGGTTATTTATATTTTTTTGAGAGAGTAAAACTGAGGGAGCAGCTTAATTTCTCAGTCTTAATAGTTGCTCAAGCCTTCAAATGTGTTTTATGACTCTGTACTAGTCCATCAATCTTCCTGCTACTGCAAAATAGTGTATTTTCTTATACATGATTGACAGAAATGGTGAAAAACCAGACTTCAACCCCTGTAGAAGCAATTCCATTCAATGAAATCCCCTAGTTTGACAATAATCTGACATCTACCAGGTATCTAGTCCCTACTTTATTATGTGTTTTACTGCTATTCTAAAGAGCTAATTCATGATCAGAATTTTATGAGATACTAAAGGGAATACAGAAATCTAAGAGGATCACATCACTGACAGATTATTCTCTGAAGCAAACACTCTTCTCAAGAAATGAAATTAAGTTTGTTTGACGAGTCCTGTTTTTCGTAGAGCCATGTGCAGTGGCATTAATTTAATTCCTGTTTGTTAATTATTAATTAATCAAATCTCAAATTGGTTCTTTCATTTTAATTTTGAGTATATAAGTTCACTTGTCGGTTGTGTTTTGGAAAACTTTTTTGTTTTTTACTACTGATAGAAGAAACATACTTTTATCTTCTCTCGCTTTCTCCTCCATTTCAGGAGTTACAGTGCTTGAAGGGCCTATTTATGCAGTGGGAGGACATGATGGTTGGAGTTATTTGAACACTGTTGAGAGGTGGGACCCTCAAAGTCAGCAGTGGACATTTGTGGCAAGTATGTCAATTGCCAGAAGCACTGTTGGAGTAGCAGCATTAAATGGCAAGTGAGTAGGGTATGCTTACACAATTGAAACACTTCTTTTGAAAACCAGTGAAGCTTAATTGTCATTGCTTTCCCTTATTAAGTTGCAGTGGCATAGAAATGTTCCAGAGTAAATCAAATGGTCAGTTCTGCTTTAATAACCCCGTTACTCTACAAGAAAGTGGTTTCAGTGGTGCATAAGCCAGCTATGCAGCAGACTAGCAGAAGCAACACCTAGACAACCCTGGAAATACTGATCTAAAGTCATGAAGAGATGCATATGATTATGCATATAAATTCCAGTTTTGTCTCTTTTGCACAGCTTCCCATTTAATAGATAATCAACTGAATCTTGCATTACTTATATTAAATGTTTTTAAATTAAAAGGGATGTTAGCTGGATCCAGAAATATAGGATGGACATGACAGAAAACAGAAAAACAGTGATCTCACTGCAACAGATAAAAATATGTTATTAATTTTTATTCTTTTTATCTAAGTAATCATCTTTAAAAGATATCCAAAATGCCAAGAACTGCAACTTGAAAACATGTGTAAGGACCAAACCTTTCCACTCCCTGGTGCTGTTCTTGCTACTGTGCTGTTCCACACAACTGACATTGCTTAGCATACCTCATTGAGAAACAAGATGTTGGATTTAACATTCAGCAAAGGAAAAAATATTTTAGTATCAAAGTTCAGAGGAGTTTTTTTTCTTGGTTATTCATTAAGATTTTTTCTTCAGTGAATTAAATAAATAAATGAAATGCATTAGAAGGTCTTTGAAGTGAGAGTTACAAACTATTCTAAGTAAGTATCTCTCACTCTGCTTTGAGCACTTTATATGAAGTGGATACTGGATGCTAAATATTTCAAGTGTGAGTTTCTTAAAAGACTTGAAAAAGTATAGCCACTTCTTCAGTGTTTTAATGTGAGAAACTATTCTATTTGTGATCTTCCCTTGCCCTATGGTTGGCTTAATTTTTTTTCCATTTAAATTAATTTTAAGCAGAAAAATGAAAATTGTGTTTTTCTATCAGCTTATGATGGAAATAAATAAAAAATTTAAAGCTTTCATATTCTGATCTCGTCAGGCTCTGAGTGAGGTGATTGATTTGTAAGTAACCTCTTATTAGTTCCCAATGTATTGAAGTGTTTTTGAAGCTCACTTGTGTAGACCATGCAAGTAAATTATCAATTATTTTGCAGCTCAAACAAATTCATATCATGCTGCTCAAACATACACTTCAAAGACATTCTCTGTGTCATATAGATTTATGTAATTCCAAATATTTTTGTATCATTTCCATAACTGAAGTTTTTCTATATTGTTCTATTATATGCCCACAAACTGCATTACAAAAATATTCCTTAGTTTCTACTGGTGTGTTCAAAACTATCAATATTTTTTTGAAGGAGCTGTAGCTTTCATGTCAGAAAGTCTGGCCCTTTAGTTTTGATCCCATTGGCAAATATCAGTAAATATGTGTTACAAAAGGATAAAATACTCAGCTGTTGATACGATCCACAGGCTGACTCTAAAGAGTGGAACCTCACAGCAGTGCCTTGAGTGGCAAAAATTGTGATTTTGACACACACTGTCAAGCAATTCAGTCTCATGGTATCATCTTGTGGAGTCAAGGAGAAAGGAATCCTGCCCTTTATTCATTGCCACATCCTCAAATATGTGCTATGGGGAACTTGGTATTTCCCCCTGCTGCTGTTGTTTTTATTAAATACCACACACTATTGTTGGTATATGATAGATGACAAAAAGCAAGGAATTCTTTAATCTTAACTTTTAAAAATATAGCTGTATAAGTATTTTTTAATTAATATTTTACTTCTATTTGAGGAAAAAAATAAGTTCTGTAAGTATTTGTTGCCTCTGAAGGAAAGTAAAAGAGAAATGAGAAATGCTGCAAGAGAATATTATTCCCTATCAATATATATCTGATTGCTTACCAATTCCTGTCACAGGCAAAACAGACTTGACTTGGGGAAAATTAAAGCAATTTATTAGCAATAAAAATAGATTCTGGCTAGTGAGAAAAAACCCTTGTTTGTAAAATTCCACCTTTCTTCTCCCCTTTCCCAGGCTCAGTTTTTGTCTTGGATAACCTTATAGCCCTACCCCTGTCTAGCGCAGGAGAATGGGAAATGGGGGTTGTGGTCAGACTGTAATTGCTTCTATCTGCCACTCCTTCTTCCTCCACATTTCCTTTGCTCCATCATGGGCTGCCCATGGGCTGCAGTCCTTTGGGAGATGACCTCCTGCTCCAATGTGGTGCCCTCCATAGGCAGCTGTGCCTGTGACTGGTGATTATCTTAAGCAGGAAAATGTAATGCCAATATTGCAGGCAAGGTGCATAAGCTGATCCAGAGATATTTTCTTTTATAGGAACAAACCCCTAAGCATAGATCCTCTTAATCCAATCCAACGTCTTTAAAACTGGAGCTGTTTGTCAAGCCTCATCTCTCTTCATCCATTGTGTTTCCTTCCTTTTTCCTTTTGCCTTAGACACTGAATTTTTTTTATTTTTTTTTTAAAGACAGGCCAACCTAAAAACCCAGGGATTTTCTGGTTGTGCCCTTTAATTAATTATTTATTATCAATTGGTAATGTCAAATTTTGTCTCTTACTTAACTAAAGCAGATAGAATTTAGATCAGATTCCACATTCTATTAATTCTGCTTAAGCACTGATAGAACATACTTATGATTATTTTTTTAAAATGCATTTATATATATGTATTTTTTATTTTTCCCTTCACATCCATAAAAATTAAGGTTTTTTTATATTTTCAATTTTATTAGTTAGGTAGAGAGAGTTTCATAACTATGTTGCTTTAGAATTTTTTAAATAGATATTGATCTATTTACATTCAGTTCCAACGCTTTTGCAATAATTGGATTTATTAAGTAATGGATTTTCATAAATTGGATTATTGTTTTGGCAGTGGTTTCCCAGCTATTCTCTGTTTCATTTTAAATGGGAAATACAGAAAGCTAGCCAATAGAGATGTTGGCATATGTGCAGTGAATGTTTTGTTTTCAGATCATATAATGAGAAAAACTGAAAAGAAATTTTTGTTATTTAGATCAGTATTGTGCCTGCTGTAAATAGCAGTTGCTTTAGTTTAATATATCCCTTATGACAGAAAATTTAGCCTGCTGAACCTTCATTTTTAAGAAAAATAGCAAAATTGAAACCGAATTGGTGTGAGCACAAGAAAGGTTCTCAAAATCATCCTATAGTTAGTCACTCACCAGGAATATAATTGCTTTGGACTGACCTTGGAGAGACAAAGGTTAATAATTCCACAAAGTCCTTAATAGTAGTTCAGTGTTTGGCACGAGAGAATTAGGACTGTATTACATTCATATAACCACCTACAAAACTTGCTTGTGTGGCTGATTATAACCTCCTCCTGGAGTTCTGCTCCTTTGGCTTTCATGCATCATATAATAAACTATCTGTGCATTTTCTCTTAGCAGAATCATTAAGGCTTATTACTAATTCAGTGCTCTGGTCTGATCTTTTGTACTTTTGCACACAAATTCATATTTCCAACATGGGGGTCTCATGCAGCTCAGTGAATGTACCATTTAATTCAAAGTGCATCATAGTCTCTCTTTTCCACGCAAGATTTAACTTGTTATTTTGTATCCAGCCCATAAAATAAGAGACTCTGTGCAGGTTTACTTTTTTCTCTGGAGCTAGGCTAGTCTTAAAAAGATGCAAGTTAGATAAATATATGTCACTCTTATAAGAGAACAGTGAAAAATCATGAAATTTTACTGTAAAAATTGGACTATTTTTCCAACAGTCCAAGGCAAATGCATATGCAACTAGGATGCCTTCTTCTTTGGAAACTGTGTGATTGGTAGGCGACGCAGAAGGTGCCAAAAACATTGCTAATCTGCAGGGTAGGAACTTGATGAGCCTGTTTTCTCTGGCTGTACTCTCAGAGTCCCAGAGGCTTCGACCACATTTCTATTTCGAATGTTTAGTGCACATTTACATCTTTTGGTTTGTATGCCCCCACTATCCTCTTCTCTTCATCCATCACCCATGCGACAAAATTTTTGGACTAGCTGGCATGACTGTAATTTGTGATAAGGTCTGTCATTCAGGTTTTGTAATAAGAAGCCATTTGTCTGTACTTTTCTGTAAGTTTTGTAATGAACAACAAATTCTACATAGATATGCATATGATCTAGTATGGTATGCATTAATTTGGACATGTATGGGTACTTCAGACCAAGCAGACATAGTGAGTTAACTTAGCCCTAATACATGGAAGAAAAAGGCATTAGTGCCACTCCACTGAATTTTAGCGTTTAGATGTAAGATATGCACCAATCTAGACAGCAGGAAGAAATGTGGATAATGCCTAGGAAAATCCAAAGCCTATTTTTTAATTGTGCAGCTTATACAATTAAGCACAGACTTTTAAAAAAACATTCTGCAATCTCTGTTTTCTCTCTTGTGGTCAAAGAGAGTGAAAAAGGTTCTATCCTATCCTATCCTGATTATGACTAAAATTTGGCTTTTTGTTGTTATCTTTAGCGGGAGATGAAGTATGAGAGTCCAAACCTCTCTCAAAGGGTACTTGGTGCCTTTATGCTGGGACAGGAAGGAGGCCCTTGTGCAGTGCTGCTGGAGAAGTCTAGAGATCCTCCCCACACCAAATGTAGGCATTAACTTAGGTTACACACACAGACATGAATACACATGTGCATTCCTGTGTGCATTATCATGTGTATTCATATACTTCCTTATTTCCACATATGTGTAAATCTGGAAGGATATTTCAATATACACCTCTGACTGAAGTTAAAGAAAGCTAAATTCATTTAATACTCAGCTAAATATCTTTGTGGGCAACAGCCCTTACTACAGCTACCAAGTACTTACTACACTCAGCAGAATTGAATACCAAGCCATCTCCACTCTTAACTTTCTATTTTTCCAATTTGAAACTTGATTAACTTCTTAATAACTAATATTTGGGGTATGATGAAATTTCTTTTGACTCAGTGGACCAGCTACTTCAGCTAAATCTTACATTATTGGTTGAATTTGTTGAACAGAGAAGAGTTTGTTCATTGTGAAGATCACAAGCTAAATGACCTAAGACTTTTTTGCAAGTCATCCATGTAATTGCAATGCACAGATAATTTTCATACTTCAGCATAGACTAGAGAACTGCTCAATATTATTAAATAAAGGAAGCATTAATAAGTTTTAATTGTGTTTTTTAAGGCTGCAGTAGCACTTCAAAATTTCATGCCAAACTAACAAGGCAAGTATAACCTAAACCATTCTATTTTCCATCAGTGCCATTTTTTTTCTCTTGGCATTTGTTGCTTGAGGTTTTCTTTGCTTTTATACCTTGTTGATGATTCACTCATTCTTTTACTTATCCATTTGAACTAAGAAAAATACCTTAATTGGCATACATAGTTACTGTCATGTAAGGAGAAAAAAAAAAAAAGTTTCAAACTGCATGCTTCTGCCCACAATATTCTTACTAACTACGAGCAAATAGTTTTAAATCAGTATATTAAGTATGACGTAGATATTTTGCATGAGGCTAAAATACAGCAGTGGTTTTTTTTTGTCAAAAAAATTCATGCTGTCACGTCTGCTTTCATAACAGACCCTACATCACCTACCTAACCAGACAGTATCTCAATTTTTTTCTTAGTTATTAGCTATTATTAACAAATTTTGTGAAACTCTTTTGCAATAGGAAGAATACCAAACATGCTAGCTCATAAGTTATCAGCCTTAGAATATTTTTTGTTAAAAATTTTATCTCTGTTCCTACTATGCTTTACTCTAAACATGCTATGACCTATAAAGTTTTATAATTTAATTTGAATTCCGAGAACTTATTTCAGGTTATTTCATGACAGCTTTTATGCTATTGCTTTTTTACAAATATGCTGTTTATTTACTTCTGATTTAAATCCAACTCTTTTTTTTAGAAAAACAGTTATTTTATATCCCACTATAGGGAAAATGAGAGACATATTGAAATTATTCTTCCTCAACTGTGGAAACTACATAAAGATGTAGATATTTTTAAAAATTGTAGTCAGAATCATAAAATCATTAAATTAATAGATACTGAGAAAAAAAAAATAGAAGAATTGTACTGTCTAAAATTATTAAATCACAAAGAAAATTTGTATCATAAACATTATCTCAGTCTGGAACAAAGTAATTCTATGTATTCACTAAAATTCTTATTTAATGACAGTTTCACTGTGTGGTTTTTTAACAAAAAATAGAGAAAATAAAGGGCCTTATGCATGTGTAAATGATTAATTTACAAAGACTATTTTGTCTTACCTACTTTAGAGCCTGATAAAGTCAAGAACATTTTTTAACTGGTGGAATCTACATTGAGTCAATGCTCTTGAATAGAAAATGTAGCCCATATAGTTCTGGTTACAATTAAAACTACTTGAAACTACTTCTATCTATTAGGAAACTAGAATTTCCTGTGCATGAAGTCAGGCTTTGTTGTTATGATATTATCCATGCAAAGGGTGTTTTTCTCTCAATATTTTATGTCACAGAATCATAGAATGGCTTGGGTTGGAAGGGACCTACCTCAAAGATTATCTAGTTCCAACTCCCCTGCCATGGGCAGAAACACCAGCCATTAGATCAGGTTCTC
>JAHLSL010000062.1:7443888-7652633 GCA_025920805.1 Petroica traversi | reverse complement strand
ATTCACAAAATTATTGTATTTTCAACCTTTGCCAGTGAACTACATTAGCTTCAAGGCAGCTTGGATAAATATTTCTCCTCTCCTTTAGCCTGATTCTTAGGCCAGGTATGGACTGATTCAGCAGTACAATAGTCCAGTTCTGATGAAAATTATTACTGTCTCTCACTTCTACCAAGCACATCCTTTGTGCCAGAGTAATTCTCTGCTGCTCTTTCAGACACACTGAAAGGCCAGAAAAAGGTACAAAAGGGCCTAAGCAAAAGACTCGATAAGGTCTTTGATATTCATAGTGGAAGAATTTTTAAAGGGAAAACCTCATTAAGAAATGCAGCAAGGGCATCATTCAGCTGGTTTCACAGGCCTTACCACCTCACATCAAAGGCAGTCTGGTCTTTTGAGGTTGGCTTGTCAAACTGAATTTAAAACTGGCTTTTCTGGGTAGTTATCAAAGGTTTGTAATGACAGAACTGAGATAAATGCTTTTGATCCAGCTGATCATGATTTCTCCTAATGTTTCCTACTTGGAAACCTCTACTTCATTTTTCTAGCCAATTATACATATAGTTATATATATATGAATGTTCAGGAATCTCTCTCCATCTTAGTACAAGAAGTGACAAAGCCCTGAAAAGAAGAAGAGGCTGATCTTGGTCTAATTTCATATCTGTGCACAGTGTCTGAATCAGCTGAAATGTAGACCACTTAGGAATAGAAATCTATAATATCTCCTCAGGCAGACTTCCACTGTGGAGATAAAAGTGTCAGTACTGGATGCTTTTTTTTCCCTTTATGATCTCTCTCTCTAAGCAGAGATACATGATTATTATTTTTATAATAATTCTAGTTTTGATGAGATACACCATGAAGAATAATTTAGCTAATTCAGAGAAATACATTATACTTTTCTGTATAGAAATTTTATTACTAACTTAGAGCTGAAAAAAATCTATTAATTTGAATTCATCTAATAAAATAGGACCTTAAGCTCTAAAAAGGAAGTAAGACTACTAAATAACTTTGGTATAAGTATTTCAAAAGTTTCAGGTACCTCTACACTATCCTGAATATTCTGTGTTTTTTGTAGAGTTGTTCTTCAGTCATTCTGGACCTTTGTGAACATGGATTTGGAAATCTGGCTGAGGACTGGAAGGAATGTCTGACTGAATTGCTTAAGCTCAGCCACCACCAGAGCTTTAAAACAATTACTTGATTTCCAGCTTTTACTTGTCCGAACTATTTTTATTTCACCTTTGTGAAATTAAAAAAAAAAGTAATTTTATTAATGATTAGAGAGAAGAGAGAGAAACACAATCAAACTCTAAAATTTTAGTTCTAAAATATGATTTTGAAAATGAATTTTGTTCTGAATAGCAGAAATCATTTTAGCAATAGATTAGGAGATCCCAATCACTGGCTTAAAATTTTATCAGCTACTTATGAACAGCATTTGCTGTCTTTTTACCAGCAACTCAAGAGTGTCTTCAGCTATATTTTATTAGATGTCTTAATTAGAATAAAAAAATGAGAAAGTATGTTTCCCTTTCAGTGTGCAAGTATCAGCTTATGGATTTATTTCAGTCGAAAGACAATGGAATAAAAAGAACTTTTCATGCCAGAAGAAATATCAAAGTGGTGGGAATTTTGACTAGGGGTAGAGAAGTTTATTTGCACTGAAGTCTGCAGAAGTGTTGGTTCTTTGAATTTTTAAAATGGTGTTCAGTGTTTATGTGTCCAATTATTTACTTAGAAATATATTTGAAAATCTCAGAAATGTTAATAATGGTTTATATTTTTGGAGATCAATTTACATACTGACATGTAGTTGTCTACTGCCATTTAAATTGCTTCAGGGTGCTGGGAGTAATGACTGTGGTGCTGGGAGTTCTCCTGTGTACTACTTTCCATATCTCTCAGCCTGGAAGGAATGTCAACATACCTTAAATGTCACAAAAAATGTTTTATCACTGTCCGGAGGGAACTGAACCAAGTCACATCTTTGAAAATAAAGATAACATCCTTGCAGACTCCTACATGTAAATGTTTACATTTATATTAATATAAATGTTTTTGATCACGTTTAAATTTTCTTAGTGCTGTTCTTTAGGCTCAGCTGACTACTCTTAGCATAATAGCAAGTTAGACACTGTAGATATCCACAGATTAAAATATTTGGGTGCCTTAATATTGACTTCATCTGAAGATATCTGATAATCATAAATAAAATTAAACATATTATCTGGATCCAAATAAATAGTTGTAAAAAAAAAGTCTATTTGCTTCAGTATCTCTCATAGAGGGGTCTGGATTCTCCTGGGTGCTTTAGTCAGAGCACAAGTACGTCTGTCAGGCACTACCAAAATGTTCTCAGGCTTCAGTGACATATTTAGTGGTTGTACAGCACTTCTTTATTCATCAGCATCCCTACCTGTGAAATGTAATGGCAAATGCACTTTTGAATGGCTCTGAATTCATGGAGTGCTTAGGACAGTAAAAGCTTCCAAATGAGTAATTGCTTTGCAGAGACAGCTTTCACATCTGAAATTGCTTAGTGGTTGGACTTTAAAATAGCCTGTGTTTCTATTAGTTAATCTCCAGGCACTGTATAAAAGGCAACAGACTGCAAAAAGATTCATGTGGAATGAATACAGCATGGTATTAGGGGGAAAGAACAATCCGAACTGTTTCCTCCTGGGACCCATTATGAAGAGTAGAATGAAACAAGTTTCTTGCCTTGCAGATACTCATAAACACAACATCTTTTTTGCTAAACCACATTTTTACCATTTCACGTTTAAAATACTTCTCAGAAGTTGTCCATGACTTTCCAACATAACTCAATCCTCATAAAACATTCTGATGAAGAAAAACAATGCATAGTGCTTAGGGGTTATAATTTTCTTGCAAAGTAGACATGTTACTCTTAGTGTGGGTAAGACTTTTCTTCAGTGTAGGAAGGAGTCTTAAAAGTACTGCCCCTAAACTGAGGCAGTACTTTTAAAAAATCCGTATTTAAAACATAGCATGATATTCCTATCTGCAACATATTTCATATTTGATCTCTACTATATTGTAAGTATAGACCTTTATGTGGAATTTGTAGAATATCATACCTAATTTTCCATATTGTTTTTACTTCTTAATACTTTGATGGACAGCAAAAACACAAGGAATCTATAATAAATGGACTGCATATTTATTTTTATTTTTTTTTGGTTGGTTTGCCAATTATAATTTAACACTTCCACTTCCATCTCATAGAACTTAGGCATCAACTCTGCTTATATGATTTTTAAACCTATAGAGACATACTCGCATGTCATTTGTGCTCTTGACTGTATTTGCAGAAATAAAAGAATGAAAATATTAATAAGCAGGAAGAAATATCTTCATTTCTATTTTGGTGGACAAAGCACTAAATAACATGTGAGTTTGGTAATAATATTGAAAACATCTCTGTTTGCTCACTATATGAGATTCTCATGATTTAAAAATATACATTTTCTTTTCTTCTGTTTTCTGATGTCAGATAAAAGAACAGATACTGCTTGGGTTTTTTCCTGCAATTCTGAGCTCTTGTTTTATCAACACTTTTATTTGCATGGACTTTCTTAGGCTCTACTCAGTTGGTGGTCGGGATGGAAGTTCATGTTTGAGTTCAATGGAATATTATGATCCTCACACAAATAAATGGAATATGTGTGCTCCTATGTGTAAGAGAAGAGGAGGTGTAGGAGTGGCTACCTGCGATGGCTTTCTTTATGCAGTTGGAGGTCATGATGCTCCTGCTTCTAATCACTGTTCTCGACTGCTGGACTATGTGGAAAGGTATCAATTCGTACATGCTTTTTAAAAATGCAAAATAATATCTTGTATCATTATTTTCTTAGCTTAATGACGGTAAAATTAAACAGATGCTTTTAACCCAAGAAATGCCTAATTAGTACTTACTTGAAAAATTCTATAAAGGTCTGTGAAAGACAATCTCTTTGAAACTTATTGTTATCCCTTTTTATTCACATGTTACCACAAACAAAAAAATGCACTCTCTTCACATCCCATTTAAGTAATTTTAAGACACTATATTATGCATTGCAGTGTCACAAACTAAAATTGTAGAGATAAAAATTTTTACTTGAAATAATTTTGTACCACAAAATTGAATTTAGAGGTATTTTCTAACTCTAAAAAACATATCTAAGCAAAGAAGAAATAAAAAACTGTTTAAGTGATGAATATTCACAGTACAATATATTGCTTCCTTTATCAAAATCACCATTTTCTAGTGTGGTGATATAAGCCTTATACACCATACTTACAGTACCCTGAATTTTGCAAGTAGATTTTCTACAAACTCAAGAATATCTAGTAGGGCAGTACAGCACAGATGAAGTGATTATAGCTTTCAATTTAAAGGTATTCCTTAAATGTTTCATTCATTTTTCACTTTTTCTTTCTTTTTCTATATGCTATAAAATAGAATAAGGAAAATATACACTCCAAATATGGACAGATTCCCAAAGTTAAGGTAGATATGTTTAAGTAGTTGGTATATCTTCACGTATAAGCTGGGAAAGATTTATCTCATTATTTATTTTCTGAAAGGTCTAATTAAATGTCAATTACTTCTTCTGTTGAATCCAACTTGGTATTCAACATTTAACTGAAAAATTTTAAGTTAAAACTCCTTATGCTATCCATATGATTTTGCTTCATCTTAAACTCATTGCCATCTCTACTGTATGTAAGCAAAGATCATAGACTGCCAAATTCTTCTCATCTCCAACAGAGGGACAGTTAATCGGGGAATTCCCATGATGCCTGTACTTACAGGCCCTGTGCTTTTGGACCTCTACTTAGAAGGAACAGTAACAAGAATTTTCAATGAAATAAATTTCTATTAAGACTACTAGTGACAGTCTTAACAAGTATGAGATCTTTTCAACTACTTCTGCTTCTTGGTACTCGTAAGGGTGTTTTTCTTTCATTTTCCATTCTCTGAGAAGAAAACCCTTCTGATGCTGAGGACAAACCACAACAGACAAATGCAATGGGATTTGGTTTGCCCTTCTCAGGAGGGCTACAACAGGGAGCTAAACCTACCCTTATGCTGTTTTATATGCTCGTATTAGAAGAACAATATAAACTGTCCCTCGCCTAGATCCTTTTTCCACTGATAGCAAAAGGTGTGGATAATGTACTTCATCAATAGTCAGCTTTAGACTAAAAGTTGGGACTAACAAATAAGAACTTGTAAGACTATTATCTTGCATTGACTGGATGTGAGTTAACTGGTGGACTCTGAAAAAGGCTCTCATGGCCCTTGCAGTGATTGATTAGTTTATAAGATGGCTACAGTGACTTAGTGTGTCTGGTTTCTTATTCCAAAATAATGCATCATTTTCGAAAAATAAAAGCCCCTCGATATCTTAGGAAAGCAAAGAATAGTAAGTAATGAGGAGGTCTATTGGTCTGAGTTACATCTCTCTGAAAGTTCTTCTTTCTGTAAATATTGAAGGCCTGTTTTTAAACTTAGCCTCTTCTTCTTCAGGAATGAGTCTGCTTCAGTCATTTTCTTATTCTGATGCAGGCTGGTAGGATGTGCTTTATTTCAGTATTAATTTGCTCCTGGAAGACAGATATAGTATTTTAAAATTTATTTTTGAGATTATACAAATAAAGTGACAGCAGATCTGTGTTTTTTTAATGCTGCTGCTAAAATCTTGCTTAATAGTAATTAGGTCCTCTAGTTTAGTCTCTGCTAAGTTTGATGCAGTTTTAAAGGTTTTCCTCTGGTATCAAGAATTCTGAAATAAAATAATAGTCATGTTTCTCTCATCTTCACAGTTTGTCAAAGTGCAAGGCAAAACTACTATTTTCTTCATCAGAATTATACAGTTTTCAAGACATTTTGGCAGATTTCATAAAGCAGCTTTCTTTTTCAAATGTTACTCAAAACCTGACAGATGCTAAAAACATAGTCATTTGACCTATAGTTTTTTCCCCTTTGTCTCACCTTGATTTCAAAATTGATTTCTTTCCACATTCAAGAGCTTTTATTATAAGCCTGCTCAGCCTGGGGCATACCTAGTTATTATTAAGATGACATATACAGTTGCTTTTAGTAGCAAAAAGGATGTAAGAAATCTCAGGTATTTTCCTGGCAATTACAAAACCGACAAGTTCTTGTGCAGTTCTATTTTGTTGACAGAATTGAGTTTTAAGGATTCATTTTAGCCTTGCAAACCTGTTTATTGGGGAAGGAAAAAAAAAGGGTCTAGAGATGATGTTGCTTGTATTGTTTTCCAGTTTTAACTTTTGTACCTCCTCTCCTTGGCCCTTGTAATTTAAGATCAGTGTATGAAGAAGTTTATTAAATATTTATTACTTCTATGCAGGTGAAGATTCAATGCACACTGCTGCATTTCAAGCATTGGAAGCTGTTTCAGCTAGAGACATATGATGCTGTTATTGAAAAACAGTCTGTGAAAATAATCCTTTTTTTTGTTTTTTACTTGTTACATGTTTATTTCCCTTCCACATACTCAAGAAATATTTTGCAGTATTTTTCTCCAAAGTTAGGAAAGGAATTTATCATATATCAAGATATTTTACATCTTATTTTCTGAGAAGTCCCCCAAATGCCTTGATAAGCAGCTAGTAGCTAGTAGATGAGTAGATTTTTTTCTTAAAATGCATTTACCTCTCAAGGACAATATAGACAAGGTTACAAACAATTCTTTTATGGTCCCAAAGTCATATTTATAAACCAAAAATCTGTTACAAGCAAAACACTGTAACATTGCTGTTTCAGTGTATATCTATCTATCTATCTATCTATATATATATATGAATAAATTTCATCATTCAAATACGTGGGTCTTCAAACAGTATCCCTATGAGTTGCTTATTGATAATATGACTTAGACTTTTAAACAAATAAATATAGTCAGACAAAGGATTTGTAGTCTAAAACTGCTTATTTTCTCCACTGATCACATGATTCTATTACATAATAGACTTGTTTAAGGACAGATTAAATTAATTTTATTATACTGTGACACACTATTCTATTTTAGTAATATTTGACATCTAAAAATGAGGTATCTAGTGTAGCCTAATACTCCAGATGTCCTTGGTAACAAGCTATCAAAAGAGAATTCATTGCTGGTTTATGCATGTCCCAAAGAGTTACAGTGGAAGGACTTCTGAAAGTAAATAATTTTTCCTTGTTAAGAAATATCTAAATTAATAGTCAGGTTAAATATTTAATTTTTAAATTACTATCATTATACAAAAGGATTTTTACCCTAAGTTTTAAAAATTCAGTGATGACTGTGTCTTAAAACCAGTATTACTTGCTTTACTTGAGCAAATATCAGGAGGAGACTCTAATGCAGTTAACCTTATTCCCTGAATACATAGGGAGGTTTTTACCGTAGTATGGTCCAATTTCAGAAATAAAAATACAATGAAATTTAATTTTAGAAATAGTATTTCTAATATTTTGATGTGCTACAGGAAGTACCTTACTTTAAATGTATACATAACACATAAATAAAATTTTTACATACATCCATCCTGATATTGCACATATGTCTTTCTCAGATCTCTTTATGATACTCTATCCTACAAACACCTTAGTTTGTTCTAGAAGGTTAGGGTTCCTAATCAACATCTAGAGGGTTGAATTGAGAGCACAACAAATCTGCATTTTTTCTAAGTGCTGTTAGGATGAATATTTTTGGATAGGATGCTAAAGGATTTTTTTCCCTCCAGGAAAAAAGTGTGTTTCTCTCCCCATACCCAGTTTCATTTTTCTTTGCTCAGGTATGACCCAAAAACTGATACATGGACAATGGTGGCTCCCCTGAGTATGCCTCGAGATGCTGTTGGTGTTTGTCTCCTTGGGGACAAATTATATGCAGTAGGTGGCTATGATGGTCAATCATACCTGAACACCATGGAAGCATATGACCCTCAAACTAATGAGTGGACACAGGTAATTATAAAGTTTATTTTATATATACACATGTGCACGCACAAACACACACACATATACACACATATATATATGAATTAGCCATTCTAAGTTTCCTTTAAACTTAGTGCAGAAAAGTGTATCCTTTGAAATCATGATCTTATATTGAAATAAGCATTTAAAACAGGTGAGACATTATACAAGAGTGCTTATTTCTTTTTGGGATTGCAAGGGGGAACTTCAGTTGACAAGCTTAAAAATAGACACAAATGGTCTAAATTTAATGCAGAAGCCCATTTTTAATCTACTATTAATTACTGCAAAGAGCATTTTTATGAAATTCTGTAGAAAATAAGAAATTAATTTGTAAAACCAGCAGTTCCCATTAAAAAACATTAATAAACATGCTTGGAGGAGTAGTTAGGAGACGTGTAAACAATGTTGTGATTTATACAGTTCCACTTACTGCTGTGTGTTGTTACATTCATATAAACTGACTCTACTGTAATAGTTTCAGCAAGATTCAGTCCCTTAAATGTTTTAATCCTTGTCTTTTCTTGAATAGTGTTTGAAATTGCCAAACATGTTCTAAAGGATTCTTGAACCTGTAACCATAAATTTCTGTATTGGTAGCTTTCACCTTGCTCCAAGGACTAAAGTGGAAGCATCAGCCACACTCTACAGAATATAAAAATGCCTTGCATACCAACGGTTCACAAAATTGATGACAACTCTAAAATTAAATTCCTGCTTTCTGTTCTCACACTTTAAAATAAAAGATGTCAGGTGTGAGTAAGCAATTTTAAATTACAGTAGTAGGGTAACGTGGGTTTTATTTATTCTTAGCAATTTATACTCCCCTTAGTTTTGACCATTGTAAAATAATGTTGACACAGCACTTTGACAATCTTTGAATGGCTTGTTCCTGTCTGGCAATCTTTTGCATGGTTTGTTCCTATTCAGTTAATTTGTGTCTGTTTTTCTGCAGATGGCTTCCTTAAATATTGGAAGAGCTGGTGCCTGTGTTGTAGTCATCAAACAACCATGACTTTGTCAGCACTGCTTAAGATTTTACTGACTGTGAAATGATTATTTTTCTATGAGACAAAAAGAATGATAACTTCACAAGAACAAGGATTTGCACAGTGAATACACTGTTGATCTTAAACTTGAAGAAGTTTGGAAGTGACAAAGATTAAGTATTTATGCCCTATAAAATCATAAAATGGTTCACAGTCAGTGAACAAGATAAAAAAACCCACACTATTGTAGGCATAAATATGTGAATGTAGAGTAGTAAGTTCAGATAATGTTCTCATGAATGTGTCCTGAAGAACTGGAAAATCATGAGAAATCTCTACAAAACAGCAGAAAGGAATATGAGAACAGTTTCCGTGGCTGCAAGAGAACTGCAGAAACATTAAAGTATATTTAACCAATTTTAAACTGTGGTTTTTTTAAGAGAAAAGTGGATATTAATATAATTTTTTTGCTGTTCAGGTCTTGTCTTCAAATGGGTTATGGTCTTCTCATTTAAATGAGCAGTTTGACTTTACTGAAGGGAAGAGGTCAGATGGTCTGGATATTCACAGTGACTGAGCTGTGACTCTAGAATAGGAAGAAACACAAAACTAAAAGTAGATTTTTATTGTAACTTCAGATTGTACCTCCTCGACAGTGTTAGTACATCTTATTAATGAGTCTATTGAGGGGGAAACCTGTGTGTTTAATCAACTAATGTATAAAGCAATCCTGTGGCTGCACTGGGGCTTTGTTGCAAATATGGATGTCAAAGGACCAGTCACTTAATTCTTTCTTAATCTTATATTCAGTTTAAGCATGTGGGCTCTAACCTGATTGTTAGTGCATCTGCTGCATGTTAGAAGCTCATAACAAGCTGGAAAATCGAACCCTTTAATTCACTGCATCACGTTAACAGATGAACCATGACAAGAACAGTCTATAGAGCCTCTTCTAACATTTCAAGAGGGACAAAAAATCCTGCTTTTATTTCTTTCTGATGCCTGTACATACAAAATTTTGCCTAATTAGAGCTGCCAATTTATGACTTTCCACTTATGACTGAGAATAACTACAAGTCAGGATATCAGAATGAATGCAAGTGGAATAAGGAAAATTAGTCCATTTGATCTAATAAAGTTCATATGGTAAAAATACTAGTGTCATCTGTGCTTCCCTTTAGGGCTGATAATTTCTGCCAGAAATGATAGCTTGTGCTTTTGCTTTGGCAGTAGATTTGATGCTGATGCTTTCTGTCTGCTCAGCTGAATCTGTTAGAACATAAGACTGCTTCTGGAATATGAAATTCTGCTGTTCATGGACGGACAGTTTCTGCAAACAGGACACCAAATATACTTCTCTAAAGCCTTGCTGATCCTAAGGAAACATTTCATGCCCCAAAAGCAGAAACTTCACAATCCTCTGTCTCTAGCAATTTTGAGAAGGAATTCTGGTTACACTAAAATGAATTTTCTTAGTGGAAACCTATGCAATCATTTGAGATGAAAAAATGTCTAGAGCTTCCATCTTGGGACATTAGATTTGAAGATGTGTTTTTCTTTCTAAGGGCATCGGTATGCATGGAGATCTTTGTTGACTGATGTAAGCTGAATTGCAGTTCTGAAGCCTAAGTACATGGATTTAAATATTTCCAATATTTCTCTGTCCTAATTTGGAATCAGCTGAAAACATTTCAATATTAATTTCCCACAGTCGGCTGCCTTTTGAATGGCAATTAGTGTTTCACAGACAAATGTGAATTTTTCTCCAACTACAACGAATTATTGAATAAAAGATGTTACCTCTCTAAAGATTTTGCTTCACATAAGCACACATTTTGGAGACCAAATGAAGAAACTTCTAGAATTATAATTCTAATTAAATATAGATATTGGCATTCATATTTCCTACAGAGATAACTAAAGAACTTAGATATTTCTTTTTATTCTAATCCCAGAACTTTCTTTTGAATTCATTATATTCATATGCATTAGAAATATTATTGCTCTACCTATATACTGATCTTCAATATTGGACTATTCCTATGAATTTCATTCTGTGGCAAATTTGTTTTCTGTGCCTTGATCATTATTTTCCTCCATTTAACCTAAATTTCATTTTTTATTCTCAATTTCCTTTTCCACTTTTTAAATTTGTCTTTATTTTATGCAATGATTCTCATGTGAAATTTTCCAGTCTATTCCATTTCTTATTCTGAAATAATAAAATTAATATATGTTTTATTTTGATTATGTGAAATCTAGCCACAATAAGAGCCAACATTGGCTTTCATATTCTTTTTATACAGCTGCTACAAGTTTCATGTAAAGACAATTTGTGAAGAATTTTTAATTAGTTTTTTTCTTACCATTACATTTACTCTTACTAAAAATAATAATAGTTTTACCTTTCTTTTCAAAAGGAATGTATTTGAATCCAAGCACTATATAATTGCAGTCTTGATTTCTGTGGTTCATTAAGACCCATTTTTTATGTATAAGAGTTAAAATCACTTCTGATATACTGAATTGTGCTAAACAATATTAAGTTTACAGGAAAAGTTGCTGTCTTTTCAAAAAACAGTTGACCTTGTTGTTTCTCTTGTCTCACATTATCTCTTTGATTTCAAAGTATGAAAATCACAGTGAAATCAGAGCTGTGACAAACATTAATTTTAGTGAAATCAGTGACTAAATTCCTCAAAAAACTGCTTTTAAGTTTACTAGTTAAATTTTCTAGTTAAATATTTAATATTCTATTAATGTTCTGGTTCAATATTTTAACTACGTCCTAAAATGCTAGCTTTTTCTCTGTCTTTCTGATTTTTTTTCAAGAACATCAGCCAGTTTTACTAGAATGTCTGTGTTTCACATTAGCCTGGAATTACACATAGGAATTAGATTATTTTTTTCTTATTGTTTTCTATCTTTATATATGAACATTTTTTAACTAATCAAACACAAGTAAAAGTAATTAAAATTAAGGTCCACTGGGACTACTGAGAAGTCTTGTATTTTTCTGGTTTTTGTGTCAAAAAGTCCTTTTAAAATTTATTAATGATTTATTAGAAATTTTATTAATTTCCTTTTTGCTGCCACTGGTTTTCATACAGATTTTTATAAAAGGTTAGAAAAAACAATACTGTCAAAAAGTGACCAATCTTGGATTGCAGCAAAATCAAAGAAAAACGTCAATTAGCAGCAATTCTTTAGTGGAGCTCTTTGGTATTGACTTTACATGATCCAGTCTTATAGAAAAGTTTTACATTGTTATCAAAGTCACAAATAGGAATATTGTTGCATTGACTTTAATTACAGTTGTTCGATAATTATTTTAATAAATGTTCTTGCAATCAAAATACTAATATTGTTTAAAAATCAGAAATATTTTTTTCAATTAATTTACATATAAAGCAGACTTTTATTCTTGTGAAACTTGTCCAATTATTAAGGCAATTTTAGGATGCCTTTAGGGTGTTGCCTGTCTCATAATTTTACTCTGTTAAGCTAACATTAATTGATGTAAAGGAGTAATTTTGGTTTAGACAAAGGATCATTTACTTGAGTACCATTCTCTTCTACAAAAAGCTGCCATCAATTGACAATTCTTGTAAAAGTACTAAAATAAATCTAGAAAGCTCTATATATTATTCAGATATTTTCAGTATTTTAGAATATAAATATAAATTCCCTTAAATATGTTTATCTGCTACTTTGATAAAGATAATTCACAAAATAAATTTGAGGTTATGCAAGATTTAGTGGCTCTGACCTTGATATCCATGAGCAAACACCAGAAACACTGCGCATTGTAATTATGAATGAAATTCCATTTTTCCACAATAGAATTTGCACTCTGGAAAACTCCTTATTACTCACAATGAGCTGGGGAAAACAAAATGTGACTTATGACCTATGTTATCTATGAATTTATATTAGTTATTTCATAAGGAATAGATAGAGAAGGCATTTCCACAAAGGCTTTAGAAAAGCTCTTGTAACCGTTATCAGATACCAATAATAGATTGCCTCATTTAAAGTCTTGAAATATCAAGTTCTTGGATTTTTAGCATTTACTGTACCAAGAAAATGTACACAAACTGGGTAATGAAGGCTTTCTGCCTGCTCAGTAACATTAACTCCAGATATATTTCTTTAAAAACAGATTGCAGTATATCTGTTCTGACTTAAATGAGAATGCATGAAATATTCAGCAGAATAAGTATTCTTCGGCCTTGTTCTAAATCCAGTGTAAAGCTGCTCAGATTGGCATAACATTGCATTTCATTGCAAATTCCCTCATTATAGTCTGCTTCATAGTTCATGGGGATTAGATACACTTTGGGACAGAAAAACCACTAAAAATATTAAATCAGCAAAACTTTGATTTCCACGTGTAGGACTACAGCTGTTGGACCTTAAACCATAAAGAAAATTACTAGCACAGATAAGAATTGTAGTGACAGGGAACAATATAGCCTTAAATTACTGGCTGTTCATAACTTCACCTTGGGGAATCTATGGAGCTGCCAAATTCATTACCCGCTAAGAGCTGCAAAAGTAAAGTCAAAGCTGAGCTATAAGCAACTTACACTTCTAAAACCCCATTTTTTCCCCCCAGATTTCCCATGATGACATGATGCTCAAAAAAGCACAAAAATTAATTATGTTGATAAATCCTCTCTTGCAGAAGTCTAGTACTCCTCAGAATTAGGTCTGCGAACCAGGTTCATGTTCAGTCTTCTTCACTTAGGTGGCCTAGGTTGTGTTTTAAGTGTTGGGACATCTTTAGTGAGCTATTTCTAATGTCCCCAGCAAAAATCACTGAAGAGGGCTGCCTCTGATGGCCTCCAGGAAGAAATGATGAGGTGAGATGTTTCTATTAAACAGATGAGTATTCAGTTTAGTCACTCCCACATAAGTGTTTCATACCATGTGAGATGCCCAAAATAGTCTAAGTCATCCACATTGGGCTGGCAGATATGACACAGATGACATTATGGAGTGGTAATAGAAGTTTGATTGGGCTGTAAAGTATCCTAGATGATATTAGATACCTTTTTGTAGGCAAAATCCCTCATATATATACATTCAGTATGCATATGCACCCAGTGTCACTAGTTATTTGAAGTTATTATCTTACAACCCACCTGTGTGATGGGAAAGGCTGAATTTAAAATTATTTTACTTCAGTTTGCTTAAGCTTGAAAATATTAACCTTGTTTGTCCAGTGAATAATACTAATAGTGAACATAGGTGTGAGAGCACAACCCATTAATACTCATTAATGATGGCAGATATGACAAATGCTAACTTGGAGAGCTCCTCTTTATAAGGAAAATTATCTTTTGTGCATCACTTCCGTCAAAAATTTGTTCTGTGAGAAAGCCAGGAGTAAATTACCCTTACTCAGCAGTTATTGCCAAAAAAATCACCTACATGAGTTGCTATTGCCTAATGTAGGCTTTTTGGGTTTGTTTTCCTGTTTAACAGTAAAATGTTTCTGAGTTCAATTCTGTAAAGGTTTGGGTGGCACATTTCAGTCACATTGTGGAGAGTCTCACATATAGTGTGAAAACCAAGACTGGCTTAGATTTTGGTTTTTGATGGGGGTTTTTTTTGTTTGTTTGGTTGTTTTTTGTTTGTTTGTTTTGGTTTTTATTTTGTTTAGTTTTTTCTTGTTTCTATGGCTGTATATTTTCCAGGATATTAATTAATTTTAAATGGTCATATGATCTATATGAAAGTTAAAAGAAAAAGATGAATTTCTATAGCAGGCTGAATGAATAAATATCCATTTCATGATAAAGAGGGCTCTGCTGTGTAAATGTCCACATCAGAATTTACATCGAAAAGATTTTCTTATAGCCAGAGTAGAAAAATCACTATTTCCAGGACATGATTCATCTCATTAACAAGGTGAAATAAATCACACTTTAAAAGTGTATTTCTCTCCATTGACTGCAAAAGTGCCTAAAAGAACTAGTTCAGACAGAATCACTTAAGTTGTATAAGATGAATCTCTACCCTTTGATAAATGCCTAGAAGGAACTGGCCCCACAAACATTAATTTCCAATAACTATTAATTTCCAATGACAGGAATTTAATTTAGAATATAAATGCAAGACCTAAATATACATTGAACAAAAAACAATTTCCCTGTTCCGAAATCAAACACTCTTATGATATTCAGAGAGTGAATAATTTGGGGTTTTCAAATGACGTGGAAAAGAAGCAAAAGATATCTCTTTGTTAACCTAGAGGGAGAAAAAGTATTCATAAAATTGCAGCTGCAGCTCCTGGTTACCTAAATTTTAGATGTCCTAGATCTCAGTGATAAGGGGGCAATTGAATACAGTAACCTGCTAAACATATCTATATAATTAAACTTTAGAAACTTTCAGAAGATTTTTTTTTTTATCAAATTCAACTTTTGAAATAACATCCATTGTACAGCTATTCATTGCAGGTGAATTTCTTGTTTTTTATGAAAGATCTGCACAAAGTGCAAAAGCACTGGATTAATTGTGCATTTCATTATAAATTGTGAATGTTTAGCACTTTCTAAAATCACAGACCATTTTCTTTGCTCTTTAAAATCAGATGTTTATTTTTTTATTCCCTTTTTCAAAATTGTGGCTATGTTTTACATAAGACATTTTTACGCAAGATATGTTTATGTGTCTGGAACATTGCAGAAAAATATGTGTCATGTTCTGCTGCAATGAGGTTACAAAACACAAGCTTTTAAAAACATATTTTCTGTGTCAGGTACTTAACATATCTTTGTTTATGTTTAGTTGACTTTAGGCAACTGACTCACAGTTCTTAAAAATATATATAATGAAAATTAAACTAAGATTTTGATTTAAAGAATAAACTTTATTTGCTTGACTGCTACTTTTCCCCTCTTCCCTCCTAAAAAGAAACAATAGCAACAAAAAGGAACAAAAAAATAAACAGATAAGTTCTATGTCCTTTCAAATTTCATTGTACATTCAATAATTTATATTGGCATAAATTATGATTGATTGCAAAATTAGAATTAGTCAGAGGAAGAGCTGGAACCAAACTGGCACAGAAGTAACTATTATGCACAGATTGAATGTCTTCATTAACCGGGGGGAAAAAAAAGTAATTTTTCTAGAATGGTCTAGTCAACACAAAGCGTCAGCAGACTTTTGCTAATGGACAACTCTTTCTTTAAATAAAATGCTTCTGCCTTCACTTTGCATACCGAAAAAGCTTGTATCAGGTTATGGCTTCTTGCTTTGATGAAGAGACTGGAAAATGAGGGCTGTGTCTTTATTGCAAGAGGGACTTTGTTAAAGCAGGTAAACAGCATGTCACAAATATAAGCTTTCCAGTGCTGTCATATGAGCATGCAACTGTTTGCAGATGTATTATAGTACTTTTGCATCAAATGGGTCCAGTCGTAAGTTTTGAAGCTTTAGTTGAAATCAAAATCAGTATTGAAGAAATATCTTGGGATGTCAACATATGAGTTTACTTAGTATGGAAAGAGACTACAGAGCAAAAAATGTGTGCAATGTTTTGGAATGTAAGACAACAAACACATTAAGAAAATGTATAAATATGGTTGTAAATACATTCAATTAAGCTGTCCTAAGTTTTGCAATATTTGCAGAGCAGTTTACTGAATGTTATGCTTTTACCATGGTTCCGTTATATCTTGGACATGTATGTATAGAATGCAAGTGAAGACAATAGAGCACAATGTTAAACTCTTAACCTGACTTTGTTTGACACAAATTGTTTCTAAGAAATTTGAATCTTGAAAATGTCACTGTGCAAAAATAAACATGCCTGTTTTTATGTGTTGCAGAGGTGATTCTTTTAAGTGAATATAATAACACAACCAGGTGTTTCGCTTGCGTATTTTAAATTTGCCAATACACAGTTTCACTGTGTAGAATCAAAGGGCAAGGATCTTAAGAAACATTAGTATTTGTTTCTTAAGTCAGACTATCAAGAATATAATTTGATGACAAATAATACCATTAAAAATTTAGACTTTCAAGTTTATTTTATCACCTTTTATTGGAAACATAATGAAAGAACTTCCTTCCCTCAGAAAGAAAAAAAATCTAAATGCAGAGCTACGTGATTTAAATAGAGAAAAATCAAGTGAGTCTTGGTTCTGTTTAATATGATCTGCAAGTGAGTCTTGGTTCTGTTTAATATGATCAATAAGAAAATAAAATTTCTTAAATGGAAAGAAATATACCTGTTCAGGCAAAACAGCTGTCTTGAGTCACAGGTATTTGAAGAGTTTTCTTGAATCACGCATATTTGGAATGGTTTTGTTTCCAAAATGTTAACCCAGGGTATAAAATAAATCTCTGTGATGGGACCTTGGAGTAATTCATATTTCTTGGGGCCACCTGTGCATTCTGGGTTTGTTCTGAATTTATCTTAGAGTGACATCCAGCTGCATTCTATTGTCTGGGTAAACACTTAAGATTGACTGAGATTCAATCAGTTTGTTTTCCCAGTTTTCATCTATAATTTGGGAGAATCATGTATTCTCCATCCTTTAAATCCATTCCTTTACTCTGTGAAACATAGATCATATTATATACATTAAATGCACAGGATTGATGAGAAGATTCGCTAAAATATATTGAAGAAGATATGGGAGGGACGCATGACAGATAGGTTGAAAATTCTGCCAAAGTCAAATTTTAATAGAGATTTCTGAAGCATTAAGAATGCATATACTAGAATTTGCATTAAGTAATTTCAAACTCCTTAGAGAGACAAATACTTTAGACATGAGTGCATCAATAAGCATGAATTTTGAATAGCTGATACCAGGCTTTCTATAGTGGACAGTTTAAATGCAGAAACATTGCTGAGAATGTACATCTCTTTAACATTTATCTTAATCTATTTTGGATGAGTGTTAAAGTGTCAAAATTCTTTTTTATAAGAGATGCTTGAAAATATTTAAGATGTACACATCTTTTTGTGTACAACTGAGTTTAACTTTAGATACAATGAACCTTGGCCATATAATTTACTTTTCTTATGTTCTCAACATTTCTCTTGAGTAGTATACAGTCAAACAATGCATAATTGTTTCTGATTCAAATTAATGAAAAGGAGGTTGTCAAAAGCAGCCATACATTCTACATCCTATTAATTCGTGTAATTTTTGACCTGCCAATACAGTACCTGGCCAAACCTGTCTAACCTATTAATATAACTTTCCAAGAGAAAGGCGGTGGGGCTTGAGCCCCAATCACTTTATTTCAGATCATAAAAAAGATAATATAAGAAGGGCCTTAGAATAAAAAAACATTCTCTGACTAGAGGTTTTATTTATTAAACAGAGATATTGAATTATTTAATACTTTATGGTGCAAGATTCAGTTTTGAATACTCACGTGAAAATGTAAGAGCTGTGCAGAAATTATATCTGTGCTTTCTTACTACTTACTATTTTATACATAACTTTCCTCCTTTTTTTTCTCATGTTTCATCCTACTCTCAGTTCCAGCTTTCTGTCCCATTCATATAATTTTATTTCTTTTTGTAAGTGCTACTGTTTTTTACTTCCCTTCTTTTCCCACTTTTCTTCTTATTGTAGCATTCTACCTTATCTCTGGGATCTTAATTTTTCTTACTGATTCTTATTATCACAGGGGTTGCAATATCTCCTTCATGTCGCTTTTAGCTGGAGCTCATAGATTTATTGTCTCTCTCAGTACTTTTCCTTCAAATTCCTCTTTTCTTGTGTGTGTACATATTCATCATCAAGAACTCCTGCTAGCCTTGTGTTGAAAATTGCTATATATATCCTTTAAAATTCTTTCCTTTTGTCCTACTATAAACATTGGGAAATTTATTTATTTTTATGAGGATGATTTATTAGTTGTATTGACCTACAAAAAAAAAAAACACAAAAAAAGCCACTAATTATACAGTCATAAAGACTTTGTTTTTCTTTGTATTATCCTGAGGCAAAATATCTGTGCTGCATAACATATTGCATAATTTCCCTCTCAGAAAAGTTTCATAAGTGTAAAAAACAGTTATTACTTTCATTGTCCTCTGATAATTGTGTTCAGTGAAATTGTGAGAGGTTGGACAGAGAGATTCAGACTCTACAAGGCATTCTTGTTAAGCACAGTGAAATTAAGAGCTACAACCACTAGCTGCAAAGAGAAGTCAGGAAAAATTGGTAGATAACAAAGAGAAAATAATTATTTGCAGGGTCAGACTGGGCAGGAAAAAAATACATTTAGAGGAGTTAAGAAAAAAAATGTAGATAGAAAATAAAAAAAATGTGTAAGTACATGAAGACTAAACTTGGAATTACCTTTTATCAAAAGTGCTTAGAAGTTAACTGGAAAATTTATTAATGAAAAATCTCTAAAGGACATAAACCCTACATTATTCCTATATCAGATCACTTTAATGATGCTATTATATTTTGGCCAGACCCCCAATGGGCCTGTGAGGACTCTTCAACTTCAAAAAGTTTTGGCAGTAGGAAGTACCTAAAGCTAATGCCATTCCTTTCAAATTGTAAACATAAACGAAGATTCTCAATATTATAGCATCTTTTCTATTGTGGATGCTATCTTATCTATAGCATCCACAAAGTTCTCTTGGACTCTTTTTGCAACAACATATTATTTCTGCTGGGAAAAAACATGCAGAAAGAGATCGCATTGATATCTTGATTCACAATTTCTTTTGGTCCAAGAAATGAAAAAAGTGTTACTTTGTGAATTCATGATGCTATGCTCTCTCTGTAGCCTCATGTTTAACTTTCATATTTGCTGTACTCATCAACCCTGCAGCTGGTGCCCAAACTATGATGAGGGGATTTCACAGAACACAATCTCCACATTGCTGCAAATGTGTCATTAGGTAGCAAAGAATGAAAGGTTCATTGAGCCAGAGAAAGAGAGTGTGAGCATCAGTGTGAGAAGGAATATGACTTTCTAAACTATTAATCTGGGTATTCATCATATGAAATTTCTAGGGTTTAGCTCTGCATAAAATGTTTCATATATTACATTTTGTAGTTTATGATCCTTTAACATTAAAAAGACATTAGGCAAAATAGCCATCAATAAAATGTAGTCCTGGATCTTCCCATTTTCAGGATTTTCTCTCTTCTAATTTAGGTACTTCTAATCTCTTCTATGCTGATTGGCTATATACCTTGCATTTGTTGCTTAGATTCCTGATCCTGCGCACTTGGAGGTACATGAGCTTATATTTACACTCTCTGTACAAGTTATACTCTTGCTTTACCTCTTCAAATTATTTAGGGAAAGTTGTTGAACATAAACCCAGATATTTAACTTCCAGAAGATTTATTAATAGAAGTTCTAAGTCATTTTAATACAGTCCTACAGACCTGCACTTCATCAGATGAAGTTCACATATAACCAACACATATTTTATAAATCTATTCTTAATAAATGACATAGAACCATTGCTACATTTTCACTGTAGATGTGAAGTTTAGAGTTCGTATATAGTATTAAGCAGCCTGACAATTTCTTAAGTGGATAAGCACAGCATAAAAATGGCAGCTTAACAACCAGAAGTCCTACTATGAATCTAAAGGAATTTCCAGAATTTTAAAGGTTTAAAGAAATAAAACTGTGGGGAAATTCCTAAAGACATTTATCTTTGAAGAAATAAAAATAAATTCCTGATCCAATGGGATCAGGAAACTGGTAAATCTCTAAAGCAAAGAAAGATTGTTTGAACTATAAAACCTGGCTAGCAGGTTAAAAAAAAAAAATCAACATGGAAATTATTAATTTCTTTGTATCAAAATCTGTGATGGCACTTGCCTATAATGATAGCCTGTGGCCTGAGGTGAGTCAAAGAATTAAGCAGCACTAGAGGTTATTTTTTATTTTTGTTGCATTTTGTATGGCCTAACTACCTATGTACCTCACTCATACTGGTTTTATTGGCGTCGGGTTTAAAATATAGTCAATTAGTTTAATTCAGAACATTAAAGAACACAAAATTGGTGGTTTTTTTCTCATTGCTGTCTTATTTCTTTTTTTCTTTTTTTTTTCTTTTTCTTTTCTTATTTTTTTTTTAATGCTATTGTATTGCAAGTCAAAGATCTTCATCAAACAAGCAGGCATAAAAGAGAGGCTGTCTGTCCACAGGCAAAATTCTACAGAGTCTGATAGATGCCTTCATCTGATGCCTGGTACCATTACACCAAGATACATCTGGGGAATAAATTACAAATACAAATACAAAACCCAGGCTGCCTGAAGCTGTTTTCGAAGAGTTTGATGAATCTCAGGCTGTATAACATAAACACAATAGTGATCTCAGCATTACCCTTGTATGACAGTAGAGAGTTATCTAGAGCTTCATTAAGTAACTCAAGCCTGTGCTGAACAAAGGGTTTAAGTGAAACATCAAAGGGTTTCTGTGGCTGATATTATTGGTGACATAATGTAACAACAAAAATTCCTTTATGGTGTCTCCAGTGTAGAAGGAAGAATGAAATTAAGGGCTTTCTGTTGTATCAGAAAGAAAAACATGGATTAGGTGATGGAAATTAGTTAGAAACACACCATCACAGACTTTCAGTTATTTTGAATGTTTCAAAAAGGACAAGAAAGCCTGTCTGTAAAAACATAAAAATGTATGCACTTTTTCTGATGAAAGACTCATTGACTCTCTAATTTTATCTTTGTGTAGTGACCACCAGGAACTTTAGAAAAAAAAGTTTATGGTGTTATATTGTCACCTACTCCTGTCTAACTCCTGTCACTGCCTGAAAACTCATGCAGGCAACACAAATTTTTGTGTTGTCAATAGAAAAGAATTCCTGTGTTGTAACGAAGAAAGAATGACTGCTCTTTCCTTGTTCTCTTTTCATTTTACTTTATTCATTATTTTACAAAATTATCTTTCTTTCATCCATGGAATCTTTTTTCTGCCTAAAGTGACTTATTTGGTTTTCATTATACAGTACTTACTCTGTAGCTTCAGTTATCTTTGGGAGCCTGTTACTACTTTTTTTAAAGAATATTTTACTATTTCATGTTAGATACCATGATTTCTGAACTGTATCCCATGTTTCATGTTTAAATATGTCCTGGAGGTTCAGTGGCATCAGTATGTTTACTATTTTTTCCTTTATTTTGGTAGAAAGTTGTGAGATATTTACCTCTCACACCTGCACATTATGATGATATTATTTCAGATTTATTTATAAGATTATCTAATATTTATTTATAAATATTATTAGATTTATTTGTAATATCTCTTCCCTAAGAATAAGTAATTTATAAATGTTTATCATTTGTTTTAATTAAGAACATTTTCCACACAGGATAATATATATTGACCTTTAATTTTATCCATCTTTTTACCAATTTATTAGAACTATCAATTTAGGATTTGGTTTTATAGTCAAGCATAATTATTTATCAATTGCAAATGTAACAATCTTTCACTCATTTTCTTTTTAACCCTGCTGTGATCTTGGTTTCATCCCATGATGGCTTAGTTCTTTAATAAGTTTTACAATGTAATCTTAAAAGGTTTGGGAAATTAACATGCCCTTTATTAAAAAAAAAAAATTTCTAATTTATTTTTCCAGTGTGACTTCCTTTAAAATAAAATATACTGAATTTTCCTGATATCTCTAAGCTAATAATTTTATTATTTATGACAATTTTTAGCAGGCACGATTATGTATAAATCAGACCTAATTGTGTGCAGATATTCACACAATGTGCAGATATTCTTATTAATTCATGTATTACTTTTCATACGTCACTCTCAAGGGTAAATTAAAGCCAGTCTTAGTATTTAAAATTTTGTATCTGGTTTCCTTTAACACTCTGGGGTAAATACCATTTGCTTCTGGAAATCTGAGTATTTTACTTTATTGATTAGCGTTTGGTCTATTCTGGTGACACCTGTCTTTAAAGAAAGTTCTAGCTCAGTAAAGGAAGATTTCAACCCGGCAAATTTCTGGAACTCCTTTACAAGAAATGTAAAGTATTGAAATAGTTCAATTTTCTAAAAATCTGGAGTTTTTTCACACTTCTTGCATGTTCTTTTATATCATGATCGTCTGTGCACATGTTAAATTCTTTATCATTCTTCTGAATCTGAGAAATTTCCATTTGTTTCTGCTAATAAAATTTCAGGAAGTATTTTCTCAAATTTTCTTCCAGCCCTTTTCATTAAGGATTTATATTTGTCTCTTATGTTTTCTTTGTTTCATTGTATCTTTTACCAAGTGAAAGTTTCTTTTACTTTACATACATATCCCCCTTTTTTTTTTTTCAACTGTTTAAATTTTTTGTGTTGGTTTTGATGGGTGGCAAATATTTCCCTTGAGGTGTGAATACAGTAACTTTAATAATATGTTTCACTTCATTTTGATTAAATATGGTCCTGTTACATAGCAGCTTCTCACTAATATGTTACTAGGCTAAAGTCTTTTATGAAAATATTATTTCTTATATTGCCACAAGGTCTGACTAATGCCAAGACTAATGCTTGCTTCTTTATATGACCTATAAGATATCTAAGAAACGTCAACAAAAATTGGAGGAAAAGGTGATTCAATAATTCATTTCCTGAGATTTACTCAGCAAGGTGTGTATGACTTGTGAAGTCACATAACAGAGTATTTATATCCATGTTACACCTCTTGTTCAATTCTGTGAAATTCTCCAGTCGAGCTAGGAAGATACTGCTCAAGTTTCTGTGATAAACATTTGAAAATATTGTATAGCTTCAAGTATGTCATCTTTCACTTTTAAGCTTAACTTTCAGAAATGTGATAAAACTTATGTGTCAATTTAACGACATTGATCCTTGCAATAACAATTACCATTTCAAAGGAAAAAGTAAATGCTCAGTTTGAGGCCAAGTACATGTTTATTTCAAATGACAGAACACTGTAATGGTCACAATGGTTTCATAAACCATTTTATCAAAAAGCAGAAAGAATTTTGTTTAATTTAAGCAGAAATTATTAAAAGTATGCCAACAAGGTAAGATAAATGGCTGAAGGCTTTAAATCTCAATACAAGACAAATATTGTGGTATGACAACTTTTGCTATCAAAGGTAATAATGAATATTGAACAGGCTTCTGATGCATGAAATACACAATATATGGAATTTTCATCTCATTTCAGTCAGTTGCCTTGAATTAAGAAAAGAAAAATGTAAATTGAGTAAGACAAGCTCACTACTTATTCTGTGCATGAAAATGAGCTGGATGCGGTAAGTTTGATCATAATCTTTTCAACAAGTATGCTCACGTAAAAACTCATAAGGCCATAAAGTTGAGCTTGTATTTTTAAAGCTTCAAGACCAGTTTCTTAAAATGAATAGGAGGATAAAGGACAGGGATATATCTGGTGCTACTACAATGGAGAAGTCGAATATCTCACATTTTTTGGTCAGAGAATGAGTCTGGTATATAAATGAGAGGTCTTAGCATTAGAACAGTTACTGCATATTGTTGGGGAAACCAAAGTAGATGTAAGAAAACCAAAATTCTTTCAGACAGTCTTAAGGTGTTTCCTTAAGACTGTCTGAGTCTTCCTTTCAAATTTGTACAGAGAGTAGAGAAATCATTATAGAAATGTGGGAGTAACAGTGAGCAATCAGGTTATTTAAAATATAGAATAAATTCTCTTTTTTTTAGGCCTTTTAGACATGTCAGCAATGGGGTACTGATTTTTTATAGACCAAAAAAAAAACCCCTGAAGGTTTAAGGAATAAATATAATAAAATAAATACTTAAAATTTAAATTAAATTTGCATTAATATGTGTGCCATTTATAAAATTCTATGTTGAGAGTCTTACTGGAAAAGAAAAATGAGTATACTAAAAATTAAATTATTTTATTCAATGGCTCTTTTTCTTTCCACTCCTTAGACATCCCTCAGCAGATCCCCCCTTTTCACAGTCCTCAGTCTTGTCTTTGTGATCTCTGTCCTTTCCTAATTCTTTGGTCTTCCATTTCTTCAGTCCCTCCTTACCACTGAAGCAAAAGTTACTGTATTCAAATTCCGTGTACTTATATTCTCCTCTGAAAGTCCAATAACCCTCCCTTCTCTTCCTATTCCATTCTATAGTGTTTCACTTTAATTTTCTTGAGCCATATTTCAGTTCATTAATGTCAAGTCATGGAGGTAAGTAGTGGTAATATTTCATAGAATCCAACTATGTCTCAAGGCTGTCTGATTTTTTGCATAAGGTGAACTAATTTAGATAGTTAGGGGAAGAGGAATAATACTAGACTTTTTCTCTTTAGTGTTCATAAGGAGCGTCTAATTAAAAAGATCAGAAACAGAGGTGTGATTCATACAATCAAACTTCAGTGAGAGAGATATTGCATAGTAAACTTTTATCCTAAGGTTCAGATTCAAAAACAATATAATGGCAATATTGAATAATTAATTTTTTTTAAATTCAACAGCAGATCTCTGGACTCAGAACAGCTTCTTATTTCAGTCATTTACAGTAATGAAAACTGACAGTCATAAAATTAGTCTCTAGAAATGTTCATACAGTAAGATAATGTCAACTGGAAATTTTCGTGCCGTGATTTGTAAACTCATTCTTCTAGGATTTATACCCAATATTCCTTGACATTGCTTCCTCCTCCAAGTAATGAATGGCTGATCTGCTCCACTTGGACAACAAATGTTCCTGATGAAAAATTTTAAATAGCAACAAAGTGTATTATATGAGATTGGAGTATTTAAAATAGTAGACATATACCTTAAAAATACAACTAGAATACAGTATTATTATGTTTCCATAACAGGAACATTGTCTTGTATCTCTTTGTTATAGAAGGGATGAAAAATCCCCTTTTTCTTGTTGCAAGACAGACATAAAAAGTCAGATTCCACTATGGGAAAAATCAAAAATCTGCAGTCATAGAGACAGTCATGCAAGGAACATCACTGAATCTCATTGGGAAGAAAGCAGAAAAAAAAAATATTATGTCTAAGATTTTCAAGTTAAACCTAAAAGATGCAGATGTGTGAGATCCACATAGGCTCTGAAGAATCATTATACTCTGTTTTACTCACAGAAGAAGATACTGATTGGAAACTGAAAGTTTACAGTTTGAGAGCTGTGGCCCTCTTTGAAATTTCAGTTTAGACTACGGTTACAGAATTTGAGTTTTCTCTTGGAGAGTTGAGATGACAACCAGCAGTGGAGGATTTAAAGCAGGGCTGCTCATCCTTAAGAGCAAAATGAGAATGTTTTTATGTGAAGCTGTCTGTAAAGCAGAAACAAAACTTCTATAATGACACTGTAATAGTCTCAGGCATTCTCCCCTTTGCTGTAATATCATGGAAGTACATCAGACTAGAACCCTGAAAATTTTGTGCAACATAATACAGGAGCCCCTCCAGGATATTTCTCCAGTAGGAACTTGAAATACTGGTCAGATGACCACCCTCTGAAAAGCCTAAAACGTCAGAACAAATATTAACAAATATTGTTTGGGATAATTTTTGGATGGCTAACATTGATGAAACAACCTCTAAGAGTGAAATGTTAAAATAAAATAAGTAAATAAGAAATTGGTTTGCAGAACTCAAATACAGGTCATAGAAATAATTTTCTGAAAGGAATGTAGGGGTTGGTAAGAAAAAAGCATGCTCTGATTTACCGATTTGTTCAATCAATGCCAAGTATTTCAGATTTCATAAATGTTTTTCCATAGGTAAATCTTGGTGAGATGAGACTCACTTTTATTTTATAGATTTAGAAAATATTTGAATTCAATTTTTATAGATGTTTGTTTGTTGGTTAGTTTTGTCTAGAACTACTCTTTATACACCTATATAATTACAAATAAGGATGATATTCGTTCCAAGTTGCTGACTGAAATTCCAAGAGCTGTATCTGTACTTCCAGGGTCTCACATGTCTACTTAACTCACTTTTGAGGGAGACCATGCACTAACATACACCACGTGATAAGTCTGAAAGTAAAACTGTCCTGCTTAATTTGCCATGACACCTAATAGGCAAAAATATAAGATCTAACAACAGTCATAAGTAATTAAAAAAGGATGGACTGTGTCTATTTTTTGCAATAATTCCTTACACAAATTTCCTCAAGTTACAGTCAGTGTTAGTGTCCTAAGAAGTTTTTAAAGGAAATCTTCAATTTTGTTGTCTTTTATCCCATAAACAAATTAATATAATTTACTGGAAGATATTCTATGGTCATCCATACACACAAAATCTTGCTTTTCTGGAAAAATAATTTAATTTATTTCTATGATACAAGGCTTCATCTAAAGATGGACTTTTTCTTCTTGGTCTTTTGTTTGGTAGACTGATGGATTAGCATCTACTATAAGATGACCACATATTTACATTGCTATATTAATTTGAATTATCTTGGAAGCCCTTTAACTCAAATATATCATGTTACTATAATACCTTATTCAGCAGGTACTTAATACCTGCCAATATTTTCGTAATGACGCACATTCGATCTTTTGGGCTCACACACATATAACATACAATCGTTTGATTAACTTGACAACAACTTTACAAGTTTCAGAGTTTCTGAACTCCTAATTAATAAGACAAATAAAATTTGTAATAATTGCGGGGGGGAGGATGTTTTTTTCTTTTCTAACATCCCGAGGTAAGAGGTTTTATCTGAATTGTGCATTGTCTGAAGATTAAAGGACAATCACACATGGGAAAAATACACACAAAAATTTGCCAGTGTCAGATATAATTCTCTCTGATTCAGAAAAGTGAATTGCGGTTCTTACACTGAAGAGTGTCTACATGTCTTGCAAAAGTTGCACTGAAATAAGGCAATTGTCACAGTAATATACTTCTTAACACGGATACTTGATCTTTGGTTATGATTTTGTTAATTTTGGGAATTTTTCTGTCCCTTCAGTATGTATTATTTGTAGTAAGTGCCTAGAAGGAATTCTGTAGGAGAATAGCTCACAAATAGATGATATTTTTAAAATAAAAAATAGTGAAACCAGTGCAGTCTCAGTCAAAGGACTGCTTGCAGCTCTGTCCTCACCTCCCCTCCTTTGCTGCCACATGAATTTTCTTAAATTTACATTTTATTACCTTTGTCCTTCAGAACCTTTATCTCTGCAGAGGAGCTCATTCTCCATTAATAAGGAGTAAAAATTGAATACAGTTCCTGTGAGTTCCTGATCATCCTGGGCATAGCCCTACATATAAATGTGGATTTAATACTGCTGCAGTTCACTGAACATCCGAAAAGATAAATGTTCCCTACACAGACTACTGTGATGACTTTGACATTGCTGGACATATATTTCCACAGGAGTGACATTCACTGAGGAGACAAAAGAAGGATTAAACATTATAATTGTACTTTGACAAGAACATATGACTTCTGGGATGGATTAATACTCCTGCAGAGGATTTTACTACTATGTCTGACAAGACTGCCTCATGAACTTTTATTCTGGATGCCTTTTTTCTTTTGCAGTAAAATGACGCATGAAGTACTCTGAACAAATGTTTATCTTTATTCCAAGCAAAATATACTGCAAATTTATGAAAGGTTATCCAGACCTTTCCACTGCCATCAAAATTTGATCATCTCATCTGACCTTATAGCAGGTCAGAGATTTTTACTTTTTAGCCTGCGTGACCTCTTCTTATGCCTATTAATCTCAGATAACTGAAATTTAGGTTTGGTTTTGGTTTTTTTCCTACTGAATAAGTCTGAAATCTGTGATAGACTCCATTTAGATGATTGGCCAAGGTACAAATAAGCAGAGCTTTGTCTGGGCATAATTATCCTCTTTCTTCTGAAAAAGTGCAGGTGGCCAGATTAATATCTTCCAGAATAGTAACAATGCCTTCAGTGATCTGTCTTGAGTGATTTCAGTGGGATTCCTACTTATTTGAACTTTTGGAACAGAACTGTCTAGGTTCTTTCTTAAAGAGGTACTCTAAGATTACCAGACAGGCTTTAAAACAAAATGAAAAAAATCCCAAAGAAACAAGAAAACAAAATAAAAATTAAAACCACTTCAACCCACTCCCTGCCCAAAACCCAACAAACTGAAAAATCCAAAAGCAAACAAACAACCAAGGAAACAAACAAAAACCAAAAAAGAAAAAAGCCTCACCAAATAAAAAACCAAATCAAACTGAAAACAAACAAACCCCTTCCCCCCCCACCTCAAAGAAAAACCCCGGCTGTATGCTAAAGTAGCTAGACAAGTTCATCACATTTACCTGAACACCCAGGGGAGTTCCACTTGAGCTTCTCATTCTTTCTTTTAGGGTATAAAACACAACATAAGGAGAGTAAATAAAGATACTAACTGTTGTATTGATACTGCAACCGTGCTGGTCTCTCAAAAAAAGACGCAGAGTAAACAAGGTTGTAGTCTATAAAAATTCTGGTTTTACTTTTTACCAGGGCCATTGTGCCAGGACAAAGGGCAATGGTTTTAAATGAAAAGAGATTTATACTGGACAAAAGTAAGAATCTATTTTGACGGTGGTGAATCACTGGAAGAGTTCACTCAGAGAGGGCGTGGATGCCCCATCCCTGGCAGGATTTAAGATCAGGTTGGATGAGGCTTTGAGAAACTTGATTTAGTGAAAGATGTCGCCCACCATGGCTGAGGGGTTAGGACTGGATGATCTTTAAGGTCCCTTCCAAACCAAGCCGTTCCATGACTCCATGATTCCATGATTCCATGATCATTTGTCTCTGACTAATACTGGAAATGAAGTATTCATGCTGATTTACAAACAGAATAACATGTAAATATTTGCATACAACTTTCTTATTTTATGTGCCTGCAATTTTTTAGCTGATACTTTTAAAGAAAAAGATATTTTGATGGATTTTCAGATGCTATTGGGTTTCCTGTTCTTCACAGCATTATATGAATTAAAAAACCTTTTTAAAGAATCTTGAAAATCTTAATGATTACCTGAGTAAGAATTTAAAGAAATAAAGAAATATACTTAAGAAATTAAGTATAATTTCTTAATTATATTTCTGGAAATACAACTTGTCTGTCATTATTAAAGTTATTTAAACTCCTGTTAATCAAACATACACCAAAAAATCATCATCTCAGAATGCAGTTTGATTAGTCTCAGGATTCCCCAATAGACAGTGCATCAAAGCTTTCAGACATAGCAACTGGAAAGGAAATCTCTCATCACAGAGGAATACACCCACACCCATGCCTCAGGTCTGTTTGAAGGAGATACTTTGAGAGTCATACACTGAAAGAAAAATAATCATTTCAGCTGTGCAGCTTCAAAGTTTCTCTAATATAAATCAGATCTTCACAAATACTACAGTCCCAAAAGGCAGAAAATGCCTTTTGGCAGGGAAAATTCATCTCCACTTTGACAGGAGGAAGTAAAAATATATAAGTTTTACTTGTTAAGCAGCAATATGATGGTAGTGGCCCCATGTGCAGGCTGACACTATAGCAAAAATAAATGATTTATTTAAATTAAAACAGTATTCATGCCAGGTGGGATATGTGTTGGGGTTTTTGTCATTTTTTTTAATCTGAAAATTTGGGTAAATTATAAATGTATATGTATAAGCATTCTTCATATACACTAACCCAGATCACAATGACATCTTAGGAGCTAATTATGTCAGTATGTGATTAGGTATGTGAATGATACACACTACAATCTAGCAATCCTATATTGTTAAAATTCAGGACAATTTCTAACGTGTTCAAATTCCACTTACAACATAAAAAAAAATTGCTACAGAATTCAATATATTATGAACCATTTATATTTTAACATCGGTGGGAATTGGAGGAAATGGGAAATCCAGTAAGATGCCAGACCCGTTTTTTGAAGCAAAGATGAAGGAGGTTGAGAACCATAAACCCACATTTTGTCCATGCTTCAAAGAGAGCAACTGCATTGAAAAGAAATCAGATAATTTATTAAAGTGATATCAGGACTTCAGTCATCAGCAGTGCCCCAGATACACTCAAGGCCAACAGAATCCTGGGATGCACAAGGAGAAGCATTATCAGCAGGATGAGGGAGGTGATCCTGGGTTAGTGAGACACATCTGGTGCACTGGGTCCAGGTCTGGGCTCCCCAGTGCAAGGGAGACATGGACACACTGGAGCAGATCCAATGAAGGAACTCTTAGATCATCAAGCACTGGAGCATTTGTCTCCTGAGAAGAGTCTGAGAGAGCTGAAACTGTTTCTCCTGGGGAAGAGAAGGTTCAGGAGGTCTTATCAATATGCATGGATAGTTAGTGGGAGAGTTTAAAGAAGGAAAAACCAGGCTCAGTGGTACCCTGCAAAAAGAAAAGAAACAAGGGGCTTGCATTGAAATATAAAAGATTCCACTCAAACATTAAAAAAAAAAAAAAAAGACATAATAATGAAAGGATGGTCAAATATTGGAACAGGTAGCCCAGAAAAATTGTGTATTTCCCCAAGTTTTCATGAGTAATATTTTGCTGCCTAACTGATTTGTATTCTGTCTTCCTTTGCCCAGATACAACAAGCCACGCCAGATATTCCTGAATCAATTTTTCCTAACTTAATGATTTTTCTTTTCTGGAAGAGTCTTTCAGGTCTGAATTCTTACCAGTCTCTAGTAAAACTGCTGAAAGCCACAGAGTTGATTCATTCACTTAATCACAAATGTGCTGAAAAAATAATGTTCTTCTTCTATCAAATCTCACCCAAACTGAGTGGAAACTCACTAATTAAGTCTTTCTGCAGCTCATTTGCCATTCTGTAAAAATGAGAATAATGTTATTACAAGACAATACATGAGTGTAGTTAATATATGCTAATAGATTCTAGTCATATGGTGATGACAGAAAGAAAAATTCAGAAAAAAATTTGCTATTTATTTTTAGAGCAATTTCTACGAAAATATGGGACTGGAAAAATTATTTGAAATTATGTTAAACATTATTTGGTGTCCAAAAAAAAAAACAACAAAACAAACAAAGGTTCATTTTTATGTCCATGCTAACCATTCATGTGGTCTGATTTTGTTAAGATCGGTCTGAAGAAATACAGTAAATTAACTAAGTAAAGGCTGCATTTTAATGCAGAAGTAGGATGCTAAAACAGTGAATTAAAATTTCACAAGCTTTCATATTTGACATTAATTTTGGTATTTCAAGTCTATTAAGCTCTTGTCCCTATTAAGTAATTTAATGTTTATTTAAGATGTTTCTAAAATATTTATACAGTCTGCAACAAACTTAGTTCCATATGTTACTTTTGGTATTTGGCAAAGATTTCAAAACAGGAGAGGGTTTCTATTTCTGGATTTATCATTGGACTGGTTTTTTTGGTTTTTTTTTTTATTCTCTTGTTTTTTTAGGGCTGAGTGTTTTGAGGTTTTTTGGTTTGTTAGTTTTTTGGATAGGAATTTATATTTGTTTGTTTTTTTACTTGTTCTTTTTCCTTAAAATTTATATTATGTTTGTCTCAGGATCTATACATTTTCTTTGCATCTGCAGTAAACTGGAAATACTCATAAGCAGGCTATCATTATAAACTGGGGTTTTTTCCTCAAATATTTCAAATTTTATAAAATAACTGGAAAAAACTAAATAGAAATAATTTCAATAAGTAAATACTTAATGACTTCGGAAATAAATGTTGAATGACTTTGGAAAGCTAGTGTTTAAATACAAAAATCTCTTTTATCATTGTTAGAATTCGTTTCTGTGTCCACATACTTGTGATCAGTATTTTATCTTCATGTCAAAATGAAGTTCTTACCTTTTCAAAAAAGCAGTAATAATAGATGTTATTATTACTGCTCATGACGTACAAAGAGTAGCCATAGAAATCATAGGCAAATCTTATTTATACGTGTATAGAGATGCAGACATCCAAAAAAAAAAGTATATATATGTGTGTGTATGTACACACATCCATACACACACACACAAATATATACATCTCCCACCTTTAGAAATGCTTACTGAGCCATAAAGCTCAAATATTTTTTTCATTTGTTTTGTGGAAGTCACCAGTTTTTCAGTGAAATCAAGTGACATATGCAGCAAAAAAGGCTGAGGCTAGAGGAAACTCACTGTACTAGCCATTGTGTAGCTTGGTGTGAAAGGCTGTGCTGTTGCATTTCATACTTGTGTGCAGTCATTTGCACTGCAGGATTGTGTCCTATCAAGGAGCTTTTTATGACTTCTGAGGGGCCAGTGAACATTATTGAGAAAGGCAGGTCCACCAGAGGCAGGCTTAAATTCTGCAAGGTCTGAACTGCTACTGATTTTTTTTAATGGATTTGTGAAATAAGATTGCCTTGAAGTAAAGAATCTAGCATATTTTAATATGTATGGTCTCTCTGGATTTTTTTCATTTTATCTCATTTCCACATACTTATTGATATAATTTTTAATTAAGTATCACTAAGACAGTGAAGTCCATAAAGCTCAGCAGGTTTCACTGCCATAAGTATAAGTTTTCTTCTTCTCCTCATCAAAATTTGTATATAAAAGTAGTTGTTGAACAATCTTAAAAAGATATATTAAAATCCAAGTCTCAGAAGGTTAGTCTTTTATTTCTTACATCATTTAAGCTTACTATATCGAGGAAACAAATCTGCAAAATATTTTCATTAAATATAATGATGTACATTTCACTGCATTATTTTAGCTTATTTCGATTTAAATATATTTCATAAGGCAATACCTTTCCAAGCTATTCTATTTTCTTCCTAGTACTTTAAACTAAAACAATATAACATCCTATCCGGTAATATTATTTTTAATCTTTCAGTTAAATCCCAGTGTTTTGGTATATGTGTTTCATTTTATATGTTTCAAGCCACCTGTAGTAAAGCTGACAAACCACATACACCAGTAAAACAAAAGCTGCTGCCAAAATCATTATTTCCTCCTACAGTAATTATCAGAAATAGTGGCTAAAAAGGAATGATGACAATACTAAATCAAAAAGCCTGTCATATGAAGATTTTTCTGATACATGTTAAACCAGGCTGTGGTACAAATACCATAGAGAGAAAGGATTTTAAGCAGGCACAGTTTAGGCAGTCAAAAAGTGCAGTATCCCCTAACAAGTAAGAATGAGAATGCTGCTCTGTAGAGTCCAAGCTAAACAAGAATAGCCTTTCCCTATAGTTTTAGGACAATAACAACAATGTTAACCATTGTTTTGCACAAAAATTTATTACTGTCATGTTTCTTGACAAGCCAGCTTGTTTTGAGTACAATGAAAGCTATAAGGTCATAAGCCTACCGATGAGGTGAATGAACAACTGCTACCAGCAGTTGTCTCAGTCGCAGTCTTCTCCTTACCTCAGGAACATTGCGTTTGAATCTCTCTCAACTCTAAATACTATTTGGGATGTTTATTGTTCTAGCTGATTGCTTTCATGCTGAAAAAATTTCTCCAGTGAGAAAGCATTCATCACAGCAAAGTGCTACCTTAGGTCAAAAAATGTTTATTTAAATAATAAATGTCAAAGTTTTGAAATCTAGTACTTTGTAACTTGGTATATATTAGGGACTGAATTGTAAATTGTAAACTACTATTAATTGTATCTTTATTAGGCCTTGAGATACTAATGTTTTAAATAAAATAAATTTTAAAATATCCTTCAATTTTCATCATTTATGGCCCATTTTACTGAGTGGCAAAAACTGTTGTCATAGCTAAAGTTCTATCTTCTGTGATACAAGATCATCTGAAACAGTTGCAATTTCAAAATTAAATAAACAATTGCTAAAGTAGAGACTCAGTGACATAAAGGATGTTTATAGAATATAGGAGCAGCCTCTATTTGCAATCATATGTGTAAAAATCTACTCTTTCCTGGTATACTTTAATGGATCATTTAAAACAATTGCCCTATAATTCTTTTGACTTCATATCTTTAAAAACATGAACTCTTGTAACTCACAACTTCTGCTTGTACATACTGAACATAAAAACTACAATGTCAGAAGTGCTATGCTGATTATCCCTAGCTGTTAGGTTATGCATCAATAAAATACAATAAAATCAAAAAGGAAGGTATGCAATAGAGGAAAGATGTCACAGAACCACAAAATCACAGAACAGCTCAGGCTGGAAGGGAGCTCTGGTCATCTGGTCCATCTGCCTCCAAGCAGGGCCACCTTGACCCATTTGCCCAGGACTGTGTCCAGCTGGCTTTTGAATACCTTGGAAGAGGTATCCGTTTTGGAAGATGGAGATCACACAACATCACCAGGCAACCCATGCTTGGTCATGCTTAGAGAAAAAGAGTGTTTCCTGATGTTTAGACATTAATTCCCATGTTTCAGTTGATATCCATTAATTCTTGTCTTGGACACCACAGAAAAGGGAATGCCTCCATCCTCTTTCCACCCTCCCTTCAGGTTTTTATATACATCGATGAAATTACCCTGAGCCTTCTCTTCTCCAGGTCTTTTCTCTCATCCTTTCCTGACAGGAGACATGCTCCAGTACCTTCATCATTTTTGTCACCCTATGTTGCATTCTTTACAATATGTCCATGTCTCTCTTGTACTGGAGAGCCCAGACATGGACAGAGCAGTTCAGGTGAGACCTCACCAAGGCAGAGTAGAGAGCAAGGATCATCTTTCTTCTCCTGCTGGCAATATTTAATCTAATTCAAGGCAGAACACCATTAACCTTCTTTGCAACAAAGGCAATTCACTAGTTTATGTCTGACTTGGTCCCAACAGAATCTCCATGGCTTTTTCTACCAAGCTTTTTTCCTGGTGAGTGGTCCCCAATATATAATGGGTGTTCATCCAGAGGTGCAGTACTTTGGATTTCTCCTTAGAGTGCTGTCATAAACCGTAATCAATAATTCTCACTATTTATATGTAAGTAATGTCACAGAAATTCAAAATGGTGGACAGCATATGAACTGAAAATAAAAATTAATTCACAAAGAAATGAAAACATTAAATGTTTGGTACAGCATAGAATAGCAATAGTAAAATATTTTTTAGGGAAAAAATTCAAAATATGAAAGATTTCTCTGGGAGGAGACCTTTACTTGATGTAGTATTAGTGACTCACAAACTGCTGAATACTTACGAGAGGATTCATGCAGTTTTTGAGATAGAAACTAATAGACAAAAAGTTATCTTCAGTTTCTAATATTATAGGTTATGAACCAGTTTTTTATTCAAATTTTTCTGTTTATATCCTAAAGTAAACAGTTCTAAAGTAAACATACTTATATAAGAACAGAACTTCCACTCTAAATATATCTATATATCTGTATATTTATCAATAAAGACAGTATTTTAATATTGCAAAGGAAACCTTACATTGGATGTTCCTTTACTCTTTTTTTTTCTCAGCTATTTTCCCCTTTGTATTTCCTTTTAATAAAGTGAACACCCTTGCACGACCCTTCACCTTGCAAGATATTGCCCCAAAACGAAGCACAACAACTAACCCTTGTGATCAACATTCCATTCTTTCAGCAGCCTCAGTTAATTAAAACTACATTCTTAGCTCATCATGCATTTAAATCCAACCTGAAAATATAGCCAGGTTACACTTTATTTTGTATTGCATACAGGGTTGAGGATTTACTATACATTTAAAATATTTAGCATGAATTTAGTGCAAAGAAGCAAAATGACAATCTTTTATTCTAATCTGTAGATACATATAGATATGAGTATAAATATAAATATAAATGTAAATCTATAAAATATTTTAGACTACACAATGACATGATAATTAATATTGGAGATTATGATTTTTTTCCCTGCAATTTAGGAATTATTAGATGTTAGAGGTTAAAGATTAACAGACAATGCAAAATACATTTTTCCTATGTTTGAATCGACTATTTTTCTTTCTTCTTCCAAGAACATTCAGTTTCATGCAATTGTGCTGCATTATTTTGTTGAAAAGCATCGGTTCAGAGAGGATCACTACAGAAGTTGACAGTTGCACTAGAGAAGGGAAGGCTTATTTTGAAGAGTTATCAAATCCACACAGAAGACAATATAAGCTGCAAAAGAGTGGAGCTATGTTCATAAGCTTGCCTCAGGCAACTCAAATGTTCAGTTCACTTTTACTTCTTATTTGCCACAGAAAGGGACTATAAAAGCAAGGGGGGAAAAAAACTCTTTGATCATATTTTATGAACCTTGCTGTATCTCAAGTAGTATGTTCTCTACTATTTATGATGGGAAGAGTGATCTCTGGAAAGCATCAAGTCTATTCAAATCCCCTGAAGTGAAATTTTCGTATACAGTACTTTTGCAGATGCATCTCCATTGGAAATGCCAATCCTCTACAGTACAACCCAACTTCAACTACCCTTTTGTTTAGGTAGCTGACTTTAATATACTTCAGCTGCTACTGGAGGGGGGGGAAAAGCATACTCTTATTAACAATGTGTATTCAGAAGTGATCTTCCTGATTCTTGGGAGGAATTAGAACCCGCTAACCCCCAAGCAGAGATCTGTTATATTTACTGAAGTACAGAGCAGTTAGGGGAAAGAAAACCACCTGCACCAAAAACCTCTTTTTTGACAAGACCCCTCAAAATCAAGGCACAAAATAGGAAAAGTTGCATGATTTCAAATATGTAATAAATGGACATGGATTATTTGTGCAGTCAACCTCACTGCGATTTTCCCCATCACTTTTGCAGTGCAGGCAGAGAAGGAGCTCAAACACACAGTGTGCATTTAGCCTCTTCTGCTACCCATTCTGCCTGTAAGACAGATCATTATAACAGGCAGCAAGTGAAACAGAAAGGGGAGGGAAAAGAATGTGACAGGTGAGGATAATATTGTCAGAGGCAGCATGATGCATAGCTGTTAAATGAAAACATGCTCTGTAAGTGAGATTCTCAACGACTGATGCATGATAAAATTGCATATTGCCACAAAAAAGGACTCTACAGCCCTAGATCCTTTAGTAACTTTGAATACAAACCCGGCTACAACTGACCAGCTCAGAGAATATGCTCACCACCTGAAGCAATGTTGATGGAACAGTATATCCTAATTAAGCTGGAAGAGTAAATATTGTGGCCAAGAGAATTTCTACTGAGATATTTGTGAATACAGTGAGATCCCTCTAGCAGTTGACAGGCCTGACTATAATTATGGAACAGGCCACATAGAGAACAGGTAGAATTGGGAGCCATTTGAGGAACTTTTCTGAGGACAAATTATTCTTCCTGTATTTGAATTTGGTCTTTTTCTAACATTGATAAATGAGCAACTGCCCCCTTGTTACACCATAAGCATGAATGGATGCCACGTTAGCTGGTACAGATGTACAGCAGAGCACTAATTGTCCGGAAACTGAGGTGCCTGGATTAGCTGAGAAGCCAGAGCTGCACAGTACAGAGAGCAGCAGTCTGATGGCTGGGAACTGGAGGGACAGACCAGAGATCACAGCCAGATGCTGATGGGACCCATGCTGATATTTGTGCCTCAGGGGGTGGTGAGATCTGAGCAGGCAGCAAGCAAGAGCAACATCAGACCATTTCTGTTGTTCCCTCTTATGTCAGTGGTGTTGAAGTGTAATGTGCCACCAGTATAGTCACTGCTATTTATTAGTCCATGGGCTGATGTAGTACACATACTGGTCCTCAGTCCAGCAGATTCAGTCAGACCTTAAGAATTTACACAAACTTTGCTCTCTGCATTCCCATGATTAGGTCAATGAGTCAGAAGTGATGCCAAACTAGTTAGCAATCCACAGCTTCTGCAGTCCAGAGAGACAGCAGGGCATTTAGATACTGTGTGGGAAGTATTTAAGCAGAGTGAAAGAACCATAAATTAAAGATAAAAATGGGGTTTGAGTTACTAATGTGTTTCCTTCAACAGATGAGCACACTTAAATCCCAAACTGTAGCAGTGCAAATGAAATCTTGTGACAAAACACTTTTATTTGATTCATATACAATGTAGTAAATATAAATGGTACCATGTTAATTTCTCATTTACTGTGATGAAATCCAGAAGTGCAATATATAGAAATAGAATCTAGAAAATCAAATTTTCCTGTGAAAATAGTGTGATTAATTGCCATCTTAGTTTTCATATTTTTAATGTTTTAGTAGGATCCTGTGTCAAGATTTTCTACAATTGTTCTTCAGGTTTTCAAGTGCAGAAGCTATTTTAGAATAGGCTTACTAGTGATAAACCTAAGCCAAACATATTTAATATTTTGCTTTGTTACTAAGGTAGGTAATATTAGCTTCATTTAATAGATTAATTTGGAAATTAAATTTATTGTTATTCATTGTTTCTGTCAAGCATGATTAATTGTCTCACACAAATAATTGGTTATTTCTGTATCTTTAGAAGTGTCGCATGCAGAATGTGCTCAGATCATTTTAATTTAGCATTTTCTATATTTCAATATGTTTTCCAAATTAAGATAGCAGAATGTTATAGCAGACAAAGTCCATCTGTGCTAAAATGTATTTGGGAGTAGTATATTTTAGCATTTTGATATTCCTCCTAATTTATGAAAGAACTGCTGCTGATGTTGGCACCTGGATTATGAGGTTCAATGGTAAATCCACATGAAGTATATATGGCTCAATTTCAAATGTATATGTGCAGATTTTTATCTCACTTATTGTAAAAGATGTTTCTTATTTCCAAATAAAGGAATTCTATAAAAAATAATAGAACATTAATATATATTGACATTAAATTAAATACCAGAAAATAAAAAAAATATATTTTCTTTATAATCTGATATTCAAAATCTCAGCAACTGGATCAAACATTCCTTAGTTACTAGGCAAAGCCTAGCAAAATTCTGCAAGTAGACTTTTTTTCATCACTAGCATCAGCTAGTTTAGATCAAGAGTCTTTTGTATAAAATTTATTTTGCTTGCTTGCTTGCTTGCTTCTAAGAGTACATTTTCATAGTGTATGTCATGTTTTGGAGTGACAGATGTCATAAGATCAGGCTTGTTCAGTAAATGAAGAAAAATCTTGCACTTCAGTTTCCTTCAAACTCACTCCTTTGTGCTTTGAGAGGGGAAATGACAAGCTTAGAGTAATTTGAGGATTTGGGATATATATCTTGTAATACCATAAACCTGTAAAATATGAGTATTTGAGTGAATACAGATGCTGGCTATTTCACAGCTCAGTTTTTAATATCATAAGGTTAGGTGCTAAATTTTCTAAGCAATGCAAAGGGATTTATAGGTATTACTACTGGATTTGAAAGCAAGTCAAAGGTTCAATCCCTATGTACTCCTCTGTTTTAAAAAAAATAAATTTTAAACCTATAGATTTCTGAACAAAGAACAGGATTTGTATGTAGCAGATTTTAACCTTGAAAGAAAATAGAACAATCCTGTCATCTTGTGCTTGTGTTATTTTAACAGTATATCTTGTTTCATCTGTTCACCATAACATGAGCTGAAGAGAGCTGGCAGGTCTTTAAGAATATTATTCTTGGAGTGAAAGAGCTCTAAATTCCCTCGTGTAAAAAACTGGAGAAGGACAACAGGAGACCAACATGGCTGAATAAGAACCTCTCTGTCAAACAAAGGTATAAGAATGAAAAGCACAGGGATGCGTGTTCTGGGAAGAATATAGAGACATTTCCCAGATAGGTAGGGATTGGATAAGGAAAACTAAAGTGTAGCTTGACAAGGGATGCAAAGAATGATAAGGGCTTCTAAAGATACATTGGTCAGAAATAAAAAACTAAAGAGAATGTGTTCCCCCTGGTAAATAAGACAGGACAGCAAGTGGCAACAAACATGAGGAAGGCTGGGACATTTTTATGCCTCAATTTTCAATTCTAGTTTCTTTCCCAATGCCTCTAAAGCCCCTGGACCTCAAGGCAAGGAGAGTGGGAATGAAGTCCCTCCCACCATAAATGAAGATCATGTTCGAGACTGACTGAGGAATCTAAACATACCCTAGTCCATGGGAACTGATGAGATGCATCCCAGGGCCCAGAGGGAATTGACTGATGCAGTTGCTAATTCACAGTCCATCATATTTGAAAAGTTGTGGTGGCAAGATAAAATCACCTTTAACTGGAAAAAAAGGGAACATCATACCAAGTGTCAAAAAGGATAAAAAAGGAGGCTCCTGGGAACTACTGACAAGTCAACCTCCCCTTTGTACCCAGCAAAATCGTGGTACAGATCTTACTGGAACATATGTCAAAACATATGGAAGATGAGGAGGTGGTAAGGGACAGGTGACATGGCTTCACAGAAGGCATTTTGTGCCTGAATCATCTAGTGGCCTTCTGTGATGGAGTGACTGTATCCCTGGACAAGGAAGAGCTACAGATGTTTTCTATCTGGACTTCTGAAGTAGAGATTTGAGCAACCTGGGCTAGCTGAAGGTGTACCTGCCTAGGGCTGGGAGACTGAACTAGATGACCTTTATGATCCTTTCCAACCCAAATTATTCTATTATTCTATGTATAATATTAATATTATTATTATTATTATTAATAATAATAATAATAATACTTAGGGACTCTAATATTAAAATATTAATGGCACTTTGTCTTCTTTCATTGAGGTAAAAAATCCATGAAAATGTGTCAATAGATATTTAGAAGTGGAAGCACTTTGGGTTTTTTTCTCTTGTTTTGGCACCTTATTTTCAATCACTAGAAGAAGGTGAGTTCCCCTCTGTTAAAGAAATTTCTTTGCCCCAGGCTTCCCAAAGCAGATTCTCAGACATCTGATTCCAAAAAAAAAAAAAAGAAAGAAAATTAAAAAATTAATAATTTAGTGGTACAGCAATAGGAACATCTTCAACTGGGTGCCTCTGGAGAGGGACAGAGAACAAAGAAATTCCTGGACTTTTTTAACCTTACATACTTTACTACTGATCCTCACAGGATCTTCATGCACCTTGTATGTGATTCTTGATCAAGTAGTGAGCTTTGGTCTGGGGACTTCTTTGTTCCTTAGTGAATTGTATCTCTGTTATGTGGCAGATTATTGTCTTTTTCTTATCTGGACAGGTTATGCTTCAGATCACAAGCATGGCTTCCTTATCTCCCCATTTACATTACCCTCAGGACCTCCCTTTACATACCAGCTCAAGGTAAGTTAGTGGGAGCTGGGAGCTTCCTGCCTAATCCTCAGCAACTTTACCACCTTGTGCCAAACTTACTCAGACAAAAGAATACAGTTTAAAGAATGAGGTTAGCTAAAATGAATTTCTAACATATCTGTGTACACCCTTCCTGTGGGAGATAAGGGATGTTCTGTTTTTAAGTGCACCTCTGCTGGCATCAGCACCTTGATGATGGATATGCTATGGAAATCACCCTGCAGGACTGAACTGACATGGCGCAGTTTGAGCTGCTGTTCTCTGGCGAGTGGGGTGGCACTGCAGGGTGATTTCCAGCATTGCAAGACAAATTTAACTGCTGATGCTTCCTTTACAATGTCTCTGGTCTCTGATTTTTCTTCAAATTTCCTCCTTCTTTGTTTGAAAAGTCACTTGGTAATTCACTGCTTACTGTTTAAACCTGTGGATTGGTCATCTTTATTTTTCATGTGTAAAAACCTGTCTTTGGCATGGACCCTCGTGAGAGTTTTGGTTGTGTCTTTCACACCCCTTTTTTTTTTACCCTCATTTCTACCTTAATAGCTTTGCCAATTAAGGGCTGTGGGAGATTCCCTAGAAATTCTGCCCTATACTGAAGTAACACCAATTAGATTGTATCAAAAAATATTTTTCAGCCTCGTTAAAAGGTTATTGAACATTTTGGAAAGTGTTTTCCATAAGTTCACCACAACATGGATAAGTTTAATATGAAGTAATACTTTTTTAGTAGCAATATTTCAGTAATACTTGTAGAAGTATGTTTGATAAATTATTTAAACCTAGAATATACTTAAAGGCTTTAATTCTTTCATTTTCCCTGAAAGTTAAATAAACACTGAAAAATATGAAAAACACATTCAATAAAGAAAATAACATCTGTTATACTTCATACAGACAATTCTTGATACCTGACAAAGTAAATTTTAAAAGTTTCCTGTTTCACTTCTTCATAAATCCCAGATGACCCAGCAACTTTTTGTCCCTCCTAGAAATCTCCTCCATTGATCATGAGTTTTTATGGTATGAAGGATAGCTTAATCTTTTGGGTAAGTCTGATAACATTCATCAATTTATTTCTGAGTTATAGGACTAATTCTGAAACATATATTTAAACCACTGAAAAAGTGAAAACGTGTTGGTTTCCTCCCAGTTGGGAGGCAGGTTGGGAACAGCTGTGGTTATACTGTACTGTAGTTTCTGCCAGGATAAAGTTAAAATCTTCCTGAAATGTTTGAGTGATCAACCTATAATAAGACGAAAAGTGTTACCATTTATTGTTCCACAATTCTGTCCCAGAAATTCTGTATATTTTTATTCAATATAATACATTTAATTATAGTTTAATATTATATTTTAGTTAGATGGTGTTTCCTTCTGATGTAATTCTTCCAATTTCCCCTTTCTTCAGCAGAAGCTAATGTACAAAAGCTGTAGGGCTTTAGCAAGCATTACTAAATAAAAAAAATCATCTGCATTGCCCTCCAAAATCTTTTCTGGCTCTCCATAGAATATACCCATGCAACAGACATCAGTACTTTCCGTCCAAATTAATACCTCTTCTCATTCACATCTCTTCTATTGACCCCTTTTGCCTGTGGTAGCAGTTGCAAAACTGTTTTACACAATGTAAGCATCTTTTTAGTGAAGTATGGCTAGTAGAACACAACTCACGCATTTAAAATTTGGTAGAAAATCTTTTCTCTTTCTCACTGAGTTTAGAAGTTAGTGACTTCTACTGACTTTTATTAGAAATTATAAGGCTCATACATTTGTAATATACTGACACCTTTGCTGCTAATTCTCTTTTACTCTATTAGTTACATAGGGAATTAAGAACTAATTTCCAAGTCTCAATCACATCTCAGTTACATGTTTAAAGTACCCAAAGCAGATAGTGTGAATAACCCCTTATCTGTTTCTGCTGCCACTCAAAACCTGAGCTACCGTAAGTTGACATTTGCCACTCTCTTCTGTGCACTAAGAGCAACACTGCTTCTCAGAGACAGGGTGGAATCACTAGTCTTTTCTTTTAGTTGGTGATTTCAGAACATAATTCTCAAAATCTGGGATCCTGAATGGTTGCATTGGTTTTCTGTGGCTTAGGTAGAGAAGGGCTATGGAAATGACTTCTGTGAGATGTCTAACAGAGCTGGCTCCAAGATAGTTCTGCCACTGGGCAAGGCCAAGCCCATCAGCACCAGCAGTAGCACCTCTGGGATAAAGTATTTAAGGGCATGGAATAAACACTGCAATTGCAGCAGAGAGAGCAGTGAAAATATATGAGAGAATCAGCCTTGCAGGCACCAAGGTCAGTGAAGGAGGAGGCGGAGGAGGTGTCCAGCACCCTGCAGCCCATGGTGAAGATCATGGTGAGGGATGCTGTCCCTCTGAAGCCCATGGAGGTCCACAGTGGAGCAGAGGTCCATTTGCAGCCCATGGTGGACTCCAGGCTGGAGAGACTGTTTGCTTGATGGAGGCTGTGAACCCACAGGAAGCCTTGCCTGGAACCAGCTCCTGACAGCATCTGTAGTCCCATGGAGAAAGGAGCCCACACTGGATCAGGTTTTCTGGCTGGACTGTTTCCCCCTGTGGGGGGACTCTCACTCAAGCACTCTGTTCCTGTAGGGATGCACCCATGGAAGGGACCCATGCTGGAGCAATTTTTGAAGAAGTGACAGGAAGGACTCACGACGGTGAACTTAATGGATGACACTCTACTGTTTGATGGACTCCACACTGGAGCAGGAAAAGGAGTAAGAAGATCTCCACCTGTAGAGGAAGGAGGGGTAGAGATGTGTTATGAACTGACCAAAACACCCATTCCTCATCCCTCTGCACCTCTGGAGGGGAGGGGGTAGAGAAAATAAGAAGTGAAATCAAGCCTGGGGAGAAGGGAGGGATGAGGGGAAGGCATTTTTAATATTTTGGTTTAGTCCTCATTATCTTACCCTGATTAACTTGGTAAGAAATTAAACTAATTTCCCAGAGTAAACTTCATTTTGCTCATGATGGTAACTGGTGAGTGATCCCTCCCTGTCCTTATCCTGAACCTTGAGGCTTTTGTTACATTTTTTCCACTCTACTCAGCTGAGGAGGGGAGTGAGAGAGAGAGACTTTAGTGGAACCCTGGCATCCATCCAAGGTGAACCTGCCGCAATGCGATATAATACTAAACAGTGGGATAGATAGTGTAATCAGATAACGAACAGAAATTAGTTACGGATTCTGTTTTCAAAGGACTGATCCCAAATAGATGATAATCCTTTTATTTGAAGAGAAATATCCTTCTCCTGTTTTGCTTTCCATCTACATGCCACTGAACAAGCTTTTACAAGGTGCTATATATGCTATCCATCCAAGTAACAGGACTCTGGTCATTGCCACCTCCCAGGCAAGCAAACAAACACCATTCTTTCCGGTTTATATCTGCTCTGTTAGTACATTGACAGAAGAGGGGAACATTTTAGGGAAACGTAATTTAGTCATGTATATTTTAGGTAAAAGTGGAACAAACACTAGTATGATTTTCAATTGGAAAAAGTAACACTCTGCCTGACAATTTCTGGGCTCAGTTCAGGAGCTGATATGTGCCAGGATCATCTTCCCTATTCAGCTTGGATGTTGCCAAATTTTTTTTGAGGTGAAGACAGTTTATTAGAACAGATATGGGCTGTTGGCCCGAGTGCCAGAAAAAATTCTGGGCATGTTTAACTTAGTGACAGATGAAGTGCTAATTTAGATGGATTAAATCACCCTTTGTAGGCCTTCAAAAGTCTATATCTCTCTCATAACATCATTATAAATGTATATGGGGAACACAGCTAAAGAATATGGTATCCTATGATTCCACAAATATCATAAAACCAAGCAGAGAGTTGTACAGTAAAAAGCAGAAAGATTGTCTATAGAAAATGGAGCAGAAATTTGGGCAGAAGGTCAAAGGTGCAGAAGCTGGAAATGGTAGGAAGGTTCATATATGTTACCAGTAACTGAAAAATTTAGTTCAGGACTAGCCTGTATCTATAAAATAAACTTACTCATCAGAAATTGATAACTCTAACTGCAGAAGCAATTGGAGCTTAAAGTTGTGTTATACTCACATCGAGTATAATGTCATGCCTCACTCAGGAATTCTAGAATGAGGAATTCTAAGGTAAGTCGCACTCTGAATCTTCAGGATTGGAAAGAAACCTCAAAGATCATTGAAACACACCTTTAATCTAGCACTACCATGTTCACCACTAAGTCATTTCACCAAGTTACACATCCACATATTTTTTAACACTTCCCAGGATAGTGATTATACCAGCTAGCTTTGGCCCATCAATCCAGGCTATCCAGATCCCTCTGAAAAGGTTTCCTACCCTCAAGCACATCAATATTCTCATCCAATTTGATGTTGTCTGCAAATTGACTGAGAGTGCACTTGATCACCGCTTCAGGTTGTTGATAAGGATGTTAAACTGGACTGTTAAACAGGACTGGATCTGATAACTAGGCCCTGGGGAACACAACTGGTGACTGGCTACCAACTAGATGTTAATCCAGACTCCACCACTCTGGGCACAGCCATCCAGCCACTTTTTTACCCATTGAAGTGTACATCTGTCTACACCATGGAAAACCAGTTTCTCCAGGAAAATGCTGTTGGGAGAAATATCAAATGTCTTACTAAAGTCTAGTTATACACTAAACAATTTAAGTTTAGTAAGTTTAAGGGATATTTACAGTGAACTAACTTAAATGCTTAAAAAGAGAGATTTGTTTGTTTGTTTTAGTTTCAGATGATAAGTAACAGTATAAAGCACTATGTAGGATCTCGACTAGGCCACAAAATTTTCATCAGGCAGTAATTTTCTGTATTTTTCATTATATTGAATAAATGCTCTATATAGAAGTCATTTTAGGTCCAATGATCTTTCAACATTTCACAAATGTCTTGGATGAAGGACTCAAAGGTGTCTTCTGTAAGTTTGCCAATATCTGCCTTGGGACAGGCTGAGCAGGTGGTGAAAACTCTTCTGTACATCACTTATTCTTCTTGGGTTTTATTCCTCTCTCATTCCTATTTTCATTATTATTATTACTGTTGTTAGCATCATTAGTGTTGTTGTTATTGTTTGTTTGTTTTTTTCAATTATTAAACTGTTCTTATCTCAACCCAAGAGTTTTACTTTTTTACTGATTCTCCTCCTCCACCTGGGAGTGGGTGGGAAGTGAGCAAGAGGCTGACTGATACTTAGTTGCCAGATGGAGTTAAACCACAAAATATATATCTTTGTAATCGTTTGGATAATTATGTCTTTTTCCTTATTAAAAAAAAAAAACAAAACAACAAACTAGATGAAGACAACATTTTCTCAGCTGTTCTGGACTGAAAAATGGAAATGAAGAATGACATCAAGCTTCTGAAGTTTAATTTTAGCTCTTACAAAATTCCATTTAATACATCTTTCCCCAGACAAAAGTAATTTTGCAGGAAAAAGTTGAGAAATTGCTTTCTTCTTAGAGGAGCAACATTATTATGAGAAATGCTGTGCATATGAAATTTAATGTGAAACATTTTCTCAGTTGGCATCCTTTCACAGAAAAATTGATGCTGTTTAAAGAAGATGGTGGACTCTAGCTTAAAAAAAAAAGATCTGCTCAGAACAGCAGTGAAGCTTAGTAGAAGAGGTCTTCGATAAACAACACTGTCAGAAGAGGTGGATGACAGCTGTTTTGTAAATTTGATAGCTCAGAAGTGTGAAGGCTTTTAGATCAATCAATTATAAGTAGACTTGATAAGAAAATGGTTTTCCATGAACAGAGAACTTTTCCAATTTGAAAAAAAAAAAGCATTTTTAGTGAAACAATCAATCTCAAAGTATTTTGAAGTATCAAAAATAATAATCTTGGTATTTAGACTCATGTTCAAGTCATGACTCTGAGTTATGTAAACTGTGGAACCAAAGGTGAGTTTATCATTCCAAAGGTTGCACAGCTGTATGCTACTGGTTACTCCTGTTTCTCTATATGATTGGCATTAAACAACATTGTGATAGTTTAGAAATACTTTTCCTGAAAAAGCTTAACTGCAGCTGATATGTTTGTGAAAAACATCAGCGTTTTAATAAGAATTTAAGAAATAATGCAACCCAAAAACTGAAACACAGAAAAATGCATATTTTTTTTCTCCTAAAATTATCCATTGAAATAAGTCTTTCACTTAAGTAACAATTGTTAAAACTTACACAAAATTAACCATATTTTGGAGAAATCTATGGTATAGTCATATTTGAACTGGTATTTGTCAGAATGGCCATGTATTGTCTATATATTGTCTCCGTATTTTATTCTTGTTACTAAATAACAGATTACATAAAGGTAATAAAAAAGATTAAATATTTAGTCTTTTGATTTATTGATATTTATACCCTGACCTTAGAAAAAAGTTTCTTTGGGGCAATTTTTTTCATATGGACACTGTAAAAATTGATGAAAAAATAGTGTCTAGATTGTGGGTTATGACTGCACTATCTAATGTTTGAACTTTGACACTTGTACTAAACCATTTTACATACAACTTGCTTAATTTACTCTTTTTGTCTGATTTATAAGATTTTTTTCCTAAGGAATATGAAATTAAGTCAGTTAAAGTTATCAAATATCTAATAAAATATGAATATTCTAATTGCATTTATGAGTGGATGAAGTGATTATTCACAGTAGGATGGCAATTATAATCAAACACTAGTTTTTACTACACAAGGGAAAGGTCTTCATAATGTTAAGTATCAATTCAAATAGAAATAATGCTATATCAAATATATTATACTTCATGGACACTTGATTCTTCACCTTTAGAAGATAATAGAAAATTCAATTATACCTGGAGAACACTTAGAGTATACTAACTTTGAATTTTTTCAACAGTCAAGAGGAAAAACTACTCAGATAAAGATGGAATTTCACTCATTTAAATGAAAAGCAACAAAAGGGAAAAAAAATCCTTCTGAAACAGGGAGAAAAAAGAACTATTAAAGATTTCTGTCTCTGATTAAAGAGTCCTTGCATTTGAAGATTTGAAATAGATAACTAACCTCTAAAAAGTATTTAAACGAATCCCTTTTTGAGGACATGCAAGAAACTTCTGAAGTTTTGGTGATACAGCAGAACTTCTTTAAAGACAAGCAGCCAGTAAACTGCAAGAGCATGGCCAGAGAGTTTTTTGTGCAATCCCAGCAGGGTGTTCTCGTCTTAGGACACACCACATTGCCCATTAGAGGTAGCAGAAAGGGCCAGAGTTTGTGTGTGTGTGTGTGTGTGTGTATGAGAGAGAGACTGCACACAAAGACCTGGCCATCATTTGTTGCAGTCACAAAGGCTAAATTTGTCACAAAATTTGTCAGACTGAAACCACATGGAAACCTTTCTTGGAAAGAGAGTGGTGGCCAAGGTGACCTCCTCAGGAGCCTTCAGTCCTCTTGTACAACCCCCACAGCTGAGAACACCAGTGATATAGCCACTAAAGAAAAGTACTTGGAACGCTCATGTACAAACTGGTTTCCATATAACTAAGATATTTAAAAGCAACACTTTTCATATCTTCATCCTTATGTCCAGGAAAAAGGACAGAATTCTCATCTATCAGCAGTCTAGAGAAATATCATCTGACTTATATTCAACCCTTAGATAAACAACAGGGCATTCATTTGTATTTGTGTGTTTTGTTACATGCTATGTTTCCTTTCTGTGAATCTGTTGCAGTTACCACTTCTCTAACTTTGGGAGAAAAAATCCTGTTCTACCCTGGCATTGCAATAGAAATGGAAATGTACTGAAAAACAGAAAATTCAACTTTTCCAAAGAAATAAATTAACCAGAAATATGGTTAAGTAGTTCGTGCTGAAGTCATTGTACCATCCCTGCTGCCTCCTTAAACTGCCTCAAGTGAATATTTCTCTGGGGGTTTTAAAAACAGATTTTTATGTTCCTTTGGTACAATAAGGCCTCAAATAACATACCATGCCATGAAGGAGCATCAGTGAATCCTCAGTCATGGAAAAACTAGGAAATGCACTGAACTGCCATTGTGTTATGCTTCCAGTTCTTTCACAATGTTACAGTACATACAGACTACAGTTTAAAATAACATTTGATAGACATTAGTTTCACTAGAATCTTTCTAGCATGAACTGTGCTAAATTACTTTTATCTTAATAGTTTGAAGAATCCTCTGTAGTGCTTATTTAATTGGAGAGTTCCCGATTGCTTTTATATTTTTATAGAAGGAAGATTAAACTATTTACTAATGATAAATCTACCAGATCTTGCAAGGCCACATCCACACTAAAAACTCCAGCATATTTGACTTGAAGAATACAACATAAGGAAAAGGTCACATTATGATAAGAACATACTCATTTTCAGTTTTTCTTCTTGGCAGAGACAAATCATACTAGAAAAATTCCGCTGTATTTCAATTCAGGATGCCCCCAGTTCACAAAGAAAGTCTGATGGAAGCAAGTGTTCCATGTGTGCACATATTTTGTAGTCAGAAAAGTAGGAATCAAAGAGGAAATTGTACAAAATTTTCTGTAAAATATTGAGAAATCAGAATAAAATACTAAGTATACAGAGCATAGTGTGAAAATAAACCTATCTTTGAGGCAGAGGAAGGCCAAGAAGTCATGAAGAATCAGAGACATGGTATAAGCCATCTTAAATAAGATTAATGTGGAAGGAGTAAGCTACTAAAATATATCTAATCTATTTAATTCTTTCTTTTTTAGCTGTTACTCACTGAGACAAAAATTGTTGAACTATTGTGAGACATGGACATTCCTTTTTAATTGAGAAACACTGAGTTGAAAGCAAAAGAAAGCGACATGACTTTCTCCTAGTGAAAAATATTTTTAGAATTCAGGCATCAGGTTTGTTTTACTATGGTTCTTTCATCATTTAACATACCTCCTTCTTTTTCCATTCAATAATAAATATTTTCACACTGATATAAGTATTTTCAGCCTTTTGTGTGATTATTTCCTGATCACACAGTAATTTGGATGAGCTTGCCCTAAACTTCAGGACAGAACTCTGTTTTTTATGCAATGTTCACTACAAGTAAGAAGACTCCATCTAGCTATTTTTTCATCTATCTACATGACTCGTAAAAGTTATGCAGGTTTAATCTAACCTAGACCATCAGATAAATTGTTAATCACATACCATTCAAGATATTCTGTGAAAAGGAAGCTTTTCCGCAGTTCAGTGAACATTTTGGGCCAAATTACTTCAACAACTCTTATTAGTGAAAAGAGAGATAAATTATCCTACAGCACAGATACAGCACTTATAAAGAAATACCTACCAGAAGGCGAAGTTTTGGCTTTTTGAAGCATAAACTAAAGTAGAAGCAGAGGTCTTCTTTTTTTTTTTTCTCTTTTCTTTAATTTTTTGATTATATGTTTTCTAATTTGTCAACTGTGTTAAACAACACAAGCTATTTCTGCATCTGTTGCTATGTGCATTTTCCCAATAACTCCCAGTCTGTTAGGACTCTGGATTTTTAAGAGGCTAGAGTACATACTGGCTACAATTTAAAATAACTTCAGATAGACAATAATTTGAACAGTAGGGCCTTTCTACTCTGAATTGTGTTAAATTACTGTTGTCTTAATGGCTTGAAGAATTCCCTCTAGTGCTTATTTCACTGAAGAGTTTCTGATTGCCTTTTTGTAAATAGCTTTAGCCTCCTCCTACAAAATGTGCAGGTGGCTGTCTTTTCCAGATGAATTTCCACAGTTCATGGCTTTTAAAATAAATTCTTTGATTTCTTTCACTCATATCTTTGTAGGATATTATCAACCATTTTTAAAGTCTTCTGAAAAGCAGTGACAAACTGTCAAAAAATACAAAAATGTCTCTAGTAATTAAAATCTGTGTACAATTTCATTAAAACAAACACGATAAACTATATCTATTTTAACCTTGATGAATTATTTGCACCAAAAAAAAATAAAAAGAACATACTGCATACCATACCAATCCAATTGTTTCTCCCAAGAGAAAGCTAACATTGACTGAATTGCCTCTACAATGACATCTTATAAGTGTTTCAGTAAGAACATTTAAGGCATGAACCAGTGCTTCTTGTGATTAAAAGTTTGTAGTTGAATAAATTCAATTTTTGTTAGATTTCCTAATATATTTCTGCATTTCTGTTCTCATGTAAATGTGTCAGGTAAGTATGAAAAAACCCCTCAATTCTGTGTGGATGTAAGTTCCCTTTTTTGCAGTTAAAGTGGAAAAAATGACATGGACAGAAGATATTAACATTTAACAGTTTTTGTAAACAAAGTTGAAAACTACCCGAGCCATGTGCATTTCTCCAACACAATTTTTCAGATCATATTCATAACTAATGGATAAACAAGCAATGGGCCAAATCCTCAAATAAAATTCTTATGTCTCTGCAAATCATGTGAAAACTTTCATTGTCATTAAGAGAATCAGGAATTCAACCCAAAATAAGAATACTGTTCATGGCAACTTTATGTGAATTATTTGTCCTAAGTAAAATGTTGTATTAGAACAGGAGTGAGTGCCTTGTAACATAAATTACAGTAATCTGTTGCAGTACAATAATTCGTCTAAATAAACTGACTAAACTTGCACTCTTCATTAAAACAAAACAAAACAAAACAAAACAAAACAAAACACAACTTCATGGTGACATTTTTACTCATTTTAAAGTTTAATATGGTTTTTTGGAGTGACCAGGGTAAGATTTACAATGTATAAATAACAATTTTTAATGCTGTAAATATATATGTAGCGCCTCCATTTTTATTTTTAAAAACTCTTAGAGATAAATGTAAAAGGAGTTTGATCTGTTACTTAATTAATCTTTGGGGTTTGATTCTGAAATATGAAACAGCTGACTTTTCATCCTTTCTCTTCACTCATAACCAAAAATATTGCTAAACTATCACGTCTGTATATATCAACAAAAGTAGTTAGTACAGATTAAATCATCCATGTAAACACATGCAAATGTAAGTAAAAAGTAACTAATAAATCACTACATAAAAGCTTATATTTGTATTGTTACACCAAATAGTGTGTACACATGAGTTTTCTTCAGAAGATGCTATTGCCAATCTATGTCGAGAGAGAATAAAATCAATAGAACAAACGTGCTGTCACTGCTTCTAAAGAGACAGTCTAGAAAGCTGGAGAAAAAATCCCACAAGGAAAGAAAGGTTGTGGTTTTCCTGGCTTAAAATTGAACATAAGCTCACAGTTCTGAGTTTTATCTAAAAAGAATCTTGATGTAAAACTTCACTGATAGAAATCTAGAGTGCACAAGTCTTAACTATATAAAGGTAAGTATTTTTTTTAATGCCTTTACAAAATCTACAAGGTAACAAAATTAAAAGAATACTGGCAAATTATTAACTTCAACTTCATTTATAGTGAATATTTCCCACACAAATTAATATGTTCTCCAGAGAATTGCAGCCAATTTGTTTAACAGTTTTATAAAGTCTGTATATATGGATCCCACATGCATCATAAATTCAATGACAACACAGTTCTCTTCTATATTCTTTACTTTTCTTCTTTTTACTGACACGGAAAAGGAAGAAAGGTAACTTTTAAAAGAACTATTTAAAAAAACTATTACAAAAAAAATAAAATCAATGGCTCCCTCCATAAAAGTCACGCCGGCAAACAGAAGACTGGAATACTTTGTGAGTGACTGTACATCAGATGGAAAAAATCAATAGTTTCCGTAAAGAAGGTATCCTCAGGGACAGAAAGCTTCAAGGTATGAATAGAACAGTAGCTCAGTGCTTGGAATCTGCAGAAGTGATAATACATTTTCTAATCCCTGCCCAAGAGTGGGTAAAAGAATATACTGTTTCAAAGTTTTAATGATCCAGGGTGAATATATTACAATATCTTCCCTGCTGAGCTGCTTGAGCTCTACTTTACCTGTGGGATATGTCAGAAGACCAATCAAATAACTCAGAAAACCTCATAGCTTAGCCAGCAATGTTGGAATGATGTTTACTCTTCCTTCTGGGTCCTCTAATGGTTGCTGAAATCTCAAATACTTACCTCAGGCAGAAGTTTAATATTAACTAGCAAAGATTTTATTGGTATGAAGGAATAAAAAAAAAAAAAAGTGCAGTTTCTGTAAATCTATTTTGTGTATTAAGTTCACTTTGAAGTACAAAAAATTACCAAACCAAAACAGGACTTCCAGGTGACTGGGATTAAGTGTTGCCACTGCTTGGTAATGTCCTGACTCCACATTTCTTTATCTGTTTCTCTTTCCCCTGTTCCATTTTCCATGAAAGGAAAACTGGAATTGCAGAGTAATAGCATGCCACATCTGACAACAACACACTCTGCTTACAGGGAACTAGCTTTAGATATATATTTGCTTTCAAATTACTTCATTGTAATTGTCTTTCTTGGTGATGTCAACTCAAAATCTCTATTGCATCCATGGTAGTTTCTTCAAGACGAAACAAATCACAAAAAGATGACTTTGAGGACATAGTTCACACCAAAAATGCCTCTACAATATTACTCATGATTTCCTAGAGATACATTTTAAGAAGTCATTGAAAAAAAAAAACAAATGGACTTACATTAAGAAACTGGCCCAGAATACTAAATATATGCTTTACCTCTCAAGTAAGAGTGCTGTGCAGAAAGAAGGCAAGGAAAAACAGGTGTCTGGAGAAAATTAAGAAGGGGAGAAAGGATAACAGAAAGTCAGATGAAAACAGAAAGAAAGAAAAAAAGACAAGAGAGAATGATTGAAAGAAAAACAGATGGAGAGCAAGACAGATGGAAGAAAAGACAGGTGGACAGAAAGATAGGCAGATGAGCAGACAGAGAGGAAGTACGAAGGCAGCAAGGGAGGGATGAAATGTGTTGCATTATTTTAGACATTTTAAATGGAAGAAATTATGCCTTAGGGTCCCAGGAATGCCATGAGGCTGAGAGGACTCAGGACCAAATGTTCAGTAGTTTGTTCATCTGATGTTGGAGATTACCTGAGAAATATGTCTGGAAACCCTTCTGATCTGCCAGACTGTGAGGGGACTGTGTGCCCACTCCATTTATCAGTACAGATGTAGCTATAGTGAATATTGCATAGGGATACTTATTAATATGCAAAACCATTTAAAGAGATTGTTTCAACAAATAGAGAAATTTTCCCTTAGAAATGTATAGTTTATCACCCTTTAACCATAAAAATAGTGAAGACAGAAATGGCAGTCTTTGAGGGGAATGAGTTATCTGCCCTTCAGATGCACATACCCAGCTTGGTGAGACAATCTTCTGTCATCAAGTTTAAAGTAAGCTGTGCTTCTGTCGAGTCTGTTAGACATACACAGGCAATTTCTGTTCAGCCTGGTTCTTTTGTCATGATAAAATGAAGATCCTTACATCTCTGAGAGGCTCCCTGTAGATCTGAGAATCCCAAGCAGCTGCAGGTGTCAAGCACCATGGTTAAGAGCTGCAGAGCATTTTAAGTTTCAGCTTGGATTTTTTCCTTCCATAAGTGCAAGTCAATTTGTGCTATCCATTTTGCAATGGTGCTTATGAAAAAAAACCCACACTTGTGACACGCTGCATGTAGATATATCCTTGGATCTATGTATAATCTAACCATATTATAAGAAAATCCAGAAACATCTCATGGTTGCACCACCATGAGGTTGCTGCTACAACCTAATACTTTCATATGATTTAGCATACACAATAATTTCCAGCCCTTATCTAGAGTTCTTTACATGTCAAAAAATGCTCACAAAAGTTCCAGACAAGCGAACATTGATGAATATCTTCCAATCAGTCTGAAGGTTGTCTCGTTTTTTTATGTGTTGTGGTACTTTTGCAGGTTTTATCTATAATAGTCAGGCTGATCTAAAATTATAGGCATTATCATTTTCAAATTTATCAGTTTGAGGTACAGTTTTTCAGTTGGAAAGGAAATCTGATCATGTTTGAGCATGAGTTTTTTGCCATGTCCTTCTGCCTATTTCTCTATTTTCAAAATGCATTTGGCAATGTAGCTAGCACTGTAATTGATTGACTGCAAGGCATGTTGAATGTTTATCATTCTTAGAGGAGAAGCCTTCAGAAGTTTTCCTGCTCTACATCTCCTGCTGTGCTGAATAATAATTTTACTTCACAAAATGAAAGTGATAATGATGAATCTTGTTGAAATTCTCGATGGCTGTTTATCTAAGCAAACAGAAGGGAAAAAAAACCCTTTGGTTATTTAAAATTTTAATACTGTATTGCCAGAGGAAATAGCGACATAATTAAAACACTAAATAATGTTGAATCTTGCAATGTAAAAGTTTGCTAAAATTCACACAACATATTTTAAAAAATAAAATATAATTTCATAATATATGGTGGTGAGATTTTTTTGCTGATTTTTCTCAACACAATTCAGAAATTTAGTTTTGTTTTCTGTAATCATGAGTGTTAACCCCAGAAATGTAAATATTTTCCAACATAAATTTTGAAATCTACCAATTAGTCTAAGGATGTTTTGATATCCTAGTTCTGTATGGTGAAAGTTAAAGATTGGAAAAGTACAGGAAAACACAACCCTAATAAAAATACTCTAAATAATTTAATTGAAATTATATATAATTTCATAATTTTTAAAGAAAATAACATTTCTTTATTTCTTAGTACTTAAATATTTCATAAAAAAAAAATTAAAATATTCTGTGGGTTTCTATACCATCAGATAATGTGTATCTGGTGTCTGCTCTTGGGATCTCATTTCCCAGACAGTTGCAGTGTATGCTTATTTACTCCTAGGCTGTCCTTTTTAATGAAGAATCACATTACCTTTAAGTCACAACACAACTGCATCTCTCAGAAAGGTTCATTCCCTAGGCACCCTCCATGTAAACAAAATGGAAATGTTAGTCCCAAATTATTCGCTTTACCCTGCAGATTAGCAAAGTAAATGCACTTAAAAACCACTACGCGCTCTCAAGGGTCATTTCAGGATATATAATGTACATTTTTGGTATGAGAAAATTATCCGAGTTAGTTGTGATAAAGCACTTACCTGAAAAAGTACTAAAGAAGTGATGGTTGTTCCTGGGGCTACAGAGATTCTCAGGGAAAGTTCTTTGGAGTTGAATATGGCCTGTCCACCCTGATAGACCTTAACTGGTGACTGCAGACACAAGAAATTCTATTACTTTCTAGCTGGAGGACTAAGGATTTGTCTAGCATGCCTTTAGTTACAAAGACATGGATTGTCTTGTGAACTGTACCACTGTATTTGACAAAGGTTCATACATTTCCTATTAATTATTTAAAGCGTTACAAAATAGCAGCTGCTAAGGAACAACTACTTTAGATACAGCTTTTTCTTTACAGATACTGTTGAACAATCTTTATAGCCATCAGAATTTGCAATTATGTGGGAAGCAGATTAATTTTTAAGAATGCCAAAGCAGTACATTAAATGTTACTATTAAATGATTCAATTTCCTTCACAGCCTTGGGTGTCTTGGACTTCTCAGAAATATAGAAATGCTAATATTATTGCTTGAGAAAGGATAAGCTTTTTTTTTCACTGTGTCAGCACAGCCAATTTTAATTCCAAACAAGAGTAGTCTTAAATAGAAAGCAGGAGGAAAAAAACAAACAAAAGATAAAGAGATAGATAGAACTTGGCTGATTTAAATTGCAGGATTATGTAGTAGGAGTGGAATTCACCACCTTGCAGTATGATTTTGTGTGGTTTTGAGATAATATTAAGTAATTTGCGAGATCAGAGACTGGAAAACACAGTAATGTGAAATTACTAAACAATATGCAAGTATGTTTTTAAATAAAAAATAATCAAAGACCATGTTGTTATTCCTTATTTTATTAAATGAGTCATCCAGAAAATTACAACTTTTTAGATGTCTTAATTTGCATTTTGGCATTTAACAAATTTCACTGTAATATTTCTTGTTGTGATAGTACAGTCTACTAGAAGTCCCTTCTTCAGTTACTTGTTTAAGACTGTACTTTCAAAAGGAAGTGAAAAAGATATTAAGTTGACAAAAATCATTACAGCAAGAACACAAAGATACAGATCTATCACAAATTAGTAGAATTTTTAAAATTTTTTCTCTCTAAGAAATCAGCCCCTACATATTTTTTCTCAGTCAAATAACTCAAACATTAATTAATTCAATCAGAATTGGGTTTTTAATCATTATTTAGATAACTTCTGAGGTCTGCTTTGTAGTAATATTTTTGTTAAAGGTCTTTTAAAGAATTCAAAAGAAAAATATCCTTGCTTAAATAGCCAATCTGTTATATAAAAAAAGAAACAGATACTGGTTTTAAAAGTGTTCAAGTCCAACTCCTTTTTCCAATTTTGAAGAGATTCTTAAAGAGGAAAATTAATTTGTGCTGCTTTTTAAAATTTTTATTAAATTTTTACAATGAGGTCTGTGGAAGAGACACATAAAATAGAAGCTATGTGGACTCATGCCAAATTTTTTTGCAAGTGAAGGATAGTGACTTATTATAGCTTCTAAAAGTACTTTCAGTGACAAAAAAATATACATTGTTTTATGTTTTCCATATGAGAAAAGCTTTGGAGGACACTTTAATAGGAGAGACATATATTCCCCTCACTTTTGGGTCAGAAAGCAACTCTCTTGTGCCCCTCATAAATCACTTGCATGCAATCTAATATATCTATGTCAGTGGTGCATCTCACCTTATAGAAATATGTAATGAAGCGTGTGTAAGACTCATGTTTAAAATTGTATAGAAGAAAATTTTGAAGTATTCTGTAATTAATTTGGTCCTTCTGTGTTGTGATTTTCCAAGCTCTTCAGTTGACCTTGCCACAAAGAATCAAAGAATTGTTTAGGTTGGAAAGACCTTTAAGATCGAGTCCAACAATTGTCCAAGACCACCACTAAACCATGTCCCTGAGTGCCAAATCTTCAAGTCTATTAAATACCTCAAAGGATGGTGACTTAATGACCTCCAGCCACACTTTCGTAGGTCCAAAGCACTCCTTTGGGTTGTTTGGGCCCAAGTGCAGGATCTGGCACTTTGTCATGTTCAGCCTCATACCACTGCCTCAGCCCATAGATCCAGCCTGACCAGATCCCCCTGCAGAGCCTTCCTGCCCTCCAGATTAACATTCCCGCCCAAATTTGTGTGGGGACATTTTTTCTGTCCCTGTCCCTGTCTTCTAGTTCAGAGGTTTGGGCACCCAGAGAACAACTGGTCTTACTACTAAAGATTGAGGCAAAGAAGGCATAAAGTACCTCCCTCTGCTTTTCCCTCAGTCTTTGTCACTCTCCACATTAATTCTTATCAGTTTTATGTAGTGTGTAAGTATATCCTTACACTAGACAATGCTGCAGTATAGCAGCCAATTATTTTTTACCCTAAGAAACCAACTTTATGAGAGCAACAAATGTTTGGTGTGACTATGTTGTACCATACTACTAAAATAAATCCCAAACAAGTATCAGGACATGCAGTATCTATAATAAGGGATTTCTGTTCTGCCCAATAGAAACTAATTTTTTTTTAACTTGAAAATGGATGGCAACGTTTTGTTTAGGTTTTTATGAATTCCACAATCGTTGTTACTTTCAGGGTTAAGAGTTCTACTCTAATTGCTGCTTTTACAGAAGCCTTTTCAAGCCTGTTTTCGTCTTTGCTAGTCTTTATACTTTTGCATATATTTTCATATCTTCTGGACTCTATTCAAGGAAGAGGATCAGAACTGCATACACTATATTATATACCAACATAGACATATTCATATTTTTTCTTTTTTTACCTTTTACATTTGATAAAGTAATTTTTTTCAGTCACAAAGTGCTATTCAGAGCTCCTAAATGTATGTTCAAGAGAGCTGGATTATATTTTTTATTGTGAATTGCTTCGAAGTTATATTCACAATGTCTTGTCTCCATTTTATTTTCTGAAAAATACATAGTATAAAATCCTTCAGTAATTCTTTAGCCTTTGACAAAATATATTAATTTTGTCTTTGGTGGTCCTTTTCCAGATCATTACTTATAAAATGTACAATTTTGCCAGATGTGCACATATTCAACAAGAATGTACCCAAGCATCCTCATGGGATTCCATCAGTGAATTTCTTTCAATGTGAAGCTTCCCATCTACTCCTACAAATTTGTGTCCACTCTTTTCACTAGTCATTTGAGAACAATTTTCTATTTCACCCTATCATATCTTATTCTCTTCAAGTCTTGTGGTAAGGGCCCTATCCCTTAGCATGCTTACTAAGTCCTGCAGGGAAATCTGGAATATAGAAGAACGCCTTCCATACTTTCTGTCACAGATATGAAGTGTGACTTAGGCTTGCTCAAGGTAAGATTCAGAATAAACTGATATATGGCATGATGTGGAGGTAATTTCATAAAGATCGATATGGTTCTGATAATAAGTTTTCTTCCACATCAGTCATATCAGCTCATTTTCTAGGCCACCATAGCCGAAGAAATGCTGATCCATAATTCTTCTTTGTTCAGGATGTCTTATGATTAATTGATTTTGCTGTCTACTATAAGCTGGAAAATCTGTTGTCAGAACATTTTTCCAAATCTGGAAAAAAAAAATAAAAAGAATAAATAAATGCTCACATCCACCTTCTGTAGGAGGGCAACATCTCAGGAACATACCTACCCAGGTCCACATTGTATGACTCTTTTAAATCACTCTGTCTTCTGAAATATTTTTTGCTTGTTACAAATGATTCTTAATGACTCCACAATTTAGACTACATAAAGGCATTACTTGAAAAAAACAAACAACCAAAAAAAAAAAAAAAAAAGAAAAAACAATCAACAAAACCAACCATAGCAACAAATCAAACCCTGAGGTAAAACACCAAAATTAAAGAGAAAATTATCTGAGACACAGGGCATAAATCCAAATGAGAGCAGTTCACTCTGCATATAAGGAACATCTTTTATCCCATTCCCAATGGCATAAATTGCCAAAAAATATCGTGCAGTATCCAGCCTTGAAGGATTTCTAGACCTGACTGAGTAAAGGCCTGAGAAATCTGATGAAACCTCATAGATAACATGCAGTTACCAAGAGGCTGGACTAGAAACCCCTTTAAGTCCCTTTTTGTCTGTTATCCTAAGTCTGATCTCCTGATACATGTTTCAGATTTATGAAAAAAATACAGGAAGAACATTGTTACATCTGATAATTTGTTTTCTGCTTTCTCACTAAATTTCAGCTGCTTTCAACGTAAATTCCTGAACTTATTACTTTACTTGATTTCTACAGTCAGACAAACTAAATAATAGTCCTTTGATCTCAAAATATATTAGAAAAATCAAGTACTAAAATGACATAGAGCCATTGATTTAAATGTAGAATATGTACTGAAAATATTTTAACCCAAGCAAGATTAATTCCCATCCAGAAAGATCTAATTTAGTCAGTTGACTTCATGTTTTGGAAGTTATCTATGCAAGGAAAAATCAAAAATTTGAACTCACTCTTTGGCTAGAGTGAACAAACACTCATTTATTGTTCTTGATTTATTTAAAGTTCTGATGAACTTTTGCTGCTTTACTGAAAACTGAGTTTTTCTTAAAAATAATATTAATATTACATTGTAAATATTTTGTGAGAACAAAATGAGATTGCAGATATTTTGATTTTATGACAGCATTATCTCGAAATTATATGAATAGTTAATGCTTTTTTCACGATTTAGTTAAATGTGTAAAAGGACAAACAAAAAGAAATATTTATTTTTTAATTCTCCTTCAAACTGATAAACATCTAATATTTTGCTTCCATTGCAGGTATGACAGTCAAATTGTATGCTTAACAGTGACTTCTACTAAACACATGCATGATATGGCACTGTAAATTCATGTCTGTTGAGCCTTGCAGAACAAATAGATCGATAAAAGCTATTTTCAGCCAAGTCCAAATACATAAATGAAAAAATGTGACTTCATAAGAAAAGCTGCCATTTCAAACAAAAATGATTGGCATCTTCATTGTGAATAAAACACTCATTACAAGAAAAATCTCTGCTTAGAAATTAGGAGGAACATAATTTAAGTAACCAAATAATATAATTTAACTAAAGGAAAAGATGTATTATGTCAAATGGTTCATCAGTCTGGTGATTCATAATTACCCCTTGTCAAGTTTTCAATAGAGTTTTGCCTGATTTAGTTTTAAATGTTCCAGAGAAATAACACACTTTATTTCCCACAGGAGACTCTATTGGCTGTGAAAGCTCATTTCAAGGAATTTTTTTCAAGTTCAGTTTAATACTTGCTGTTTCTATAAATAACTGGGTGTTATTATTACTATTATTATTACTATTATTATTGCTGTTTATGCTATTGTTATTATAATCTTAATTTATACTCTCTTCTCACTCCATATTCTGAAATACTGTTTCTTATATAACTCATATGTATATATTACTTTGAAATAATGCCCCTGTATGTGATCTCTCCAACTTCACGCCCTTATCAGTATCTCTAGATCTGTCTCAATACAATTTTCAGAGGAAGAATGACACCCGCATAAAACTGCATTCAGAATTTCTTGTTATTCATTGCAAGGTGGTTGCTATTTATTTGGGGTTTTTTTCTCTCATTAGCTTTTGCTTGTTTCACATCAAATATTCCTAGAATCAGAAAAAGCAGAGGATTCTCTGAGTATGATTCACTGTCAAAGTTTCATGTAGGCACAAGAGATACAGCCAGGAGCAGCATGAGCCTCATCAAGGAGTTATAGGAGAGGTGGTGAAAGACTGTGGAGCACAGGTAGTTTTTACATTCTATGGAAAACATTCCATGATTATAGCTTTTGATTATTCTTCTGCAATAATATTTCTGCTAATTTTTCCCAGGTTAAAGGTATCTCATATCCCTGTGAACAGGTACCCCTGCATTTGTGTAATGTGCCAACTGTATTAAGAGCTCCCGATGAGAGCTTAGAGGTCTCTATGTACCTATATCCTTGTAAAACTAGGATTTGTGTTGCATTTTATCTGCAATGAAAGATATTCTTTTATCATATATATTTTATTTTAGCCTTTTTTCCCATTCTTTACATAATTTTTTAAAACCATTCATGGTTATATCCAATCTGTTATTATTAAATCCTATTTTTATTTCCAGTAATTGCACTTGATTTCCTTTCTCCCTTTTTCATATATAATGATTGCTGCTCAAATTCTATTATTTAATCCCCTCCACTCTGCAATTCTTCTAACACAAAATGTGGAATACAACAATGACTATAAAATCACTCCAGTGAGAAACAGTAAACAAGCACAGTCTTGTAGCTGTTTCCATAGATCTAGAAATGGAAATTAAACCTCTCAATGTTAAAATGTCCTTTTGACAGGTTGTTACTGGCATCAGTAAGTGACCTCTCATTATGCTTAATGATTACCAGCTTTTGATTAATTCTTGATATTATGGAGTCTGAAGGAAACCAGAACAAACAAATTAAACCACTCAAGGATGCTTTGGAAGATGCACTGGTGTTTGGGAAGGCCTTAACCTTGATTGCTGTTACAGTCTCTCTGCCTAGAGGACCTGAAAGAAGGCATATCCATTTGCAAGCAAATACTCCTGTTAATATGTTCTTACACTGTTGGAATCCTAAGGAGCACTGAGTATTTGGGAAACAAAAAAATTTTTCCCTCATACTGTCCAAAGTGTAAACATATTATCTCACTCAAGCTGTCAATCCCTATCGTTACATAATCACCAGTTTCAGCAGTCAGAAAACATTGATATGTTTCATTTTTACACTGAATGACATTAGATCTCATGCCAATAAAAAGTGCCTCTTAGTCTTACTTAAGAATGCACACACATTTTCATTCTCTTACATTATAGGAAAGGAAACTGAGAGTTGGCATAATGGCACCCTCAAATTTTTCATACTACAATCTACTATAATAACTGGGTAGACTCATTTGTCTTTGATTTATCTATGTTACCTCTCATAATAATCAAGTTTTAATATTTTGACTAGATCATCTATTTTATTGAGTCTAATTCGTGTCACTTGAGCACTAAGAAATGCACATATTTATTTATAATTACTGCCAAAGACACATAAAATTTACCTGTGTGGTGCAACATAACCCTGAAAAAAAGTAATATTTCTGTGTACTAAACTGTACTTCACTGTTTAGACATTTGTCTTTGTAATTGCTGGAAAATTCTTCAGAGAAATTTCCTTTTAGTAGAAAATAAATATATTGCAGATGTGGTTGTATTTATAAAATATTAAAATAAGAATTTTATTATGTGGTAGAATGCTCTTGGAAACTGTAAAAGCAAACTCGTCTGAATTAAAAGGTGAAGTAAAATGTAAAAGCATTTCAAACATAAACTGCTGTATCTGCAGGGTGAAACAAGGAAGTAGACTCTGAATTGTTTATGCAGATAAGCAGAGATGGTGAACTGGCCTGAACTCTAATTATATGGGATTTCAGTTATCATGATGCTGAAAACAATGAAAACTGTGGAGTAGTTAAAAAAAGAACAAAACCAAAAAAACCAACCAAACAAACAAAAACCCCAAACAAACAACAAAAAAACCAAAATAAAACCAAACCAAACCAAACCAAACCAAACAAACAAACACAAAAAAAACCCTGCAGACAATCAAACAAAAAAACTCCCAAACACTTTTGTCCCCAAACCATAAAATATTAATATCCAAGCAAGTTTCTTCTGGCTGCTGACTATTCAGCAGACAGATTCTAGCTGGAATCCTGAGAAAAAGAATAATATGATAAATGGGTTAAAATGGCTCTTATTTTATTCAGCACCAGTGGGGACGCATCCCTGTGGGGAAGTAGATTCTGATTTTGTCAGGGCACTATCCTCACACCTCTAACTTTTGCCTAAGGCTTGCCAACAAAGACTTTAGATTCTATATCAATACATCCCTGGAGTACAACACACAGTTGCCAGCTAGTATTAAACATTTTAACCACTGTGCTGAGCAGCTTTATGCCTCTGGACATCACTTTGCACCTCTAGGGATAATTATCAGAAAATAGGGTATCCTCTCTAGGAATCAAAAAAGTTACGCTATTATTTCAGAAATAATATGTGAAATGCAATTTCCATTTATTTCTAGAAGATAATTCTTTGGATTTCTTTTACATTTCAGTTAAGGGTTGTGTATCAGGTCTTAGGTCATGTAAGGGTTGGATTAATCTTCTGAGTAAAATAGCAGTATTATTTTAAATATAGCATGACGCATTCATTAGAAAATATACAAAAGGCAAACTGAAAGCAATAGGAATGTTAGAATCAGAGAATATTCTGGGTTGGAAAGGACCCACAAGAATTAAGAAGTCCAGCTTATGACCTGTCCCATGATCAAACACCCAACCCTGGCACTAGTAATATCATGCTGTAACCAAGGTAAATGTTGTTATCAAACTTCTTAAGACATGCACCACTGTTTTTAAAGCCATGATCAGTAATTTGTCATAGTTTGTGTTTTAGGTATTGTAAGATTATTGAGGATGACAGTGATCTACCATTCCAAGAATTTGGAAAATTATGAGAAAGTAATTAGGTGTTGAAAATTTTAATTTTTATCTGAAGAATTTTGAAGAGTAATTTGGAAGGAAAAGTGAAAGGGAATGCAATTATTCTGTAATACATTCATAGGTTTTCAGAAGAAAATATATTTGATTATTGTTAATGAGAGTAATTCTCATTGAGATTAATTTTTAAACTGTTCTTATTACACTCAGAAAATACCTGTTTATTTACGTTAGATATTAACTTTAGGCCCTTTTTTTTTCTATTTTGGTGATGTTGCAATGCATACTATTAAACTCTTCAAACAATTCAAAGCAGGTTCTGAAACATTTCCTAACTGAGGCTGTCATCAGAAATCACTGGACTTATGTGGAGTATTTAATACTATATCAGGAAATAAAACAAACTTGTCAGTTTTATAATGATATAAAAAACCAAATGATGACATTCCAAAACTAAACTGTCATTGAGAAGAGTTTTCAGGATAATGAATTTTTTATGTGGAGATGCCTCATACAAAAAAAATACAGAAATTCACTGAGGCATCTCAGTGCAGCTGCCAACTGCCTGATAGGAAATAAATATCTGACTGCTGTAGTCAGGATGCTGATTACCTGATTTCTATAAACTACCTTAAAAAAAAATAAAAATCTGACAACAAATTGGAGCCTAGTGGGATTTTTTGTGCTTTTCGGTTTTCTGCTTCTGAAATACCACTGAAATAAAACCAGAAAATAATTTAAATTGGAGAGGGACCTCTAGAGATCACCTGGTCCAAATCCTGTCACATCAACTTTGAAGCTGGATCTAACTTCAAAGTTTGATGAAGTTGCTCATTATCTACTTTGAATGATTTTTGAATATCTGAAGACAGATTCCACAAGCATTTGTGTGACCCAGTTGAGAGTTGTGGGGTTTTTTTCCTGATGTCAAATCATGATTTTCCTTATTGCAGCTGGTATCTGTTGTCCTACCCCTTATAGCTGTACTTGTCTAAGAAAAGTCTGGCTTCTTCCACACTATATAACAGCATAGATATTTGAAGGCAACAATAAAATTATTCCTTAATCTCCATTTTTTAATGAGTCTAGCTCTCTCTTTCCTTATCTCTCATATTTAAGAATATGAATGGCCACAATATTTACAGGGCAGTTCTCTGTGTCTTATTTTCTATTGAAACAAAAGAAAACTCAGATCAGTTGTAACTAGCAGCCAAAGTGCTTGATATAGAACAACACAGAACTGAAATTCTATTTTTTAAACCTGTTATTTAGAAAGTATAAGGATTCCTAAAAGTGTGCAAATTTTTCTTTTTTTCAGCAGTATCACTGATAAGCAACACTACACTTCTGGATTATGTGTCAGGACCAGATTTGTGTTAGAAACAACTGTTACACAACCTGTTTGATAGTGCAAGAATGTGCTGACATCTGGTGGACGTCTGACCAAACACTTCACTAAAACACTTGACTACACAATGCTTATTCAAAGCGTACTTGAGTGGGTTTCACTGCATAAGTTCTGTGTCCTAATGATGCCGGAATGATTTTTGCCTTTTCTTTTATATACCTTTTACACAGTTCTCTGTATCCACAAGTATTAGCAGTATGCATACTTGCAACCTTTTACTTAGTTTAGTGCTTAGTATTTCGTAAGTGTTCTGCAGGCCTGAGACTAAACACCCCAGAACTGCAGAGCTAGGGAGACCAAACATTCCTACTATCTCAGGAACCCAAAGTCTCCTGGCAGGAGGATTCTGTAAACTAGGGGTTAGCCCACCCCAACCTCATTATTGGGCCCCCTTGTTAGATATGCTAATGTGTAAAGTCTATAACTGGTGTGTGTGATTGGTGGGAGGGGGCTTTTTGCCACACTTCACCTGGTTGAAGTGGATGCCCTGAACAGGATCCTGATTAAAATACTGAGGTAAAGACCCCAACCCCTCTAACCGTGTCTAGCTTCTTTTTCCTAACACCAGGAAAAAGGCATCAGTAACTGGCGACCACGAAGGGATCACTCTTCCCAACAACATCTATATGGGACAAAAAAAAAACCCCAGTAAAGACTTCAACATCAACATTTCTGTTTCTACCATGCTATTTGGGAAGAAAAGATTTCCAAAGAAAGTATAATTATTTTCTGGTTTTATATGTAAACAAAGGCACCTTTTAAAACATATGCAACAGCAGATCAAAGCATTTAGACTATATATGACTATATTCACATACGTCCATCTGCCAGTAGGTGACAGATCTTAGCCAATCTCTACTTTAGAAACCCCCATACTACAGTCCATGAAACTGTGCTTAATGAGTACCTACCTGATCATGGAACAGATACTGTTTGAGAATAAATGAGTGCTGGTCGACAGCAGCACAGTAGGAGCCAGCAGTGTTCCCTGGAAGCAGGGAGGGCAAACCACATCCTGGGATGTATCAAAAGCAGCGTAATCAGTTGGCCAAAAGAGGTGATTATCCTGCTGTATTCAACATTGGTGCTGCTTCACTGGAGTGCCGGGTGCAGTTCTGAAATCCACAATTTAAGAAGGATGTGAAGGTCTTTGAATGTGCCCAGAAGAAGGCAACAAAGCCAGGGAAAGACCTGGAAGGAGTGTCCCATGAGGGGTGGCTGAGGAATGTCCTATGGGTTTGTCTGGAAGACGAGGCTGAGGGATGAGCTCTCAGCTCCTACAGCTCTCTTCAGCTTCCTGAGGAGGTGGAGAGGAATCTCCTGTTCCTGGTATCCCGCACTAGAATGTATGAGAATGGTTCAAAGCTTCCCAAGCTATCCCAAGACTGGATATTAGGAATTATTTCTTTGCTGAGAGGGTGACCAAACCCTGGAAGAGGCTCCCTAGAGAAGTGGTAAATGCCCCAACAGTGTCAGTCAGTGTCAGTGTTTACAAGGCATTTGGACAATTCTCTTAATAACATACTTCAACCTTTAGTCAGTCCTGAATAGGTCAGGCAGCTGGACTATATGTTTGCTGTACATCCCTTCCAGCTGAACTTCTCTTTCTCTTCCTCTCATCTTGCAACAGATAATCCAAAAAGTGACCTCTTACAACTATAATTCCAGATTGCACATTCTTGAATGTCTGTTCTGTATGGGGTGGGGGTCATTTCTTACTCTAAAGTAATTTTTCTTTTTGGTCTTCCATTAATCACTGCTGAGTTTCTCTTTTTCTGCCTTAATTCCTTCAAAGCTCTGACTTTATTTCCAGTCTTTTTTGCTCTATGCTCTGTTTCACACTGATAAAATCAGTGTAACATCCACCACTGATGAAGCATAGAAACTTGCTCCTTATGTATTTTAAAGGCCATTAATATTTCCATATTAGAGGATGACAGATGATATATGACATCACAAACTGCTCTGTGAACAGACAAGCTATACAAGCTGGCTGGGTGTTTAAAAATTTATGTAGAATCAAAAAAATAATGATTAAGAATTTTTTTAAATCTACTGAATATTTGATAGGAAACAAACAAAAAAAATGTAAGAGTTACTAATTTAACATTTTTATTGCATTGTGGTCTTCATTTAACTTCTGATGATGTTTTATCTTTCAAAATATTCACACAACATAAAAAAGCCTGTTTACATCTACATAACATGGAAAAAATATCCCATCACTTTAAACTGCTTGACTTGTTATGATTTTTTAAAATTTTCTAGCAATAAGAATCAGCTTTTAAAAGACTATTTTATGTTATCAAGATTGAAAAATTATTAGGACCTAACAAGTTATTTAACATTGAAAACTTATACTGCTCAGACTAAGAGGTAGCTTATATAATTATATAATTTTCATTCACAGAATTTCAACTCAAAAGCCTTTCCTTTTTGGCAGATTCTAAAGCCCATTTCCACAATAAGAGGAGATTGTTTTTTACAATCCCATGGGTGAATTCAATTACAATTATACAGTTAATTTAGAGAGTTGACATTCCTGACTTAAAGTCATAAGAATTACAATGAAAAGATATTTTGATTACAAAAGATGTTATGTCTTCTGACTGTCTTGAATAAGGCATATTACTTTTAAATTTTGTTCAATATTCTAAAGAATCTAAGAGGGGATTATTGTTTGGGTTGTTTTTTGTTGTTATTCTGACATGTTTGATTGTTCATTATGTGAAAAGGAGTTTAACATAGTTACATGTTTTCTAAAGCAGAAGATTTCCATGAAATAATATATATAATAACATTGCAGGAAAAAGCTCTGGTCCAACAATACAACCTTTTGATATGCCATATCTTTATTTATTGTTCTATAATCATATTACATGTCTACTGCTGAAAATAAAAGCAAAGGTGTAATTTTAGAAGTATGAAATGATAAACATCTGGTGTTTTGAAGATAGACAATGAGAAAACTTTATTTTGCACATGAAGGGAAAAACCTCACATATTAATTCTTAAACATGAAGTGCCAACAATCTGTATGTGTCATTTATTTCTGCATTTTCATTTGTTATTTTTCATGGTCAGAAATGAATGAATTTGGAAACGCAGTGACTACAACCAAATATACTGAGATGAAATGAGGTGCAGTGAAAAGGACCCAAAGTTGCCAAAATCATTCTCATTGAAATCCCAGAATCAGGGAAGAAAGGGAAACAAAGAGACAGGAAAAGCAACTGAAGACATGAAATGCTTAAAAAAAAGGAGAAAATTCTGAAACTACATGAAAACAACAAAAGTAAATGGAGTGACATGAAGTTCAGGGAAATGGATGAAACCCTACTATATGTGTCCCCACTGAAATTGCAAGACTTTGCTCCCTTTCATGAAATGAAAAATTTGATTTCAGGAAAGGGAATGAAATCTTGAAAATAGAGAAAAAATTGTCACCAACATTCTGAAAGGGAGATATGATCAAATAAAATGCAGTTGAAAAAAACTAGAAAATTTGGAAATAGACTTGCTCCAACTAAATGGATTGACATGGAATAAGGTGCAGTAAAAACGACAAAATCTTAAACTTGCCGACATTATATTACCAAAATCCCCAAATCAGGGAAGCCAGTCAAACAAAAAGACAGGAGAAGAAATGAAACAGATGTAATGGATAAAAAAAAAATTACGCACTGTAGTGAAACCAATAAAATAGCATGGGATTACTTGAATTGCGGGGAAATGGACCAAACCTTGTCAAATTTGTCCTCATCAGCCACTCAGGGGCAGGGAGTGCCTTCTTCCAGTCATGGAGCTGTCACTAAATGAGCCAGCTAGTTCTATTCCTCTCAACAGCCATTCAGGCACAGGGAGAAACTTCTTCTGGCCATCATCGAGTTTGGTTTTAAAAAAAGGGAGCTGAGCAGGTGGTTCCTTTCCTCTCATCAGCCATTCAGGAGGGGCCTCCTCAGGCCATCAGAGGTGTCATCAAAAGAAAGCTCTAGGGAGCATGGTGACCCAGAGCAGGCAAAGAGGGTTGTGGTATGTCCCTGAGAGTATTGCATAGCTGTTTTTGTGGCAGCTCATGAAGGCAGGGCAAGCAGGCAGGGTTACAGTCATCCTCCTGCTAGTGGGGTTTTTATTTTGTATTGGTGTTTGGTTGATTTAGGGTTTTTTCAGCAATAGTCTCCAAACAATCAAAAGCCATTGCTAGTAAAAGTGTACCAACCCAACAAGGATGTTTCTGTCCAGACTACTTCCTGTATGGAGTATTTGAGCCTGTCAGTAGTACTAGGGGATGGTACAAAAGATGCCTTCATGAGATGTAAACAGGTGAATGACCTTCTCTGTCTGGTGGCCAAGATTAAGAAGGAAGTAGAAAGAATAAGGAGTATTAGGAAAAGGGAAATAGACCGGTGGAGTTTCACCCTTCCATCCCTGAGAGAAGACCACCAGCTGTCAGAGCACTTCCATGCCTCCTACAATCAGGCAGAAGGAGGAGACCTAGTAGATGAAGGAGAGTGGAAATGGGTTCCTACTGGGAGAGTCAATAAAAGTTTTTCCCAACCCCTATCACCTACCCAGGTGACACTTCTGAATAGGTATGAGGCCCAGGACTCAGCGGGTCAACCAGATGACATCAATGAAAACAATCTACCGAGAGACCCTCCCAATTACACTTCATCAGTCAGAGAGATCACTACCCTTAGCATTAAAAAGAAAAGAAGGGTAGTCATCGGAGGTGGCTCCTTCTGAGGGGTGCTGAGGGTCTTGTATGTCGATCAGGCCCATCCCCACAGGGAGATCTACTGCATCCCTGGGACCGAGGTATGGGATGTTACTGGGAGACTCCCTGAGCTGATTCAGCCCTCTGATTATACTCCAGGCTGGCAGGGATGAGATTGAAAAGAAGAGCACCAGGGCAATCAATAGGGACTTTAGGGCTCTCAGTTGAGTGGTTTATGAGGCAGGAGCACAGGTTGTGTTCTGCTCAGCCCCTTCTGGGCAGGGACAAATAATGAAAGCAACAGAAGAAAATGCATTAACAACAAGTGGCTTAAGGGTTGGTGCCATCAGCATAATTTTGGGTTCTTTGAGTAGGGGGAAAGTTTTATGGCATCTGGCCTGCTGGAGCCAGATCGGCTCCTTTGATGAATTAAGGGTAAAAGGATTCTAGCCCATGAATTGAGAAGGTTCTAAACTAGGTTTTAAGGGGGGGAGGATATGCAACTAGGCTCTCCAGAAATGAGCCCAAGGGTGCTAAGCCAGAGTCAGGGGAGCAATCAGTAGCCCAGCTGAAGTGCACACACACTAATGCACACAGCATGCGTAACAAACAAGAAAAGCTGGAAGCCATGGCGCAACAGCAAAGCTATGATGTAGTTGCCTTCATGGAAAAGTGGTGGGATGACTCCAATGACTGGAGCACTGCACTGGATGGCTACAAGTTCTTCAGAAGAGACAGGAGAAAAACAGGTGGAGAGGTGGCTCTTTATGTTAGGGAGGCTCTTGATGCCATAGAAATTGAGACTAATGATGATAAAGTCAAGTGCCTATGGGTAAGAATCAGGGGGAAGGCCAACCAGGCTGACATTCTGGTAGGAGTCTGTTATTGACCACTCAAAGGTGGATTACTTATTCTACATACAGCTGGAAGATGTTTCAAGATCACCAGCCCATTTTCTTGTAGGTCACTTTAACCTGACAGATATCTCCTGGGAACTCAACACAGCAGAGAACAGGCAGTCTAGAAGGTTTTCAGAGTGTGGAGGAAAGCTTCTTCTCACAGCTGCTTAGTGAGCCTACCAGAGGATAAAAACCTGCTGTTTGCAAACAGAGATGGGCTGGCAGGAGACGTGGTATTTGGAGGCCAACTGGGGCACAGTGATCATGATATAACAGTTTTTAATATTTGGTGAAACAAGGAGGAGCATCAACAAAACTTCCACAGTGGATGGACTTCAGAAGGTCAGACCTTGGCCTATTTAATAGAATTATTCCGAGAGTTCCTTGGAAATCAGCCCTTAAAAACAAAGGAGTCCAGGAAGGACAGGCATGCTTCAAAACAGAAATCTTGAAGGCACAGGAAGAGACTCTCCCTATGTGCTGAAAGATGAGCCAATGAGGAAAATGACTGGCCTGGATGAACAAGGAGCTTTTGAAGGAACCAAGGAAAAAAAAAGAGGGTGTATCACCTTTGGAAGAAGGGTCAGCTATCTCAGTAAATGCTTAAGGAAATTGATAGGTCATGTAGGAAAAAGATTAGAGTGGCAAAAGCCCAGTTAGAGCTCAGTCTGGCCACTTCTTTAAAGGACAATAAAAGTATTTTTTAAATGCATTAATGGCAAAGAACAGGCAAGGAGGGAGGGAATTTAGTAAGTAAAGATGAGATAAAGGCAGAGGTATTTAACACTGTCTTTGTCTTAGTTTTCAACAGAAAGACAGGTTGTCCTCAGGACAACTGTCCTCCTGGTGTCAGGGAGCAGAGTGGCCCCCCTATTATCTAGAAAGAGGCAGTCAGAGACATGCTGAGCCACTCAGATGCTCACAAATCTATGGGACCAGATAGGATTCACTCTAGAGTGATGAGGGAGCTGGCAGATGAGCTTTTAAAGCTGCTCTCCATCATTTATCATCAGCCCTGGCTCACTGGGCAGGTCACAGATGACTGGAAGCTGGCCAATGTGACACCCATTCGCAAGAAGGGCTGGAAGGATAATCTGGGAAGCTACAGGCTAGTCAGCCTGACTGCAGTGCCTGGCAATGTTACAAAACAGATCATCTTGACTGCCATCACACACTACCCTCAGGATGGCCAGGGGATCAGACCCAGCCAGCACGGGTTTAGGAGGGGTAGGTCTTGCCTGATCAACCTGGTCTCATTTTATGATCAGGTGGATGGATGGATGGAAGGGGGCTGGAGGATGAGGGGAAGGCTGTGGATGTTGTCTTTTAGACTTCAGCAAGGCCTTTGACACCATCTCCCACAGCATACTTCTGGAAAAGCTGGCAGCCCATGGCTTGGACTGATGCTCTGTTTGCTGGGCTAAGAACTGACTGAATGCCTGGGCCCAGAGGGTTGTGGTGAATGGTGCTGCATCCAGCTGGTGGCCAGTGATTAGTGGTGTCCCCCAGGGATCTGTATCAGGATTGTTCCTTTTTAATGTCTTCATTTATTATCTGAACAAGGGGATTGAGTCCACCATCAGTAAATTTGCAGATGACACCAAGCTGAGAGTGCATGTTGATCTGTTGGAAGGTAGGGGACTCTGCAAAGGGGCCTGGACAGGCTGGATAGATGGGCAGATTTCGACATGAGATTTAACAAATCCAAGTGCCAAGTCCTGCACTTTGGCCACAACAACCTCATGAAACACTACAGGCTGGGACAGATTGGCTGGACAATGGCCAGGCAGAGAGTGACCTGGGGGTGCTGGTTGACAACCACCTGAACATGAGCCAGCAGTGTTCCCTGGTGACCAAAAAGGCCAATGACATCCTGCTCTGCATCAGGAATGGTGTGGCCAGCAGGACCAGGGAAGTCATTCTTCCCCTGTACTTGGCACTGGTGAGGCCACACCTTGTGTACTGTGTCCATTTCTGGGCCCCTAATTTAGGAGGGATGTTGAGATGCTTGAATGTGACCAGAGAAGGGCAACAAGGCTGGTGAGGGGCTTGGAACACAAGCCCTATGAGGAATGACTGAGGGAGCTGGGTGTGTTTAGCCTGGAGAAAAGGAAGATCAGGGGAGACCTTATCACTGTCTACAACTGCTTGAAAGATGGTTGTAGTCAGGTGGGGGTTGGTCTCTTTTCCCAGGCAACCACTGATAGAATGAGAGGACACAGTCTTAAGCTGTGCCAGGGGAAGTTTAGTTAGACATAAGAAAAAATTCTTCGCTGAAAGAGTGACTGGGCAATGGAATCGTCTACACAGGGAGGTGGCAGAGCCACTGTCCCTAGACATGTTTAAAAAAAGATTGGACATGACACTCGGTGCCATGGTTTAGTGGATGAGGGGGTGTTAAGTTAGGTCATAGGTTGGACTTGATGATCTCAAAGGTCTTTTCCAACCTAGTTCATTCTGTGATTCTGTGATTGGGACAGAATCAGCAGATAAGGCATTAGTGTTATGCTTCCTTGGCACTGGTGACAATGTCACAGAAGATCAGTAAGAAAATCCCAGGTGAGATTGCAGAAGTCGACTAATGAAAATACTTTAAATAGTATTTTAATACTGTGTTTATGTGGGAAATAGATTTCTCATGGAAATCCTTTTCCTCTAGTTTATTGTAAAGAATTTTGTCTTTCAAGTACTAGCAGCTCGTTTCAGGTTTATAATTGCTTTTATTTGGTCTTTCATCACTTATTTCTCTTGACCATGCTGGGTAAATCTTGGCTCAGTGTCATACATCTGGTTCTCTCTTCATCAGCTCCAGTGTGTGACTGTGTGGGAATATTTAAGTTTACAGAAGTTATTCATGTCCTGCAGAAATAGAAAACAAACAAACAAGCAAGGAAAGAAGTAGCTTCCAAAATTACGTGCTCTTTCCCCACCATACATGGTCCTTAATGAATAAACTTTCTCAGTATTTATTTCTCTAGGGAAATATGAGCCAGATTTGGGTTAGAGTTTGACTTCCTAAAATCTGGGTGTTTGGACTGATGTTTTGGGTTGGCCTGTTTTAGACGGGCTTAAATAATGAAATACTTTCTTACATATATTGTGCTTTTATATTTTTTGTGTTATTGTTACTACTGTTTAGACATGACTCTCAAAGGCTCTACATCATAGCCTATGATAGATAAATCATTATTAGAGACTCTTAAAATGAGCAGTGCACATTTCTCTGTGGCTGAAATCCTCATGCTTCCTCCATGTGGATCTGATTACAGATCAGAGCCACATAATTCAAGGACAATAAATTCACTTCAGAAGTTACAACCCTGTAAAAATAAAATCAGTAGAACTAATCCTTAGATGAGGTCTCCCATAATCTCTCCTGATTACAATATCTCAGTTAGTGAATTTCTGAATAATTAATAAATAAACTTCTGGATCTCTTGCAAAGCAATCCCCAGAAGAAACTGTATCACTTAATAAATAAATGCTGAAAGAAGGTCCCTGTAATTTTACTTAATAAAAGTGAAGGGAAGTAGGAAAGTTGATATTCACTACTCTAACTCTATATTCATAAAAATAGATCTCTTTCAATTTTCTTTGCTTCTTTTTTCTTGATGTAGGACTGGATGCTCTTAAATTAGTCATAGAGAAAGATTATTTATATGCTTTTCTAACTGAATTCATGTTTTGGATATGTCTGAACAATATATCTGAGTACCACATGTAATACATCCAAATAAAATTATTTCAAATATTCCTTAATAAACTATCTTATAATCCTATGGACAGAAGGTCAAAAGTTATACTGGAGATGATGCAACATAAAATCCTTCATTATTTGGTCTCACTGTCTACTTTTAAAAACGGATAGCAGAAAAATGTAAGATATTTATCTTTATTAGCAGAGTTAAACATTCTCTATAAAAACAAAGCATTAGATAGGGAAGATAAGCAGAGGAAAAGGGAATAAAACTTATTGCATGAATGAGCATTTGTGCAGGACTTTCTGAGTTTCTCTGAATGTGTTTGAATGCTTACTGTATTTGAGACAAGTTGACACTTTCAGAAAATGATGAGGTAAGCATCACCCATCTTGTTAAATCCATTTTCTATGCTAAAAGCATAAATCATTAACCAGAATGTGTTATTTTTCAGCTGACATTCTCAATTTGCCACATTTATGGAGTAGTCTATGCTGTCCATTGAATTTATGAAAGGTTAGCCCAACGCTTTCAGATGTTCTTAGGGTACTAATTATACTACAAAACCTCATGAATCTCTAAAAACTGAAAAATCTCTGGAGTTTTTGTTTGTTTTTTTTTTTTGTTTGTTTGTTTGTTTTGTTTGGAGTTTTAGGGTTCTGTTTTGTTTTGTTTATAAATGGGGACTGGAGTTCAGAAATACAGTGTTTCAATCTACACTGTTTACTATTATAGGAGAAAAAAGTAATTTTACTACTCTGTTAGTAGCACATGGATTCCTAGAACATTTTTTTATCTTGCTTAATAACCATGGACTTTTATTGCCTATTTAAACATTTGTGGAATAATTTTATTGAGAATTGAAAAGCTGAGCATACAAAGCAAACATAGATAGGGCTATTCCCACTTTTTCAGTTCCACTGAATGCATGCCAGCCCTTATGATTTAACTCTTGATTCCATGCCGTGGAAGAGATTCCCATGAATTCTGCATGTGTGAAGTTCTCTTGGTAATCTTCAGAGTAGAATCAGCCTTTCTGGAAATGACTGCTTTGCATCTTGAACACTCCCTCTGTCTCCACTGCAAGCACACCTCTCATACTCTTAAAGTGGGACAGAGAATATGTTGCCATAAAGAGACCTCTTTTTTAACAAGAATGTCATCAACTGCATTGTCAATGAAGCAAAGTGAGATAAAAGATTCTGAAGAAGCACCATGCAGAACTGGTATTTCTACTATCAGCTACTGGAAACAGGTCATAGATAAACTCCATCTTAAATGTACAAAGGAGGCAAGGATCTCTATCAAAGACAATTTTTCTGATATTAAGTGTCTGAAATTGAAAGTTGCCTTGGCCCTTGAGTGTACCAATATTGTACCATGGTAGAAAAGTACTAGGTTACAAAGAACTAAAGGCCAGAACAAAAAGGCTGCAGCAGTAATGAGCAGTGCAACACCTACTGCTGCACAGCATTTGGCTGTGACTGTGACTGCCAACTAAAGAGAGCAGAAAGCTTAACTGAAATGAAAATAGCATAACTGGGTTAGACTATACCCAAAGAAACCCAAGGCTGAAGGGGGATGAGTACAGTCAGAACAAACATTATATAGTTATACAGACAGAAAAAAAATTATATAGTTAAAAGATAGTGGTTGCCCAAAAGTACCAATATAAACAGTTAAAATGATTCATGTGTATAGACATTTCACAGCTATATTCAGCAACAGCAAAGGATTTTATTAATTTGGAAGAGAATTATGTGTGATAAAATTGTATGATTAAGTTCTCTTACAGTTCTAAATTCATGACCATTGAAGGTTGCAACTTTTTTGTTGTTTTGATATTACTGAGAAATTACTTCTGCTTCATTCTTTACACTTACACAAATAAGGCAACTTCTCAAGCACTAAAGCATGTTTGCTGAACTTGATTTGATGTAGTTCAATGAGTGCAATCCTTTTTATATCTGGAGGATTGAAATTCATCCTTAACTGCAGCAATTTATTTTGGAGTATGTCCAACTACTTAGCTATAAACTGTCTCAAAGGATCTCTAATCTGCTCATGCTGCTGTGAATGTAGGGTCCATAATTAAAACTTCACCTTGTGAAAGAGTTTAAACTCAGAAAAATAAGATTTTCACAACAAGATTAGAGTGCTTATGTTGGAAGACAAATGTGTCCAAGGATAGCTTACTGGTGTTATCAAATGGTTGCTTGACATGGAAAACAGGAAAACTTTGAGCAGGGATTAGAACTGGGGCATTCCCCTTTCCCAGAGGTAAATATACAGTATTGTTATTGTTAAACCTACATTAACTAGTACTACTGTGTTCACTACCACTATCATTACCAGCTACTACTGGTAATAGTTGCTATTACTATTTACCAGTATTATTATTTTTGTGAGGTTACCCTACTCACTAAAGCTGTTGGTATCTCTTAAGAGATTTTAATGTTTTGATACCAAATGTTTTGAACTGTATTCTAAAGTTCAGTGTCCGTTCACAATATTTAAGCATGATTTGCTTCTTTCCTCTTTCATGCTACTTCTCAGAATATGATCAAATATTAATCTGAGGTTTTGAGAGTAAATTGAGTGTTAAAGCCTGCAATATACATATAGAATTTAAGAAGAACATATAATGATTTCTTTGTATCCTTTTTTCTATGCTTTATTCCAGTGAGGAAGATAAGCAAAGATTTTCCTCCTTGAAGACCAGTCAAAGGCTGCCATTAAGGAAGATATTCTTGTATCAAATATTCTTTTGAAGAATTTTGAGTGCCCAAATGCCAGAAATTTTACATCTCCAAATCGCTATAATTATGTTGAAGATATGCATTCTCCTGGAACTATGCACTACTTATTTACAGAAAAACACATATTAGGAAAATCTTAGAATTTGCTATTAAATCCTGATCTATCAAAAATAAAGTGCAGTGTGAGGTGTTTAGCTCACTCAATGTAATGGTCTCAATCTATGAACCAAGAAAACAAGATTAAAAACCAACTTCAGAGCTGTGATTACCCCTGGAAGAGGCATCTTCCTGGCTTGCTCTTTGGTAATGCTGTACCACAAACAAATATTGCCATGACCTGCAGCTGGTTCACAGGACCTCATAGCCTGAATCCTCTGCTGTTCTCACCTCTGCAGTGCCCTTGAGGGCCACTGATGCATGCAGAGTCAGAAGGAGCTTTTGCAATTTTGTCTTGAAGGTAAGTATGCAGGATTTGCATATCTGACCTCTGACTGTGAAACAATGTGAAGCACTGCCTTGCATGAATTCAAGCTGCCTCCTATCCAGCTATCCCAAGGTAGCAAAGTCCTGCTGGGCTGTCTGCACTCTATTTCTCCAGGAGTTGAGGAAAAATACAAAGGGCAGTCAGTTTTTATCCTTAAAAAATAAAAAGAGAAAAAATTAAAAAAATGTCTTCTCAACATTCTAAGCAAACTAACACTTTGTACTTAGTCAATTTTCTGGCTCCATGAAATGTTTTAAGTTTTTAAGCTCTGCTTCAAAAGACTGTTTTATATAGGGGATCATATCCTGCTTCGTTTGTATTCCTCCTGTATTTATGCTAATGGAAGTTGCAAGAACTGATGGGTAGGTCTGAACTTTTTAATTTCTCTTGAGGAGAAAGTATGCTCAGCTTTGCAAAGCTTAATAATGCCTCTGCTGTAGCATCAAAAACTTTGCTCTGTGCATATTTTGATCTTGCTTGGCACAAGTGTCCTCTCAGAAGCATCAAGTGAGAAAGGGTTTTTTTTGGCTACCTGCAAAGCAATAAAAGTCCATTTCAATTTTGGATATATTTTGGGCTCATCTGTTGTCACAGAATGAGGTGCTTATTTGGCATTACTTTTAAATGGAATGACATGAGGTCCTTATTAGTGTCAAGCTTTGATGCCTAAGAATAACATAAAAATAGAGCAAATGTTGATTTTAAGTATGCTTTATTTAATAGACCTATTTTTCAGTATTTGGATGTTAAAAAAAAAACAAAAAACAGCACCAAAAGACGGCACCTGTTGCTATGCAATAAATCGTGTCCCTATAGTTAATCCTGCCTACCTGCACTGTCTTTGCTGTTCTGTCTTGTATCCACTCCATGACTTAGACTGATGCCCAGCACAGTGGGGTCATGATGTGAGGTGTGGCTGATATTTCACATTAAGTCTACTGTGTTGAGAACTTCATGCCTGGGAGAAACACGCTCTTATGATGCCAGAAAAATATGCAGAACTCTTAGACCTGTTGTAGTTAACTCGTTCTGATAATGGTGATGTTTCCAATACAAATGCCCTACTCAGACACCTTCTGTCTGGAGTGAAAACATGGCTGGAGTGCATTGAAAGCTCTTTTGAGCAAGCACTGCCTGTTTTGAATTTGGCTAGTGCAAAAGGGAGTAAGCTTAGGACCCGAAGGCATTAAAAACCATGATGAAGAATGAGACACTGAAAGCAGAAGTGGAGAAGGACTGTTAACTGGGATATAGAAAACTTTGTGACAACATGTGATGCACTTGCTTTAGGGCATTTTCAGCATAAATGTTACAGTACAAAAAGAACTCTCTGAAAGAGTTGATCTAATACAAATCATCTGAGGGTATTCCATCATTATTATTATTATTTATTTCTTTTTATACTTGTAATAATTCAGGTGCTTTCCAAACAGAAAAGCTGCAGGCCCTGCCCCAAGGAGCTTACAATCTAAAGGTGGACAAGGAGAGAGACGTGAAGGAGAGAGGGTCTACAGAGCAGTCAAGAGGCCAAGATGGAAACCAACCAATCAAATATTATTTGAACATATTGTTGCAATGCTATACAAACTATTTTCCAATTACGACTCATGTTTCTTATTTTGGTTTAACTGTATTTGCCATGACACAAACAGGCGTGGAGGAAGGAAGCTTTCAATATGTGAGGTCAGAGAGAGTAGCACGTGTGTGAAGTAGAGGTGGAAAACTCACCTACAAGTATAGAGATGAGAGAGTTTTGCCTGGATTTCAAAAATACAGTTCAGTACCAGGACAGTTTAGATACAGAATGATATGGCTTTAGGTTAACTCCTACAGGTTTTCATGGGAGAGATTCCATCTGAAACGTAAAGGTACTCTATGCATCTGGAGGTGCCTTAATACATCCTATTATGAACTACAAAATCTATCACGGTAGGGCTGGGGAAGTTAAGAATGAAATAACCACACTTTGGTGGTATATTCACGGGGGGAAAGAATGGCGGTGAAAGTAGGGGGTGGTTATTCTTATGCCAGTTGTAAAATGACATTTTTAATAATGTAAGACACCAGCCAATGATTAAAAAACCCCACACTGTTTAATTTTAAAAATACTGGTTTTAACTAAGACAGCAAGTCACTCATAAGTTATGAAAAATACTATTAGGTTTTCTTTATACATTTAAGTATCTATTATAAAACATCCAATCAGGTTCCCCCAAACTGTAAAATTGTCAAAGAAACTCCCTTAAGGCGTGCCCTTTAAAACTTCTCAACAAATTGCCGTATTTATTCAAGTACTCAGGGGATCATTGTATGCTTGTTTATTCCTGAAGTATCTTTCCCTTAGCAAATGCAGGTGTATTGTGAAGGCAGAAGCTAATAAGCAGCTGCATATTAAAGTGCATAGGTTGTCCACATTAGGAAAAATAAATGGCCGAAGAAGCAGTAGCTGTGGTGATTAAGGATTCTTGGGGAGTAATTCATCATCAATTTTTAGTAAGCCGCAGATATTTCTCTTCCTATAAGAAACGTTTCTGCTGTCTTCAAAACTTGCAAATGCATTTGCAACAACAGTATCAGGACAGTCATACTCTTGCTGTGAGGGAAAAGTTGTAATTAAATAATCAAATAGACCAATTTTTTATAATTTACATGTACTCATATTCCTTCAATAAATAAAAGAATATAATTTATCTTCTGATTCTGTATAGATTTAGACACAAGTTTCTAGCAATTTAAATAAATGATTCAAATAGCTTGACATGAATTATGCTGGCAGGAGCCACATACGATTATAATGGTGCACAGAATCTTTTAAGAACCTACAAAGTTAAATAAAAGCTTACAAGTCTCTTAAGCTACTTTTTATTTGCATAGAAAAATATTTATCATAGGAGTCAACTATCATATGAGAGAAATTCCATTGTTGTAATTGAAAAAGATAGCTAAAAACTTTCTGTGGGTTATTGCAACAGTACAAGAATACAAGATGCTTCCATTTATTAAAAAATGTAAAACAAATCGTGAAAGCTAAAGCAGGCTACAAAACAGAAGGTCCTCATATTTTCTTTCTCTTGACTACTATGTTACAAGATCATGTGCCACAGTTGAGTACTATAAAGTGTAATTCTGCATTAGCTAATTCTTAAAACATTCCCCCCCCCAAAAGCACTATGCAAAATATATATATTTGTAAATGCTTCCTCCTGTAAGCATCACAACCTTGTTATCACATAGTCACCCTGAACAATTGTTTCCTGTTTCTCATCAGAGTCAATGCTAATGTCCAAAGCCTTGTCCAGCTGATCCTGTGGAGTGGCAGGTTCTGAGCTCTGCAACTCCATTTTCTCTGTTTCTGAAGCACAAATATTTCCCTCCTCCTGTGAATCCAAAAACTTGCTGGTATTTTGTGACACAGCTAACACGCGTTTTTTGCCACGACTTTGGAAGTTCAATTCACAATTCACGGTCAATTCTCTCTGTTCCAGTTCATGAGTTTTCTCACATTGTTCTTCTTCCTGTTGACGGGAAACTTCTTCAGAAACGGTGTATATTTTATTGGTACTCTGCTCCACAGAGTTTGTTTTTGATCGTCTGTGAAACAATCCAAAATTTTTTATGTCTGTTACAAAATTCACACGCTTTTGTTTCTCCTGAGTGGACTCTGACACCATCATTGCTGAGCCATTGCTTACATTATGTCCTTCAGAGGCAATATTGGCTGATCGTGGGTGAATCATCGTTGTTATATCAAAAAGGCTGAAGGGTTTCTTCTTTCCTTTCTTGTTTCCTTCATTCTCACTATTTTCTTCATTTTCTGACAGAGAGGCAGTGTCTTTGCTCATCTTTGCAGTCTGCAAATTAGACAGCTTGCTTCCTTTTAATAAGCCCAGGACTTCAAAGCGAAAGCTGGAAATATCTTGTTTTAACTCCTAAAAATTAGGAAGAAAGATGAAACATCAGAACATCAAAGCTAATTTAACTTCTCCTTTTGAAATTAAAAAAAAAAAGTGAAAAGAAAAGAAAAGAAAAAGGTTTGTTCTGGGGCCAGTTATAAACTTTACTGTCTGGATGTTAGCATACAGGTTGAAAATCTTACTCTAGGAAGCAAGTTATATGCTACCTAAAAAACTGAGTGTGAGAAATATGCTTCACAGTCTTAAAAGAGCTTACTAAATTATTAAAACACCTCTAAGCATAAAAACAAACACATACCTTAAAATTTTCTTCCGTCAATCCTTCCTCAGTTTTGGCATCTCTTATCATTGCTGCAACATACCTTTTAACCAGATTTCTCATAACTTCCTAAAAATATAAAATACTGTGTTAGCTTTCTTGGTATTGGTTACTAAACCTACACTCACAGGCTCTGTTTTGGCTTTTTTATGCTCTAGGAAAATGACAAAAACTATATAAATCTTAGGTCTGCTTGATAATTTGTTTTTCTTTTTGATGGAAACTATTAATGCTTCTTATCCTGAGAAGGGCTATATTTGGTTTTACCCAAGGTATGCCACCTGCCAGTTATTTGCAGCCTGACAGTGAGCAGTTGCTGATACCTCATGAGGAGAGCAAGTCTGGTGTGGTTGTTACAACTTTATTTCCAGCTATTCTCTCTCAAGCTTCCTCTGCTGTGAGATGCAGTGACTTTCAGAACAAAAATTATAGTTCTAGGTTTAATTGGCTGTGACAGGTTTTTTTATGCGTTTGAACTATTGAAAGCTTTCAGCATTCAGAAATCCTCTGTTAATGAATTCTACAGTATGGAGTAAGATTCCATCTGGTGTTTTATTTTTAACTTTCAGTCTGGTAGTTTCCATTGTTGTCTTCTAAGAATCCCAGAAATTATTGAGATTGGAAGAGGTACCTGGAGGCTGTCTGAGTCATCTCAGGGCCATGCCTGAGATAAGTGCTACATATCTCCATGGGTGATGATACTGCAGCCTCCCTGAGCAACACTTTCCAGTTCTTTACTACCCTCACTGTGAAGATAATTCTCCTTACCTTACAGAATTTCCCTTCCTGCAAATTGTGTCCATTTCATCTTTTGTATCGTACATCAAAGAAAAATCTAGCTCTTTCTCTCTCTAACCACCCACTATGTTATTTGAGACAGCAGTTATATTCCCCCTAACCTACTCCAGGCTGAAATCTGAGCTTCTTATATGACAGTCCTCTAACCACCTTGGTCACCCCTTGCTGGATCCCTTCCAGTTTATTAACATTTCTCTTGCAGTGTGGGGCCCAGACATAACATACTGCTCCAGATACTGTCACAAAAGTGAGGGCTGGAGGAGAATAATCCCTTCCCTCAAAACACTAATGCACTGTACTAAATGTGTAGTATTCAGTTAACAGATAAGTGGCAAACAGATGCTCTCTGTTCACTTTCCTCATGATTTTATAGATCCCTGCTTACTTCCCACAGCTGCCTCTTCTTCAGGTTGGAAAAGTCCCAGCTTACCTAGTTATTTCCCATGTGGGATTCATTAACCAGGCCTACCTTGTTTAACTTGCAGCCCTTTTAACATGGCAATCATCAAAATTCAAAATAAAGCTGAAAATTATTCATTGCACAATAACAGTCTAAAAAAATTAGAAGCTGAAAAAGGAAGGATGAACAAGCTTTGCTCACAGGGGATCTAGGCAGAGAGGTTACTAAGGAAGCTGTCTATGGGGGACTAAAGCTGGAGAGATGAAGAGCAAGTTCTGATGGAGCAGGTCAGTGAGCTGCACATACAGTCCTGATGATTCCTGGCAGGTAGGTGCGTGTTTGCTTTTTATAAAGGCAATCCATGCTACAATGGGCAAAATACTGGATAGCATGGTTTTGCTCTAGAAAATATCCTTTTGCTCCAAAATTAAGACAATTATACTTCTCAAATGCTTTTGTTTGAACACCAAAAATACTAAGCTTATCTGCTGAAGATGAAAAAAGTACAGGTTTTATGTTTTTTTCCTTTTATTTTTCTTTTCTGCTTTTTCATCAAATACTTCTTTTTTTTTTTCCTCATGAAGACATCTTGAAGGTATATAAAAACAATTGACCAAAGAATAAACATAGGCCTGTACCTGGTATTGATGATGTCTTCTCAAATTGTCAGCTGCACGTCTCTGAAAAATGGAAAAGAACAACAAAAAAATTAACTCCTATTTGGAAGTAAAATACTTAACCATAGAAAACAGCAGGCCTGTGCATTATATAGTATCTAGCAAGCTGAGAGAAAAGGTACAAAATCTGTTGAAAAATGACAGTGTTGGAAAGAAGTCTATATTTGCTTTACAGAAAGGAGAAGGCTGCTGTGGGGAAGGCAAAGTGGATTTTCTACATTTTTGTCAAAATGTTTTTATTCCTGCATCAGCCTGGATGTGGTGGGGCAGGCAGATCACAGAGCCCCAAGGTCAGTGATCTGAGATAACCAGAACAATGGATTGTGTCACTCACTTGCACAGACTGAAGCATATTTTACTGAATTGAAAAAAGCTTGACTTCTGTCCAGTTTGAATTTCTTGAAAGTACACAGCGAAAGAACAGGAGTCCATGGACATGAGTTACAGGAAGGGAAATTCTGGATGGAAAATCATCAAGACAGTGGGGTTCAAAAAGCCATGGTGTTAGCAAGTCCCTTGTATGGCTCCTAATGTCTCATTTCAGATAAAGCTAACCAAAACCTGCTCTATAAAACTTTATTAATGAGAAAGTTTCCCCTTAGTTCTCTGTTAAAAACACTTAGTAATACAGAGGTGTATGGAAGGAAGAAACAGCTTTCAGCATGGTTTGGTGTTGATAAGGTGGGAAGGTAAAAAGGACAGTAACTCTGAAGAGGAGCCGCAAAAAATAGTATGGTAAGATGAAAGAATAGCCCAGGTTGCAAACAGGTGCTGTACTAGATTATACTGCCATATCGAAGAGCTGCCCAGAAGAAGATAGGGAAAAAAACGCCTGAATTATTTTTTCCCCTTGAATTCCTTTTTTCCTCAATTGCATAATGAGCAACATATCCCCATCCTCTACCTTATTTATCCTTAACTGGTGAAAGAAACACAGCTTTAACTTAAACTCTTACATGCTGCTGACAAGAAAATAATGTGTCTGACCACTGATTGCATTTCTACAAATCAGCTTAAAACAGGGTGAAAGGACATCCAAGGGACTTGGTAAAATTTACTTCAGTTGCATAGACAAGCACAGCAAGTTATTTCATCTTTTTTTTTTTTATTTTTTTTACATGAAAAAAGTGACGAACCTTTTCCCTGAATTTGGAGTAATTTTGCACTTCAGGGTTGATTTCTTGTTTGCAATTAATTTGAGGGATGCAGTGGCTTTGTGGTTGGGCTTGGCAAAGAAAGAATAGAAATAGGGAAAATCATTATTTCCCAATCAGTCTGAACAGCCACTGTGGGATAGGGCTTTGTACATGGGAATGTTTTCTTCAGTATTTTTCCAGATCGTGTTTCTCCATCTATGTCTTGTCGAAAAAGGATATTTCTTGTGTTTGAGGATGGAGGGATGGACGAGCCTGCCCATCACCAGGGCCAGAGGGGACAAGGCAGCTGTGGGAAGGCTCATACCCTCACAACACCAGAACTTAGCTGGGTTTTAGAAAAAAAAACCCCTCAGATTTCTTGCAGTTGACCACACGGTGGAGATGTTTCATTCTGCTACGGGAGTCCGTGGCTATGAGAACTCTCAATGACAGATCTGACTCACAGGTGAAGGGAAAAACACGTTAGGGAGTAATTGAAACATACTTCAGATAAAGTGAATAACTCCTAAGTAAAAACAGTGCTGATTCTTGTCTTGTACAATACTTCCTGCAGCTGCTGTCTGCTCTGATTTATTTAACAGCAAAATGTGAAATAAATGCATAGGTTTAATTCAGTAACTCTAACAAGAAGGTGTTTTTTTGGGGGCTTTCAGGTTTTGTTTTTTGTTTTTTTGGTTTTGGTTTTGGTTTTTTGGTTTGTTTTTTTGGTTTTGTTTTTTTTTTTTTTGCAACAAATTCAGAAACTCCCAGAAGCAGAGGCTGTGGCTTTTCCACTTAATGTAATGCCAACAAGTAAAATTTGGGATAACTATGTGAAAAGGTTTATTAGTGTCATAATGGGTAAGAACAGTTCTACTGCACCTAATTGTTTTTAATCCACACCACCAAGAAGTTGAAAGAAAATTAATTTAGTTGTGTGCTTTCATGCACAACCACATACATACTTCACTGGGAATTACACATACTTGTTACCTATCAAATTTTTTATCCCCAAACAGTTCTCTATCTCCAGTTTAAATGTTAGGTTCTGTCTCCAGTTGCTAGTCACCTTTCACTTCTTTTTGAAAGCAAAATGAATCTTTGCCTAAACACATCTGAAAATCAGGCTATTCACTAGAAATAAAATGTCATTAACATTCATATTGTCCTTATTTAGTTCTCAGCTGCCTGCTTTTCTCCACTTGGTTATAGTTTAATTCATGGTTCAAAATTTGTTTCAAGTAACCATTGTGCTGTGTGCATGAAGAAGCTGAAAATTATGGCTGGCAAAGGGATAAAAGTTTAATTTGACTAAAAATAGCAACAGGGTGGAAACATGCTTTTGAGGGCCATGCTGAAAGCAATAATGAAATTGAGGGGATGCTGTTGTCCTCGCTTTCCAAAAGGGGGCACTAATACACTTTACTAAGCTTTAACAGTAGCTCCACTGGTAGTGATAGCTATTTTGGTCATCCTGGTTATGCCATTCCTAGTAATTTGCAGGGTTTGGAAAATAGATCTCTTTAGCAGTCAAAAATTTAATAAAATTGTATCATTTATTTTGATATGTTTTATTAAATTTATATATTTTATAATGCAGGAATACTAATTCAGTGTCTGCATTTGACCTTAAACTGCTTCATGATAAAGGTGCAGAAATTGAACTGTTGTCTGAAGTTGTGGAACATATTCCTCATCTTAAACAGAAGCATCACATTTAAAGGATTAGAATTTATCTGTGTTGACAGAGAGACTTCTCCATCAAGTGGTTCTTGGCTATACAAGGAGCACTTCAGATTATTGATTTCCATGCCAGATGGAAGGCATTATGTCTTTGCTCAACTTTCAATAACATACATACAGAGAAAATATAAAATGCCTATACTGATTTAGAAATTGCATCATTTTCCACTGGCTGAAAAAAGAATAGGAGAAAGGAAAAGGAGGTATTCTGTGACAAAGTTATAATAAAATCATGTATATTGCACAGAAAATGGCATAAAAATCTGGATGGCTAGAAAAGAGGTAACTATTTATCTAAACATCAGATGCACAAAAAAAAAAATTGCTGAAGCTATCCCTAGCAATTCTTTCTATTTTCAGTTCTGAAATACTTAAAATTATAGGTAAAACACTTTATGGTGACTGATCAAACGTAAAGTAGAATTTAATTTGTGGAAAACAGTACCATATGTTCTGGTGGGACTAGGATTTCTTTCCCCATATATCTTTTTTATTACTGAAATAGCAACGGATTTCAGATGGCCAACAGGATTAGCCTTGACATATCCATAAGCCTTGTGTAGTCAGGAAAACCTCAGCCTAATCAATATTACTAATCTGGCTTTTTCAAAGGTCAGATAACAAAATTAATAGAACTGATATAGGTATAGCTGATATAGATATAGATGTATGTAAAGAGCAGCACACAGGCATGCACTTATTTCAGAGTTTTAAGTGTAGGAGCTAACTATTATCAAATAGCTAAAGAAAATGCTGCGTACCTGGGATATGTTAAAATGACAGAATTTAAAAATGTGCTGAACTCTGAATGGTAGAAGAGCTCCTTCTGATTCATAGCAGAACTGTAATATTAGTAAATCACATGTATCATCCTGGCTTTCTTTCAGCTGAAGCTGTGGCTAGAGAAGCTGCCATCAGCAATGCTGGGCATGGTGTTTCTTTGGAGAAAAAGCCTCTCCCTTGAAAAACCTCCCCTTGACTTCACCACCCACTGCTTCAGCTGTCCCACTACAACAAAGAACTGATATCCAAGGAGAAGCAAACTAATTGGTTTTTTTTCAGAGGCACCTCACATTGCTACAAACTGTGTTCTTGCCCATGACAGTTTTGTTATAAACAGCAGGTGTAGATGATCTTCCCAAGAAACCATGTCATACTTATTTTCACTGGCATTTCTCTTCTTCCTATGGGCCAGATAAATAGTTTCATGAGAGTATGTGCTGTAAATTATCCTGACCCTGAAACATTTCTTTACACATTCTGCCTGCATATACTGAACTCTCAAGTGTACACATAAATAAATTTTACAGTGGATCGTCGACACATTTGATTTGATCCTTGCTTCAGTCCTAGTTCATGATTCCTGGCTTTTTGGTACTGAGGCACTCTGGTATGCAGAGATCATGCATAATCCTTGCCAGCTCCATTCTGTCTATCATCTATTTTGTATCCTCTGGCACTGACTCACTCTTTGGATGCACACTATTGCTTTTTCTGCTGGAAAACACCATAGTATGTCACTGCTGATTAGTGGTTCCTAATAGGAGAGTTAACATTTAGACATTTCAGAACAAAATGTTTTGAAATCTGAGTTCTGCCTTACAGACACTGTGACACCCATCCATACATAAGCCAATATAAGAAAACCAGTTTATAGCATTTTTTTCCCTCCTAGTACTAGAGGTACAGAAGGAGACAGAGTTTCCAGTGAAGGACTCAATGAAAAGGAGTAGATCCCAACAAAGCTTATCTTGTAGCTCAGAGGCCAAAGTTATTAGAGGGCAGATACAAGTGAGTGAGTGTCATCTGAGAACCTTGAACAAAAGGCAGAGAAAACGCTTCATTAACCTTTGGTTGAAAGGGCATAGAGATTCTAAATTTAATTTGTGATGTAGCTTGTTGAGAGAATTGAAAAAGTTTTAGGAAATCAAGGCTGAGCTGTGGGTGATGGTAGTGGTTTCTGTCTACCCAATGTGAAAATCAGAGCACAGAGTACATATGCACATCCTACTCCATTTTGGAGCTTGGGAGAATAACTGGGCCTGGAAATTGAAAAATGTACCAAATTCACGTAACCCTAATGGGGCTTGTGTTATGCTGAGGAATTAGCTGAAGAACTTTGTAGTTTTACGAGATGCCCATTGGGTGGACTGAGTATCCCTGGTCAGTCACAGCTGCTCAGTTTTTTCAGGCAGCTGGAAGCGTGATTGCTACGATGGCCCTGCTGGTGAACTCTCTGCTTCAGAGGGGCTGCAGCTCTAATTCCAACTAAGAATCTATTCTGCAAGGGAAACCAGTGATAGAGATGGCCCTACTGTCCCTCATGCTTCAGGGATTCCACTTCAAATAATTAAAAAAAAAATAAATTGTAGAAATCAACTAAAAATGTCCTACATCTCTCCCTCACTGATGTCCCCCAATCCCAAACAGTTTTGTAATTAGTGGCTCACTAATCATAAGGAAGCCAAGGTTAGCTCCTACTCTTCTGTTCTTCCAAGAGAGCACCTTATGCCCTGCAATATCTTAAAGATCTTGAGAAGGAAATTTCTGTTGTCATAGCTTTTATGCTGGGGGTAAATAATTAAATATCCACTGGAGATGAGAAGTAAATCTGGGTCTCCTCAACCCAAGATATTTGCTTTATCTGGCACCAGCTCCTTTCTTCAAACAGAAATTTCATCCTGAAGCTGAAAAGTCTTTCCTGACAAAAGCTTAATTGAAACAGAAATATACCAGTTAAAGAGTTTGGTGTTTCTTGATTTTGAGAGGTTTTAACTTAAAAACAAAAAGCAAATTCTATTTGGAAAAATTTTCAAGCAGCTTGGTGCATAGACTCCCTACCCTTTGACCCTTTGTTGCATCAGTTTTCCCAAATCTAAGCTGTGGGTTTCTTGAAAGTGGTATTTATGTACCCTTGCAGGAAGTAGGTGCAGGAAGTAGAGATGATCTTTCTGAATCCCCTTCCTCCTCATGCCATTCTGCATAGGGCTGGGAGCATCCCGAATCTTTTTTAATCTACAGATCCAGGAATGAGTTTACTCCCAGATCTGCAGTTTGAGAGGGTAAGAAAAAGGAAAAAAGTATTTCCTTATCCCATATGGAAGGTCTGACAAGAAATATTGTCCTGAAGGTTTATCTGGGGTGTATAAGGGTAGTCTGTATCTGTCTCAGTCAAACAGGAATATTGTGTTAATCAACCCTCTGCTATACACTGCCATCATACCATTAATTTTAATATCATTCTCTCAGTTTACACTAGCTAATCATCCCTACCAAATGTTTAACAAATGCCTAGAAGCATTGCCCACTCTCCCACACACATAAGTACATCACTCACTCTCTTGACTTTTTCTTTCTAACAACATCTCATAGTTTCTCCTTCTGTTGGTCTCTGCAATTACTTTTTGCCTATATTACACAGAGATGTTTTACTCTTAAAATAATTCACCATTCATGCCAATTCATGTTCTTTCTAAAATTTCTAGATGAATCACTGTTAGTCTTTCTTAACGTAAAGGTTTTTTTTTCAGTGTGTGTTTCTTGTAGTCCATTACTGGTTTGTTTCAATGTCACCCTCAAGATTATTAGCTTCTTTCCCTGGCTGTTTCCTTCCTAAATGTACAACTACAATAGCTAAGTGAAACAATTTTGCTTCCACAATTTAGATACTGGCCAACAATATTATATTCCAATAAGCCTGATTTGAAGCTTTCTACAAAGAGGACAAAATACATTTATCAGCACAGTAATTGTGAATTAGTTTTATATGCCACTTTTCCTCTTTACTTTCTATCTGTACATGCACGTGAGCTTGTTCCTCCAAGTACATCTAGAGATTAAACTGCATTCCAGCATATGACAGCAGAATAGGTAGGAAAAACGTTTTACTCACTTATCAAGAAATGAGAAAGAAACAAAAAGAAAAGGCTGATATAGTCCATCAAAGAATTGTATCATAACCCCTGATGTTTTTGAAATAGATGGAAGTATTTTTTTTATAAAAATCAACAGCACAAGGACTATGCCCCTTTCTTTTCCCCCTTACCCACATTTGACTGTCATACTCTCACTTAATGCTTTGCTATCTGAGTTCCTAACAGATTCAAAACATTTATATTCAGCAAATTCCTATGGTACAGAGAAAATGCCATTATCACATCTTATCCCAAACAGTCTTCTTCATGCTAGAGCTGGCTAAATTCAGTCTAGTTACTGAGGTACTGACTTGCTCATGGGAGATGAAGTAAACATAGCTAGTGAGAATTAGTTGTCAGTGGGTTAGGATGTAATTTTGAATATTTGCACTGACAGTATAGGAAAACCATGTTCCTGACTGAGGTATTTCAAGCAGATGAAGTTAGGAGGGAAAAATTCAAATCTGCTTTACCCACTGCAATTACCAGAGAAAGTAGAGGCTATTACACAGGGATCTGCTGGTGCAGGACTATTCTTGGTTGCCTTGTGTGTCTTTTCCCCTCTTTTTTTCCCTAGAAATGCCACTGCTACTCAGCAGTATCAGAATATGGTATGATTTCAGAAAGTGATTCTCAAATAGCTCTAACTGTAAATTCAAGAAAACAAGTTCAAGTAAATGTTATTACCTTTAAAATGGTTGGGTTTTTTTAAATTTTATTTTAATGGGAACAGCTTTTGGTAAGAATGCTTTTATGATAAACCCACTTCATTACATGTAGAGAGACAGAGACACAGAGAATATTCCATGATGAATACTTCATACATGAGTCTGTGGTTCATGGTACCAAATTTTGCCTGAACTGTGACACTTGAGCTAGAGATTAGCAACCAGCAGTTCTGACACTGGCAAACAAGTATACACATTTGATCTCTTGTCTTTTGTATTGCTCTTAATCTTTCTTGCACTATTTGTAGATGAAGCACAGCCATGGTTCATACTGTCATTGTACAGGGATATGATGATGCTTTCTCTTCAAATACATTGACATTAATGTAAAAGGTAAACATTCTTTGCTAGAATTATTCTCTAACTCATATGCACATTATTTGACAGCTCAGATACCCTATAAGGCTGAGAAAAAATCATCTATGTAGCAAAGAGGAGGACTACAGGCAGAGTAAACCACACAACTTACACCTATTGTTCCAAAACTTTCAGGCTTTCTTCTAATTTTTTTCTTGCAAAGGTGTCTCCATAACCATCTGATCAGATACCACAAAGACTTTGGGCTTGGTATGACATTAAAAGGAGTGGGCAGAGTTCCTCCTTCTTCAAAGTAACTCATCCAGAGTTTTGTTCGAGCAAATTTCCACTCAATGTCTGCATGATCCTGCACACAAAAACCACATCATCATCACAGATGTTGTTGTAATTAAGGAGACAAAATAAACCTTTACAAAAATCTGAAAAAAAACTAAAACTACAACAACCTTGAAATATGGATGAATTGTCTTCTTAAAGTACTGACATCTTCTTGTGACAGAATGTCTTTAACACAAAGCAAAGCTGCTTTACTTCAGTAAGGAGATGCTCAATATATAAAGTACATAACTACTTATAAGAAATTCTTTCACTGTTACAAGCTGTTAAATTGTTGAGAGTCTCTCAAAAAACAGCAAAGGTAATTACAAGCAGAGAAATACTACATTTCTGGAAGAAATGTTTTGTTATAATAGCAGCTCACCATTATCCTGCATAGATCAGGCTAATTATGCTGCTCTGCAGCAGCTTCAACAAGTCAGTTAGGCTCATGCATTTTTGTAGAAATTACCAGTCCCCAAAATTCACAAACAGGTTATCCAATAAATCATGAGGCTACTAAAACTGTTGAGTCAAATCTCTTTTTCCCCCTACTACTTCAGAATTCTATATTTGGGATAGGTAGTGAGGTGGGTTTTTTTTATTTTTATTTGGAATTTTATTTTCTTTGGAACCTATATAGAATTGTATAATTCTGAAAATTTGGGGGGAAATGAAAGCTAAGGGCCATGGAAAGATATCTAAATCCTAGCAGCTGAACAAGAAGTTTAAACCACTAATACTAGTTTTGGATAGCCAAGAACTTCAGCTACAGGTCTAGCCCTGGCCATATAGTAACAAAAGCAGCAATTTAGAAGTTGTAGCAGGAGAAGTATACTACCTACAGCCCAAGTTTTGGTGAGTGTACTATGTTGTGATACGGTTCACAAGACTTAGACAACTAGAATTATACGAACACAGGTGGTCAGTTCTTTTGTGGAAGCACTTGTAATTTTCAGATTGGAAAAAAGGGGAACATTTTAAAATCTTAAGACAGTGAAGCTTTCTTCTGTTTGCATTCTGTGGGATTATATTTGAATTATCATATGATGAATCAGAGTTTATTTTCCTTAGTCTCCTTAATAGACAGTTTAGAAATAAAACTATGCCAGTAACTCTGGTAAGGATAAAACCAGTTTTCATTAAAGGAGGAAACAGGATACTGTTGAATGAGAAGAGATGACCCTTTGTTTGAATAGCTAGTGGGTCCAAAACCGTTAACTATATATATATATATATATATATATATATATATATATATATACCCAAATTTTAAAAAAAAAAAAAAAAAAAAAGCAGACTTTCAAATGCTAATAAATGTAATGGATTAAAAACGAAGCAGAGATAGAACAATCCTGGGCAGTCTTTTTCTAAGAAGAGGTCCTGCACAGTGCGGCTCAGGCAGGGCTGCAGCCCATGTCACTTGCCAGAAGCATCAGGACATCCTTCTCAACCCACAAGCTGGCTTCTTCATCAGGGTCACCTCTTACCCAGTTGGTGCTGTGGGAAAATTTTCCTCTACCCAGTCCAGCTTGGGTCTGGTTTCTTTTTCCTTCCAGAACAGTGCAAAAGAATTAGGGTAAATCAAAATATTTGCCCCAGTGTCCTGTCTGTGAAATGTTTTACTGCCAGAAAAATTGAATGTAGGAACAGAGAGAGGGTATATATTATAAATTATCTAAAAATAAGGAACAACTTACAGCAATGAGTTGGTAAGAGTTATTCATCATGGCTATTAGCATGTTGAGCAGAACAACCAGAGATATTACATTGTAGGTACCGAACATGGTGGCCCCAACAAATTCAGTGAATTCATGCCTTGCTTTCACATTGGTCACATAGAGATTGATGAGTCCAAATATAGACCAGAATAATGACTGCAGGGTTTCAAATAACCTGGAAAACAAAACCCAGAGGGAATAGCTATATAATAACAACACATTTAGTTTTCAGATTGTTGAGTGTCTCCCAAAACACACAAAAGTTCTTGACTTGACTGAGATGAATGACACTTATCACAGCACGGCCAACTTAGAGGGAATATCTTTCTAGTGAAACAGTGGCCTAATCTTTCAAATTTGGGCCTCTAGATATACAATACAGAATCTATAAATAAGCCTGCAAGAAAAAGGCTGATTTTGTTCAAACTTCAGAGATAAATACAGTTTCAGAGATCTTATGCTGGGCACCTTCTTTTGAAGCATTTTGACCCTTTGCTTTAACTATAGGATGTAGACTAAGAATCCAAAAATAACTCAATGATTGTGTTTCACCAGGATGTTGAAAGAAGTATGGTATCCTCATATTATGCAATTCTGGTTTGTTGAGAGCCACTGAGATAAAAGGAGTTGAATAATTGAAAGACACTGTTATCATTAGCATATGTTTTGTATTATAAAGAAGGGAGACATGAAAAAGACAAGCATGCTGCTCTAAAGAGAAACTTGTGTTTTTATACGTAAAGCATATGGTATTCCCTTAGAGAAGTTTGTACAACAGCTAGGAAGCTAGTAACAATGATAAACTTTAAAAATAAATCCTCTGCAGCTAGATAGCTTGACAAATTTTCACTTTTGTTCTGTGTTCAGCTATACTGTAGTGTCATAAAAATAGTCCTGGTTAGACTCTCTCCTTAAAAGTATGGAGCACATAAAGCATCACAGTTTGCCAATACCTTCTGACACTAGTACCAGTACCCTCCCCTATTTCCTAGATGAATATTGCTTTGTCAATGCTGAGCACTGAAAAGTTTCTGTGTGCTTTTCTGTTCAGAACACATGAAGTTTAGACCTGCATAGGTATTATTAATATACAACATAAATATGCTGTGCCTAAGAAAAGTTACGTGATTAAGATGATATAAAGGCTGCTATTTTTATAAAATAATTTCCTCTAAGAAGGAAGCCATTGGTAATAAACACGTCTTTTAAAAAGCCTAGATACACAGAAGTTAATAGGGAACAGGCATTTATAGCAGTAGTTTGATTCAGATTGGAAGGCAAAAGATAAGAGAATTAATGTTCATTTGGTAGTGTTTTGGTACTATAGATGAACTGAAAACAAGAATGAAGTAAAATTGATTTTAAAGTGAAAGAAAAAGAAATAGTTTATAACAGAAATTGGAAATTTGATTGTGTGGAGTAGGTTCGGTAGAATCTTGGACTGCACATTTTTACAGCCTATCACATTTGCAAGGAATCTTTATGTCTTAGAACACCAGACTCATTTAATGCCCACAGGTAGACATGGAAGAAATGCAGAATGACAGCTTCTGGATGAGCAAGGTCTGAGCTGGTGACCTTATGTACCTTCTCAACTCACTTATCTTCCTCTTATCTCTGCTTTACTTTTTATCTTTTGAGATATCTCGACTTGTACAGACTTCACTGTGGTATGAGGTGAACATTATTAGAGTGATGAAATGCTATTTTTTTTATTAGGATAGTATTAGATTTGTTTGTCAGGACACCACTGTAATACCAATAGAAAACAGAGGTTCTTTTCTGTTAACAGAGAGAGGGAGGACAGAAAAAAATAGCTACTTACGTTGAAAATGCATTATTCTGCTTTTCACATCGTATTCCTTTGCAGTTGCCAGGTTCATTTGTCTCATAGTAGAAGTATAGCTGATTCAACCCATTTGCAAAAGCAAGCAGCACAAGGCAGTATATGAAGAGAAACTTCAAAATGTCCAACAACATTCTTCCTAGAGATATCTGCAGAGGTCCCAGGTGAGAATTGGCAGTGAATAATGAGATCAAGCGCAGGGAGCTAAAGATGTTTGCGATTGCAAACAGGGCCTCAGCCACCAGGGTTGGATGCCACATGTCCCAGCTCTCCCGTGGAACCAACCCACTATACTGAAAACAAGCAGAAAGGAAGAAATTACTCCTCTATATTGATGCATGAACAAGCATGTCGGTTTCTTTATAAGATGCTCAATTAATTTGCAGACATCACAATAAATTTTCACAGTAGCAAAACCAAATTTGAAAATTCTGACAATGCAGAAGGAACACTTTTGAGCACATTGCTTTTCAGAATTATAGAAATTTCCAGCGATACAAGCAGGTAAATTATTTCTTTGGAGAAAAGTGCAGGGCTGACAGTGATGGATGGAAATCCACAAAAAACTCTGGCAATTAGGAATAAAACATTCAATCACTGAGCAGTATATCACTTAATATACTTAATATAACCCTAATACTGGACCAATGATGAAAAAGATGTTTATTAATGAAACATGGCAAACTGCTTATGTGTCTCATTATAGCAGAGTTTGACCCTTGAAACTGGGACTTCTGTTCCAGCTCTTCAAAAAAAAAAAAATCTGGAAGATGAAAGATATTTGAACTGAGGCTTAACTACCGTGGCAGACTCAATATTATTTATTTGTTCTCATTCACCTGTTTTATAGAACATATCAGAGGAGAGAATCTATGCTAGGGAGCCCTCCAAAAAGGGGATAATAAAATATAATATAAAGCAGATTTCAAAGAGGGACTATGGTGTTATCTGAATTTAACTGCCCTAGACCACACATATGCACCTTCAGAGCTGCTGGGCATGCCCTCAGCAGTAAGGATATGGACTCCATGTGTCACTGGGGCCAGGTGACACAACATAAACTGGAATCACAGCATTTCACCACACTCACCCTCCAAAGTAGGTGATCACTCTCAGAGTGGTTTAAGAACACCTGAGCAACTTGAACATATGTCAAGTCTGTGGGAACTGATGAGATACATCCCAGAATCCTAAAGAAACTGGCTGACATAGTTGTCAAGTCACTCTCCATCATATTTGAAAAGTCTTGTCAGTCAGATGAAGTCCTCAGTGAAAGGAAAGAGAGAAAAACTGGAAAGAGAGAAAAATCATGCCCATTTTTAAAAAGGGGAGAAATTAAAACCTTGGGAACAACCAACCTGTCAACTTCCCCTCTGTTCCTGGGAAGACCATGGAAAATATCCTCCTAAAAGCTGTTCTAAGTCATATGGAGGACAGAGAGGTGATTTGAAGCACCAGCATGATTTCACCAAGGGAAAGTCCTCCCTGACCAACCTAGTGGCCTTCTATGGTGGAGTGACTTCATCAGTGGACAAGGGAAGAGCTACAGGTGTCATCTGTCTGGACTGGTGTAAGGCTTCTGACACAGTCCCTTGCAACATCCTTCTCTCTAAACTGGTGAGAAATGGATTTGACAGGTTGATTGTTCAGTGAATAAAGAACTGGCAGGATGAGTGCATCCATAGAGAGATGATCAACTTGATGTCCAATGGACATCAGGGACAAGTAGCACCCCTCAGAGATCTGTACAGAGACTGGGACTGTCTAATATCACCATTAATGGCATAGACAGAGGGATTGAGTGGCAAGTTTACAGATGACACCAAGTTGAATGGTGTGGATAACATGCCTGAAAGACAGGATGCCACCCAGAGGGACTGGAACAAGCTCAAGAAGTGGCCCCATGGGAAATACATGGGGTTTAACAAGGCCAAGTGAGAGGCACCGCGCCTGGGTCAGGGCAGCTCCCAGCTGCCAGACAGTCAGGGGAATGAAGGGATTGTGAGGAGAAGGAGTTGAGGTATTGGTAGGTGTGTGCTCACAACCCAAAAAGCCAGCCATATCCTGGGCTATACAAGAAGTGTGGCCAGCAAGCCAAAGGAGAGGTTTCTGCCCCTCTACTCCACTCTGGTAAGACTCCATCCACTGTGCTGCATCCAGCTCAGGCACCCTTGGTACAGGAAAGACATGGACTGTTGGAGCAGGTCCAGTGGTGTGCAGTGAAAATGGTCACAAAGCTGGAGCACCTCTCTTCTGAGGAAGGGCTGAGAGAGTTGGGGTTGTACAGTGTGGAGAAAAGGTGACTTTGGGAGATCTTGTGGCCTTCTAGTACCTCAAAGGGCCTCATAAGAAAGATGGAGATAGAATTTTTACTAGGGCCAGTAGCAATAGCAATGAACTAATGGTTTTAAACTGAAAAAGGGTAGATTTGGACTAGATACAAGAAAGAAATTTTTTATGATGAGGGTGGTGAAACACTGGAACAGGTTGCCCAGAGAGGTGGTAGATACCCATTCCTGGCGACACTCAAGGTCTGGCTGGATGGGGCTCTGAGCAGCTCATTTAGTTGAAGATGTCCATCCTTATTTCAGAGGCACTGGACTATATGATCTTAAAAGGTCCTTTCCAACCCATACCATCATATGATTCTGGGATTCTATGATCCAAACTGTGAAAGGGAACTGGGCATTGTTTTGGACACTAATAAGTGGCACATGCCCCACACCACGGTTTCTCTAACCAACTGGCAGTATATGTGAAACTCTCCCAGTGCCTGACAGTGATCCCTGCCACAATGACATTTACTCATATACAAGGAGCCACAGCAGCTGACAGGTTTGTGAATTTGGGGATGAGAACTACAAAACTGAAGAATAGCCTATTAAAGAATGAAGAATTACTCAACCTTACATTTCATTCACCTGTGATATTTGTTCTCTACAGAGTAGTGAATTAAATCTAGACTAGAATCTAGATCAGTACTCTCTTCATTAGGCTATCCTCTCCCAGATGATTAGCTGATCTGCCCCATTCACTATTGCTCTTTAATCCAATTCTGATTGATTCAAGATCAGTGATGCAAAACAGGCAGTAGAAAACAGAATTTAGTCACTGGAGACAACATCTAAGAGATAAAACAAGAAGAAAAATCCCAAGAAAAAAAATTCAGTGTTTTTTGAGAAGAGTCAGCTGAAAACTCCTCAGCATGACTCCTGTGTCTTTCTCTAAATAATATTCTACAGCACATTACTGCAAATTCTCAAGGCACTTTACAACTCTCACAGCTGAAAACCGGCAGCTATTAAATAACTAGGAGTAATTGTCAGTACAAGCAAAGATTGGTACTGAACAGTGCAGCAGCTACTCAGATTAGGGAAAAGTACACAAGGTGTTTTGGGGTAATCAAGTAAAATATAGTCATGGAGAAATGTAAAGAACATATATGAAACTATTAAGATGTGATGATTTTGGTAGATAAACAAAATCATCAAACTGCAGACATATTTAAGGTGAGGGAAAGTAGTGGCAGATTCCAGAGAAGTTACAGATGTGGGGGAGTTGGGAAAAATCTAAGGAAATACCCTTCTGAGAAATACAGGGAACTACAAGACAGTGAATAAGTATAGCACATGATATACCAAGACAATGAGGAGCAAGTTTTACAAGTCAGGTGTGGATACCCATATCTGCACTCTGTTGCCTACTTTTACAGTCAGCAAAGAGAAATGAGAATTCTGAGAGTAGTGGGAAAGCAAATATCCCACATAGGTGAGTTGCTCTTTAACTTTCTCTGCATTGATTGCTGGGGAAGGGGATAGACTGTCTTACAGCTGTAGTCTGGCAAGATGCATCCAATATCACTTCTTCTAGAGGAAATGATGTTAGGCAGATGTTAGGCAGAAAGGTGAGGGGAAATAGGACTGTGTCTATGATGTCCTAAATAAATAAACAAAACTGATTTGTTAAAACGTTCAGAAAATATCAAATGATTTTTTATTTTTAAAAAGCACAAGTGTGATAATTCAGATAACTGACTCTTCCTTTTTTGGGCCCAAGTGTTTCCTGCATGTTTGGACAGAATTCAAGAGATGTCATGGTTGTAAGCAGAGAGTGATGGCTGTTATTTTAGTGTTGAAGAAACATAATTTAAGAGGCTGGAAATACTTGGAAGAAAAATGTGAGAAAGGTGAAGGCCTGAGAGATAAGTTTGGAAATTATCTGTGAAATACACAAACTGTAAGAAGACAGCAAATAATATAAAGAAAGTAATGAGTAGAAGAGGTCTCTAACAAAAAAAAACCAATTGATTCAATTAACTAGAGCAGAGGATGCTGAAAAGGAATCTAGAAATATTAAAGAAAAACCTACAGAACAAAGCATCTTTCCTGTGAAAATAAAAAATACAGAAGAGTAATGAAAAGACTAGATATACTAAAACGAGGAACAGTGAAAAAGAATAAAATTTGCATCTTAGAGACAAAACATGGAGAACTGAAATATTTTTTCTCTCACTTATGTTTGTTATAGTCCTTCTGTTTTACACAGGATAAACAAATTATTATTGTTCCAGGGAATGGAAAATGGTAGGAGAAAACATAGCAACACTGAGTTTGGTGTAAATCATGATGATGATACTCTGCAGTCCTCTGTTTGGTGACCCTGATGAATTTCTGTCCCCCCTTGAAATGCAAACACAACCTTTTGACATGTAACAAAGCCAACCACTACTTAATTTGATTAAATAACACCTATTATTGGCTCAGTGGTGGAAGGAAATTTACATGGCACATCAACGGAAAATTAAGAACAGCAGAAAACAAACTGAGCAGCATATTAACAGTAGAGTTTCAAGGCAAATATATGATGCTTTTGCAATCTCAGCCAGGGAATACAAGATAATAATTATTGATCCTTACTCAAAGGAATTTCAAGTGCAAATTCAATATCTAAACCATTTTCCAGAAAAAAAAAAACAAACCCTGAGTGATTACAATTTTACCATTAAACCAAAAGACATGAACTCTAGATCTCTTGGAAGAACCAAGAGAGATCAAACAGACATGTAGATCAGGCTACCTGAATGTTTAATGGCCTGTTGGACCTCACTCTAAGGTGAACCCCTTGTTTCTGGTCACAAAGAGACAAGTTAAATAATATCCATCTCAGGAAAAGTACTTTAAATTCTTTCCTGAAAAGTCATATGTAAATGTGAACTCTCCCTATTTTAAAATGTATGTACCAATCTTTGCATTCATTATATGGAATTTCAGAGCAGCAGCAGGAAAGGGGCAGAAGGATGGCCTAGCAGAGAGCTTTAAAATGGTAATTACACTGAGGAATTGAGTCCATAATTTCTCAGGGGTGGAGAGGTGTTAATCCTCCTATGTAAATGGACATTTAGTCTGTGAATCTGATAGAATATCAATCAAAACCATTTTACAATGCAAACATATAAGAAGATTTTACCTTCTGCTGGACTGGTGGCAGGAGAGATACATAATCTTATTTACTGCTGAACAAAGTCAACCTGACTCAGTGATCATTAATCCAGTAAATGTTGAGACAAATAATGTACTTTACTTTTCAGAGTTCTTGTCCTGAATAATAATTTGTTTCCCTACTAGATCTTCCTGTATGTGGCTGAGGCACATTATCAGCAATATGAAATTGTATGTGATTTCTAGCAGAATTTGAAACAAGCAACACTAGGTCCAATGCTCAGGTTTAACAAGTATTTAAGATAAAGCAAGCAGATTCTGCACACAAGTTGGCACTGCACTTAACTTTACACATCAGAACAAAATAAACTATATTCATAAAACATGAAAAGAACCATTTTTTCTTAATGCACAATGATTTCTACCTAAAACCCTCTATAAAAACAAATGTGCTGCTTTAAAACTGTCATCTTGTAGTTTAAAAAATTTATGACCGTGCACTATATATTATGATATTTTTATGGAGGAGGGAGCATTTTCAGTGAATATACTGGATAATTTAGGAAGACCTAACATGTTGATATAGAGAAAAAAAAAAAATAGGCCCTTGAAAATTACAAGATGTCCTTATTTTATTTAAATACTGTCAATGAAACCAGTAACTCTGAGTTATCTTAGCAGTTCTTTCACCCTGAAATTATACACTTTGGTGTATTTTACACTACCCCATCAGCTAGATAGCATCAATCTACTTAACTACTGCATCAGTCAGAGAGCCTTAAATGGGCAATAAGCACTATATTTTACTCTGGCAATATTTATCCCACCGGAGAGTAGCATGGGGACACTCATAATTTTATTCAAGGGAGTTGGTTAAAATGTTTTCTTAGGTGACTTGAACTGATGCCTAGAAGATAGAATAAATCCAAGAACTGATCTTATTTATTTGGTTCAATAAATACAGAATAGCTGTAGCTTAGAAAAACCTGTCTTGCAATCCTTAGGAAAAGAAAATTAAAGCTTTACATTAAAACATGCTGGTTACATTTGGCATCCTATCCAGCTCATCTAGCATAGTGGCAAGGAACTCTGTTGTAGGCATTTGAAAGAATGTGGTAGGTATTAAATCACACTTGTATTCCTCTGTTCATTACTTCATCATGTTTTTCTGTTGACTGGCACAGCTTTTTTAAGCACTGTATTCATTATGATTAAAATGTAAGCACTAATTTGGAGAGTAATGGATGCATATTACCCCAGATACTGTCACCTTGGAATCCGATTACTGGAAGCAGAGGCCATTTGGGAGATGAAAGGATTATAATGTCTTCTATTTAATATTATTCTGAAGTGAATAATTTGCCATCTCCAATGCTATGGAAACATCCATTTTCAATGAACTGTTTGCTTTGTTACATGGGACAGTGAAATGACTATTTATTTTCCAGTCACTTTATGATAAAACATCTTTGTGTGTAAAAAGGTATCTCATTAGCTTTTAAATGACAGTTCTCCATGCTTTGGAGCACCTTCCTCTTTTGGGCTCCAAATTTCTTTGAGTGAGAAGACTTCCAAAGGTTTGCAGCCAGTGATGTCAGAAACCTTTTGTCAAAGAAGGCCGAGGTCTTTTTTCATCCCTGCTCCTAACTGGCTGACACATGGACCTTTGTGAACAGACACAAGGTGGTATAAATTAGAGTTCCTAAATTCCTCTACGTCTATGTCAGGGCAGCAGCAAGAACAGCTGCTGTTTGAGGAGAGGAAATCATAACTTGACGACTCTTTCCTCGTCCCAGTCAAAAGTATCTTGGCAGAGGAGAGACTCTCCTTCCATGCACAGGGTAGTATTATTGCAACTATAAATTATCGCTGGTGGCAGGGAACTTGAAAAGCTGATCCCAGTGGTCAGCAAATACGGGCTTATCTTTACTTGGAATTGATAAGAACTATATGACAAATGCTAAAAAATGCTTCAATTTCCTTTCATATGTGGTTTCCTTACACTTGAGACCATTTTTTTTTCTCAAAATCACTCATTTTATGAGTGATTTCTGTAATATTGTGTATTCATGTTGAATACACACAAAATGTTCACACAATATGTTCTATGCCTTTGGAAAGATGTGCTGTTCTGCTGGAAGTTGCTTAAAACAGTGGAAATATAAGGCTATATAACAAATCCATGAAAAGAATGTAAAAATGAACATACCCAGCCTCAAGAGACCATTTTATCCCCTTCAGTTTTACTTTTTCATGTTACACTTACAACAAACTTTCAATAGAAATTAAAATCTTGCTCTTTATTTCACTTACAAATTCTGACTATATATTTTGCCAGTAGACCTGTCTAAAAGTTGTGTAAAATTGTTTTAGGTGCAGTAATTTCTCACTGAAAAAAATCAAAGATTAACATAAAATGCAAACATTACTAAATATTACAGGTAATTTTCATTTTTCAAGAAATCAAAAGTATGACATTTCAAGACTAAATAACAAAAGCTTGCATGGGCCATGAAGAGAAAAGCAGAAAACACATTTTGCTTGCTCTTATACTTTTCTGGCTTCCTGTCATTGCTGCAGAAGATTCACAGAGCATATCGTACATCTCTTGCATTCTTAAGCCTCAGGACTTCTAAACACAAAAGAAAGATTGAAGAAGCCTGATTTAATTTGTCTTTAAAATGTTACTGGTTTTCTTTTTTACAATTTACCTTTGAAAATGCAACAATTTTCAAGGAGATTGTTGCCAAGTACAAGGAGTTCATTACAAAATCCATAAGGTTCCACCAATCATGAATGTAGTCCTGGAGTCCACCATCCCACATCTGTTTAATTTCACCCCAGATAAAACCTGTAAAAAAGAACATAATTAATTAGGCATGAATATTAAGTTTAAAAAAGGCTGTGACTATTCTAGACACTTCACTCATTATAGATTGATTCTCCTTACATCAAGTGTAAAGGGAAAGTGGATAAGTGCTCTAAATTACACATCCAGTTAGGTGAAATATCATCTTTTCCCTGTTTCCGGAATTAATTTGTCACATAAAACCCATTAAAAATATCTGCTTCTACAAGGACAATTTATTTGTTTTTCTTCAATCTCTTTCTCATTGTATTCTAAAAAGTATAAAAAAGGATCTTTAAGTAAGTTACCAATGCCAACTCAGTCCTTGGCAACTGAGGAAATTTATTTCAAACTGGAAAATTTATGACTGCAGAAGTCAATCCAACACAATTTATTTTGTTTGGAACCCACACAGTAAGGAAGAGAATTGCCACTGTTATTGTCAATGCTGAACTAAAGTCTCCCTTTTCCATATGAAAGAGTAGTGTCTCCAGAAGAAAGTTTTGTCCCTTCCTTTGGGACGTGAAGGAATTGAGACTGTTTTCAGGTGTGAAGAGCACACATTGTGGTAGACAAAATGAAACAGAAATATTCAATCCAAGTGGGAAATCTTGCAAGTTACCGGACATGAACTTGGTTTAACAGCTTCAGAAACAACTGTGTGGAGACTCTCTAATGCTATAAAAATTAAAACCACTCTGAAGAAGATACTCCACATTACTGTATCATATGTTAATAAAACAACATGGAACATTAAGATGTGTATTTCACATTATTATCTACAGAGACTTTTTTATAACAACACCATTACAGCTTTTAATTTTCAACAGTTAGCTATTTTCTTAAAGGAATTTCTTACTTTGTGCTCATTAGAGGGGCAAAATGCACCACAAATAAGGCCAATCTCTCATACATTGGTATTGAGATTCAGTTAATTTAACATGGCTTTTTTTCACCTTCTCTTCTAGAAACTGATAAACAGATTTCTTGCAGGGGCCTATACAGTTCTGCATTTCCTTAGAATGAGCTTAATTCTCCTTAAATCTTAGCATTTTGCCTCAATGGTCTTCTGGTTGACTGGATGGAAAATGTGATTTTTCTCTGACAGGATCCCTTAGAATTAATTTCTGATGTACTCTTGTTTGGGTCAAACAGGTTTTTTTTGTAGTGTATTGGCTTGGCTTTATGTCTCCTGATTGCTTTCAAAAGAAAAAGGTCCCTTCCTCCCTAGCTTCACCCTCAAACCTGAGACATGGTCCCATCATGTTTCTGTGTGTCATCATCAATAATCACCATCCTCTGGAGTGCCTGATCCAGCAATTTTTATTTTCATAGGATTAATTTTCAGCCATGCTGTAGACCTGGGGCAACATACTTTGAGGAAGAAACATGCAGACAGGAAAATAGGATAGACCCATCTTACTGCCTACAACAGTCTAGACAGGCTGATTGTAATCCTATCTGTAGTGTATCAGATAAAACAAACCCAGAAAATATAGCACTGTTACAAAGTGAACACTTCTTTTAAAGCTGCAATCAATTGTGCTGAGTAACAGGGAGAGAGCAGCTGAACCTGACTGCATGGCAGGGGTCAAAATTCTCCAGCAGCACACACTGCTACACTCCTGACAGCTGCCCAGGTGCCACCACAAAGGCAACACACCTCCACAAGGCTGCTAGGGCAGGCTCCTACGTGCCTGCCCATTTCACCCTGGGAAATGATTTAACCTGCTCTTCAAAGACCTGGTCACTCGTGACACATGCAGTATTAGCATGGTGACAGCAGGTCTGCCTCCCCCTTCTCTCCACAGTCCTCTCCAACCTTCATCACACAGTCCATGAACTTGCAAGTCCCTGCTTGCTCTTTTTCTGTTTGGGCACAACCTGGTAAGACCTAACGATCATTAGGTCATAAAAGCAGCTGTTTTCTGTGCTGCTATATCCCCTTCATTTTTCAGACACTGCTCTGAATCACTACTGCTCTACCTGCATTATAGCACATAAAAATCACCACTGAGCTGCAGAAGACCTGGCTCCAGGCTCAGAGCCCAAGTCTGCGTAATACAGATATGGCCCCTAAGTCTCAGTGTAATGGAACAGTGCCTTGCTCTTTTTCATTTAATAAATTTTCCCTTAAAAGTCACAGGATCTTGACATTGGCAAGACTGCAACAGCATAGAAAGCAAACAGCTGCATTGACAGAAGATCCCAAGATAAAAAGCCTTTGCAGAAATCAATACATACATTCACAGAATTAAATAAACTTTTTTGTAACTTATTAGAGTTGAGGATTCTCTGTACAATACACTTTGGAAAGAGAGGAGTAATAGGTTGGGATGAAAAATAAGACAAATGCTTCAACAAGAGGCTTTAGGTTAATTGAAGTCTTCTGCCAAGATATTCTATGGTTCACAAGCAGCCAAAGATGTGAAATGAGACAGACTGCAATAAGGCTGTTGTCTGTAAGATGGTTGCTGAGCATCGTATGCTTTGACAGCACTGCCTAAAATATAATAGGATTATATACAGATTGAAAAAGAAATGCTGACTAATGCTGCTGCACTTGATCTGCTTTGTGAGTGAAACGCCACACTGTTTCTCCAAGCACTTCCTGGGCTTTAGAAAATGAAATGTAATTTTAAAGTTGACATTAAGAGAGAAATACTGACCTATTATAAAATAGTGGAAGAGAGTATATGGCTGTTGTAAATTTGATCATTTTGAATTAGAAACACAATTAATCCAAGCTCCCAGCAATTTGGAAGTTATTTGGCAGCTGATACTTTAACATTGTAAAGGTGTCTGTTCTAATTATTTTCTTGGTTCAATGCAACTTTAATGCTCATCCTGATACATGTTCATTTCAAGCAAATAGCAGTGGAAAACTGGAAATCCCATATCTTTGCTAGCTGTAATGTAGCTGTGATAGTTTGCTCTTCTTGCCAGCCAAACATCTAAGTACAAACTCAATGTATAAAAACAGTTACTGGGATCCTACATGACTCCTGATTCCAGAGGACTTGAAGCTATACTGATGGATAGACGGATATCATGTTTGTGAAAGACATAGAGCCGATATAGAGCCCACCTATGCACAGGAGAGCTGTCCACACGTGCATTTTTGAAAGCAAATCATGGTACCAAGTCCTAAGGTTGATTGCTCAAATTCACAATTCCAGGGCAATCTCACCACAAAAGCTAGGATCAGAGTCTTTGCTGCTACTAGCTCTCCATGGCTAGAAATTCCTAGTGGAGCTTAATTGGAGCAATGAATGCTGGATTAATTGCAGTCTCTAGAGTTCTGTAAATCCCCCCCAAGTGTGCCTGAAGGGCTATCCTAGAAAAGCATACTCTGAAATCCCAGAGTCTTTATGCAAGGCTGAAGATGTCTCTAAGGTCTGGTGAGCTTACATGATGAAGGTATACTGAGCAACAAACCTCAGGGACTCCCAGCTGTGCTGTTTAGGTTTAATTTATGGTCACAGACCCAGAGGCATTGAAATCTTTTTGTAGATCAGAACTGTATCTTTCTACAAGAAGGAAGTGTCTGCGGGGAAGAAGTCAGACCACTGTTACCTCCACAGGCTCTGACACACCATGCCAATTTTGTTCCGTTACATTCACTGGGAGAATCAGGAAAAGCCTTGGGAAATCAATGTTGGGTTTTTTTTTAAAGAAAAATACATCGAGAGATCAGAACAGCATTATCTCTGTGACCTTGTACACTTTTCTGCTTGGAAGATTTATGGATGGCTGGATACTACCTGATTTCATTATGCAAGGAAGCTTTAGGGCATTTCCAAACACGACCTGACATGACAGGAGACACGCAGTGACAAGACTGTCTAATAGAGGCACTGCTACAGGTAGGAAAGAGATCCAGGGTCTAGGCATTGCCTGATTATTAACATGCCAAAGCAGCAATATCACTGCAAACGGACAGAGCTCATGTGAGAGCTGCATATTCAGAAGCAAGAAAGGTGACAAAATAGACGGGACACTGCTGGTCTGCACACACTTTTTGGGGAAAAACTGCTAAGAGATATCAGCCAAAGTTAGGGAGTAGATCTAGAAGCAAGAGCCTTTTAGACAGTCAGGGTGGGGATGAGTTGCTTGCCCAAAGCCCTCTTTACCTCCCTGGTAATAATCCTGTCTTCTACAGGTGGGTCAGTCTTCCTACTGGCAGAAAAGGGAGCCATGGAGGATCAGGCATAATTAAAACAGATGTTAAACTTCCAGATGTCTGTATTTAGCTGAAATAGTTCCACTCAGAGCAAATTTCACTACTTTAGCCAAATATTCTTTGTTATATTGTTTGTCTCTGCTCCAACTGTGTCTTTCCTATCTCTTCACACCAGCCAGATTTAACATCTGCCTCTTAGACCTCATCTACCCATTCCACGCTGTTATCATTTACTGCCACTTACAAGGAAATTATCAACATTATGCAGCCCTTCCACCTCATTAATCAAGGACTTAAATTCAAAAGTTGAGGGTGAGACTTTCAAATACTTGCTGCATTGTTTACACCCACACACTGGAGCAGTAAAAGAGAAATAACAGCACAGATATTTTGAAACAGACTGAGATGACAGAGACAAATTTAATTAAATGCCCATGGTTTTAATGGGATGAAACAGATAAATTCAGGGCAGGAATCCCACAGACCACATGGGCCTTGGGAATGGCAGACACCACGGAGTGGTTTTGTAAAGCATTGTGAATTATCATACAGGCAAGCTGATCAATTGCAACCATTTGACTCAAGTCCAGTTTGCCTGAAGCAAGAAAAGAAAGTAAAATCGATCAGACAAAATGAATTTGGATAAATGAAATGAAATCGTGAGCTAATTCTTTTTTCACAGCAAAATTTTCTGAACATTAATTAAAAATCTTGTTTCTTCTAAAATAAAGCCAACACATAGTAAAATTAAATTTCATAGCAACAAAATGAACATACATCTTAGAAGGACAAAAACCACAGAAATAAGAATGTTCTTAGAAAGAAAACATCTTTCATTAAAATTCTCATATCCCTTGTAAAAAATCCTTAAGAATTTAGTAATAGATATCACATACTGCATATGATTAATGTGTAGTTGCACCCATATACACTGATAAGATCAGCTTTTATTGTAGATTTTTATCTACAGATTTTGATTTTGAAGCTGTATTTGATTTCCAGTTTTGAAACCTTTGGATATTAGATACTGAAATGTATTTTCAAAAATGAGGACCTGCTTGTCTTTTCATAAATTAAGATTCTGATGGCAAACCTTGCAACTTTGAGCAGTGCAGCAGTTCAATACTCTTACATTCCCTGTTCCTTTGGATAAAGCCTTGGGTTAAACACAGTATGTTTTAGTGCTGGCAGATAACTTTTTATTAGGAAACAATATGGATCTATCCTATTTGATCCTTTATTGCTACCTAGAGCTGTAATTTTACTCTTAGTCTCATGCAAAAGAAACAAACAACAAAGAAAGAACTTCCCTCTAAAATCCAATTCAAGCATGTTTTAGGTTCTAAAGAAAAAAATTTAGACACAGCCTGTCTAAATTCTTACATTGTACTGAAACTTGAGCAACTGCAAAAACAATTTTCCAGCAACTGTAGAAATTCACAAAGATTTATGCCATCTCTACAACACAGCCTGTTGTTGTTTATAATTATAATTATGGTTAAACTCTCACTGTGAACAATAACATCAAAATTTTGTCAGTGAGAGATATGAAAGGTAATACCCTGAACTGTGTTTGGTCTCAAAAAGTTTTGTGGATTCCTTGTTAATTTTGGCCTTACCTTTTTCCACAAAAGATTGGTTGCTCTGTGCTAATTTTGTCCCTTACCATTAAGTGATGGGAAGCAAGAGGTTCCTTGGGGTCAATCTCTGCATGCCAAGATCAACAACAGCCTTTTCCATGCTTCTTGGAGAACATATTTTTCCTGGGCTGTGAAACCATTTAACAGACAAACCCAACTTTGCTCTGCTATGTTATGTAGAGTTTTTCACAGATTCAAGAAGAAGTGAGACAAGCTGCTTATGATCTAAAGCTCGATGAAGCAAAGGAAAGTCATTCCAGAGAATTCAGTGAGTATTGATGAGGCTTGATAAAGCTCTTCTGTTTCACATTTGAACTGTTGAACTGATTTCTGCTGAAGGTATATGAGAGTAAAAAGCAGCATCCTGGCGTAATTCAGAGGCTTCCACTCTCTGGGACATATTTTGTTAACGGAGCACAACTATTTCAAGAGAATACACACAAAATCAAACACACACCTCAGGCTTTCCCATAGGTAAATGGCTGTTTGTGAGGGGAACAGCTGTGCACAGTGTCTGAGTCCTGTGTCAGGTCAGGCAAAGAAGTGGGAATGACGTGGCCAGAGGTACCAATAAAAGTACTTCCCAAGGAAAAACATCACCTGGCTTCTTCTTATTTTTTTTTTTTTTTTTTAATAATAGAAACAAATCCTTTCTCTTTGGCTTCCATTTTGGAAATAACAAGACCATTCTAAATCAAATCTTAAAGTAAAAAAAGCCACATATCAGTCAACATCAACAATAGTCAAAGAATAAAATAAAATTATCTATATAGAAAATATTTATCTTAAATATTTACAACCTAAGTAATCAAGTAAAATCTTGCCTATTATGACAAGATGTAGGCAGTCTGGAGAAGACGTGGCTCTCCTGATGCTTAAATAAATAATTTCATTACTGAGTCCAGGTTTGGAATACTGAGCAAAAAAAGAGATATTAACTGGCTGAAGGGGACCTAGTGGAAGGCCATCAAGCTGAATGGGGTCTGGACCATATGATGTACAAGAAGAAGTTGAGGGAGCTGATTTTGTTCAGGTTAGAGAAGAGAACACTTTTGGAAGGGTAATAATCTCAAAGCTCAGTTGGTTAGAGAATGGTAATAATACTGCTAATACTACTAATACTATGAATAGGTTGCAAGTTTGATCCCTGTATGGGCCATTCACTTAAGAGATATTCCGTGTGGGTCCCTTCCAACTCAGAATATTCTGTGATATTGTCATCCACTAAGAAAATTACTGGCTCTGAAGAGCCTGACTTGTTTTAGAGGTGCACATTGGAAGAACAAGAGGTAATGGCTGCACGTTGTGGCATGGGATACTGCAAGTAGTATCAGGACAAAAGTTAATCAGTTGCTAGACACAGGCACTGTGAGAGAGAGAGGCTGTGAAATATTTGTCCCTGGGGAAATTAAAGATATGACTGCATAGAAACCTGAAAAATGTCTTTGCAGTTAGCCTATGTTAAGCAGCAGTTTGGACTAAATGGCCTTGTGTGGTCATGATGTGCATTATCTTTCCTTAAATAAAGTTGAGTTCCTGCTTTGTTTGGGGTTGCTTTTCTCTTCTGTGCTATATATGTCACTACTGGTCATGTACAGTTTCATCTTGCCAGCCATATTACTCTCTACATCTGCTCCCTGAAACATGTGAGTTCACACTAACTGTTGAATTTTTTACACAATTTCTTGACCTAATTTAGAAGATGATGCACACTGTACTTGCCACCTCTATGATCAGTTATTCTCAAGTGTCTTGCTGTGCCATCAGTTTGGATGTACATTGTACTAAGGGCTGACAAGACTGTACATTCCCATACATCCCACCAGCGGTTCGCTAACCACAAATGTTTGCAATTTTGCACAGTTCCCAAACATCCACGTTCTCTGTAGATTAATGTACTTCAATAGTATAAACCCTTCTGACAGAAAGGATGGGGAACACATTGTTCAATAGATCCAGTAAGGCTGCGTTCCTGCTCCAGGCAGGCTTTTGAACAATGCAATTAAAATGAACATTTAAATATGACCATAAAATAGCAAAACACCCATAAAAAAAAGTGGCCTAAAAAATGTCCTTTGCTGCAGCCACCCTGAACAACTGCCAGGGAGTTTTTTAACCACAACTACTGAACACTACATTTTTCTGGTTGGTGTCTTTCTCCTCTGAATTTTGTAGTATTTACTGGTGAAGCAAATGACCACTGTGAGGACACTTAGTAAAGTCACTTGTTGGTTTGAGGCCATGGTTTAGGGCAGAAGACCAACTATGACAAATGTTCAGGGATCAAGATGATCCTCACATGATCTGCAGTCAAGGCACACAAAGGGTGAAGTTGGATCTTATTTGATTTCCCCTCTGAATCACTGCTGTCATGCTCAGAGAAAACTCAGAAACTGTGTGGGGAATTTGGTGATGGAAAAAGCTGTTCTTCCTTGGTTTTTTCCCCCAAGATGATATTCTTAATTTTCCTGTTCATTTTTCAATGGTGATGGATTCTCAAGTATGGTAAAGAGGCCTATGTTTCTGTAGTGGGAAGCAACAGCTAATAAGAAGATGACAATTGATTTTCCCTATGAGCCAAAAGTTGTTTCTTATTTGTTTAAGTGTAAGGACAGGAGATTCTGACCCTTCTTACTGAAAAATTTTTCCAAAACTACCTCTTAAGGTTATGGCAGCCTTGTAACACTGACTTACTGTTCCACAGATAATCACCACATACTGGAGCACTACATACTGGTTGTGTAATCACCTAATCATGTAAAAGACAAAATTAATGCAGAAGTTCCTCAAGAGACTTTTAAAATGTAAAGTCGATAGTCTCCATGGAAATGTAGCCCAATACAAGTTTTCCCTCTGAGCCTCCTACTCTAGTGACACTTTTAATATGTGCTAATTATGCACATTCAGCCTTCTCTTACAGAGTCGTTGGCAAATGCTAATTACTATTTGCTTACTGGAGAGCTTAGGTCACTATGAACAACCTTGAAATTTCTTAAGTTGCATGAAATATTTGTTTCCTTAAGTTCATGTCGACAAGAAACCTAAAACAATGAGCTCTTCTTCCTCTCATCTAAGAGGATAGCATTAAAATGTAAACTACATCCAGAGCTATTTGAATTTAAAAAAAAACCCACAAAAAATTCTATTAACATATTAATAGTTTTGGCATGTAGTTGCTGCTCTAGGAAATCCTTTCCCAAGGAAGTATTTACTTGGTTCTGTTTCAGATTTCAGAGAAGAACTACAATCCTAGAGCCACACTAGTTTTGACTCAAATAAAAAAATTTTTTGTTTACATACAGAAAATGAAAAAATGTCTTTATATACTTCAGATATAGTCTCCCTGAAGAGTGTTTAATTTACTCTTCTTAAGGATACTGAATAATTTTATGGTTTAAAGAGACGAGAAAACAAACTAAGTTGCAGCCTGGAAACTAACCTTAGATTATTGATAAGAACTTAAGAAAAATATAAAGTTTATTAAAAAATTACTAGACTACAGTTTGTATGCTTGTGAATAGGAAAAAAGGAAAAAAAAGTGAATAGGAAAATTTGACTGAGATTCATTCTTTTAGAAAAACAACCACCACCAAAAAGCACTGAAAAAAACAACCAAACAAAAATCCACCAAAACAAAATGAACACCAACAAACCCCTCAACAAAAACCAACTGGACCACAACATGAAAAAGACCTAAATATACAAACAAAAAAGCTGAAATAGACACGTTCATCACATGCTGTGAGCTGAATGTCCTGGGGAGATGTGTGTCTCCTTCAGTGGTAGGGGGAAAACAGGTACCTAATGAATTGTCTGAGATTATGATGGGTGAATCTGAGGCTGCATTATTTGGGTGGGATAAGGCACTACAGCAACCAAAACCTGAAAGCTGAACACAGAAAACGTGAAACTGAAAGAGGAAACTGCTCATTAGGAAACACTAGAGATCCATGTGTAAAATGCATTGTTTTGGATGCAAGAAATTTTGGAAGGCACAGTTTTTCTGAACAGCACAGTCTAAATGAGCTACATGCTATTTAACCACATGGTATCAGAGTATTGATCTTCATCCACACTCATGAATTTTTGTTTGTGGAAGTGGCTCCCTTGACTGACCTCTACTGCTCGAAGGGTTTGTTCAGCATAGGCATAATCCAGCCATATGAGTTTATACTGAAAATATTAATGTTGCTTTTAGAAATGATAGTAATCTTGATCACAGTAATTCTCAGGGGTAATGGCTTCTTCAAACAAGTGCTTTGGGATGCTGGGTTACTTAATATCTTCCTAAGTAAACAACCATGTCAGAGGTTGAGGGCAATAGAGGTTCTTCCTCTTCCCACTGAGTGTTTTCTGGAGAGGAGCTAGTCACTAAAATTTTTGAATTGACTTTACCAGAAACTAGCTCTTGTCCTTCTCAAATTGTGCCTCTTTCTCTCAGCTGTATTGAAAGACGGTTAATGATAAAATCCTCTTTGGCATGTCAAGGTCTATGTGTCAACTAAGCATCTGTTCTTTCCATCTTTTAGCCTCAGGATACTCTGAAAGCTGAGTAGATACTGACCACCTGCAATTTTGGAAGGCCAGACAGAAAAGATACTATCTCCTCTGGCCATGGCACAGCCCAGAAAAGCCTCCTGCTTCTTCTCAGCATTGTAGCATTTATTTCTAAGGAAGTAATGTATTAAGCTAATAATTTTTATATTGGCTTGTCATTTCTTGATGGTACAAAATTGGGAAAGTTAACTAGAGGAAATTTCTCTTTTAATATTTAAATGTGAAGCTTGCTTATTGAAGTTAGTCTGACTTGTCTGTAAGAAGTAGCAATCTAGACAAACTCCAAGACTGAATAATTTATTTGCAATAATCTTAGCTATTGGCTTTTCAACGTAGTAGAAATATTTATCCAGCCAAGAAAACACACTTCACAGTGCAGCTGGTGCTCAGGAGAGCTGTGCTACCATGGGGAAAACCCCAAAAAGAAGTTCACCTGTGGAAGGCAGGCCCTTTTGACAGGTGCCCGACAAATAAGTACAGTTAGGGTTTTCAGTCATGCACACTTGTTTTTCTAAGTGAAAAGCAGATGTACACCTGCCTCCTGCTTCCCACAGCATTCTACCAAGGAACATAGAGAGGAAAAGCCACAGAATTCTTGTTCTCCAGAATATTAGGCACAGCCAACTAGTGTATTATGAATGCAACACTGTGTAGTAAATAATATGGGATAAACAGGGCCAAAAGCCTTGAAAGTTTCATTGCTCTAAAGAAACCCATATGTTTGGGAAGAAGGGAAGATACACAGTATCTTAATCAGGAACTCTGGGAGATGTAACAGTATCAAAGTTCCATCAAAATTTCAGGAATTTTTGTCCAGGTATGCGTCTATACGATGACAATTTTAATGAATACATCTAACTTAAATTCTTGCAGTCAAGACTACCAAGTCCCTCCTTCTATAATTTTATTTTGGACAAGTATATTTGCCCTGACCAGGTCCAACTTGTGTTGATTCTTAAATAGGGAAAAGGGGAGGGGCCACAGAACACTAAGAAAAATTACCTTCTGGCATGGTAGACACGCAAAGTCAGGGAGCACCTAGGATAATCCTAGTATCACAGGAAGGAAGAATCGTGTTTAAGGATGACATGGCCCACACAAAGTAGGCTTTCAATAATCCCAAACTGCAATTTTTATTTTAAAATATGAGGACAGAGTGGTAATTTTTTTCCATTTTAAAAATGCTAGGGAGTTTTCTTATTCTTTCTGATATAGGATATTTGGTTTGAATTAAATGGCAAGTTCTCATCACTGGTCTTGTACCGAAAAAAATACTCTGTGTGCATCTTTTAATGAAAATATTTGAAAATGCTGATCATCACTATTTGCAAGAGGCGCATCTGTCATTTAGAAAGAAGCATACTGTAGGTAACTAAGGTTAGTAATAACACTACAGAAATTACATTATGCCTCATTTTGCTACATGAATCATAATTCTTGTGGCAAAAGGATCTTTTTTTAAAGTAGGCTAGCAAATTAAAATAATGGACATTTAAAAGAAACAGAACAATTTTTTGACTGGAGAAAATAGATATTAAAAAGAAAAACAATATATAGGTTTCAGGGCATTGGATAATCATAGGAAGAAACCCTTAATATATTTTGGTTTTCCTCACTGTAATCTATCAGATGGTGACATTCTAGATTTTGAAATCTACTGTTTGTCTACATTGTCAACTACTCTTGCAAAGCCCTGGAGGAGATGGACCATTTGCCTGCTTTGGTAGGTCAATAATTCACGACAGAACTCTGCTGTATCCTGCCACAGGAACGCTTGGCAAGACCACAGTGGTCAAAATAATTTTCACTGTATTTTCTTTAGTAATACATTTACCCAGGACCCACGGTAATATCATCCACTCGACGATGGTTGGTGGGGGTCCCTGCATGCTGAGGTCTGACCTGTCGATGTGCTGAGAGGCAAGCAACAGCAGGAACAGAAAAGTCAAGTACGATGCAGTATGGCAGATAAATTTGATAAATGGCTTTCTGATGAACAGCCCCAACGGGCTCTTGGGAGCTATCAGGTAGCACACAGAGAAGACTGGGAAAAGAAGTCCTATCACAACACATGTCAACATCTTCACTGCCCAGTGTCGCCTCCGCCATCCGGGGAACTCGTCGTACCAGCGGGATGCGAGCAGCTGCTGGCAGTTGGGCTGAGCAACAAACTACAGAGAGAAGAAAGGAAGAGAGAGTTAGTTTCTTACTGCCTCTGTAAAGTTCTTTCATTCTATATACATTTAGTAGCTAGAGATTTAAAAAAATTTAAAAATTCCACAGCCTGTGCAGGTCCACTCATACTGATAATACCAGTAAGACAGGGCTGGGTCAGCCTGCCTTTCCTTCAATGTCAAAAGTATAGTGCAGAGACACAAACATTTACTTTTCGCAATAAAGCTTCACTTCTCCATTGGTTGAGCACACAAGGAGTCAACAGACTGTGAAACACATGGACCTCAAAACCTGAACTGAAGCTGAAAAGCAAGTTCACAAATACTTCTGTTATTTAATCAGCAACATTTGTGGAGAATTCACAGAACATGAGGTAGAAGTTGATATGAAACCAAAGAGCACAACTGAGATCTGCAAACAATGAAACTGAATTCCACAGCCATGAACAAACTGTTCTCAGTGTGTTCCCTGCTAATTCTCTAAAAATCAGGTTTACATGTTTTCATACTGGCAAAATATTACAAAATGATTACACAATGTAAACTACGTACTAGCATTCCCCAGTATTTCACTAACTCTTGTCAGGACACACATCTATCCTGTACACATCTATACTTTATGGTCTGTTCCCATGATGGGATTTCATTTTTTAGAATATGATCCTTAAAACTGAATTTCAACAATGCCCCCCTCCCCCCAAACCAAGTGAATATTTCATATTTTTCAGATAGCTTTTCAAAGAAGTATATATCAAGGTTTTACATCATACTTTTCTTTGCTCACTAGTTCCTATTTCCTCATTTTTTCTTTTATAAAGGTGACATAGAGTAGCAGCACAAAGAGTTGACATAAAAGGCATAGAATAGAAGAAAATATGTGTCAAAGAGGGCCAGAGTTGCATTTTAAGAAAAGGGAAAAAATGAATGAAAATAAGCATTTTCCTTCTTTTACTCTGGTGGATTAATGCTGGCTGGATTCCCGGTGCCCAACAAAGCTGCTCTATCACGCCACTTCTCAGGTGCGGAGGAGAGAGAGAGAATATCTAAAGAAAAGCTCATGGGCAAAGATAAGGACAGGGAGACATCATTCGCCGATTACCATCATGGGTAAAATAGGCTGAACTTGGGGCAATTAATTTATTATCCATCAAAAAAAGAGTAGAATAATCACAAATAAACCACAAAACTTAACACCAGCTTTCTCTCACCCCTTACTTTTTCCCAGGCTCAACTTCACTCCTGAATTCTCTATCTCTACCCCTGCATGGTGCAGGGAGACAGGGGAATGGCAGCTGCAGCCAGTTCCTCACATGTCTCTGCCACTACTTTCTCTTCAGGGGGAGGAATTCTCACACTCTTCCCCTGCTCCACTGTGGGGCTCCTCCCATGGGAGACAGGTCTCCACAACTGTCTACAAAATAAGTCCTTCCCAGAGGCTGCAGTTCTTCATGAGTTGCTCCAGCATATGTGCCTTCCATGGGGTGCAGTTCCTCAGGAGCAGACGCTCCAGCATGGGTCCTTCATGAAGTCATTATTCCTGTCAGCAAACCTGCTCTATCTTAGAGTCCTCTCTCCACAGGACCACAGGTCTTGTCGGGAGCTTGGTACAATGCAGGGCTCCCAGTGGATCACAGTCTCCTTCATCCATCCACCTGTTCCAGTGAGGAGTTACCCAGGGGTGCAGGTGGATCCATGCTCCATCATGGACCTCCATGGGCAGCAGGGTGAAAGCCTGCCATCCCACAGTCTTCCTCACCAGCTGCAGAGGAGTTTCTCTGCTCTGGTGCCTGCAACCCCCCCCTTCCCCTCCTTCTCCACTGACCTGGGTGCAGAGCTGCGTTGTTCACATTTTCTCATTCCCTTGTACACTGTCTGAAATTGTTCCTGGGCAGTAACTTCTTTCCTCTTCTTAAATCTGCTATCCCAGAAGCACTACCATCACTAGTGATGGGCTCAGCTTTGGCCAGAAGAATGTCCCTCTTGGGAGTCATCTGGCATTGAATATAGAGAAAGGGGAGAATCTTCTGGCAGAATTTCACTGAAGCAACCCTTCTACCAAAATCTTGCTATGTAAACTCAATCACTCACACACATATCAGTGTAATACATACCTACATTGGATTATATAATTAGCTGAATACTTATTAAAGCTATGTAGAAACTTTTCTCTCTTGTTACAAAATTGTATTTCTTCACTAAATATTTTCAGATTTGAATTTGAATCAAATGCACCTATTTTTGGACCTAACATTATTTTGGTAATACTTATAACCACAGGAGCCAAGTTCCTTTGGGGATAATACGTAACTTCTCAAATGGTTTCTAAAATCACTGGGATTACTACTGGAAAAAAATGTTCTTTAGATTGGAATGAAAAGAGAGTCAACATGCATCTATCTATATATGTCTGGATCTTGTCAGAATTTATTACTTCAGCCAAATTCAAACCTTGCGTACATTAATGAAATACCAGAGTCTTTAGTAGAGACAAATTCGCCTACCAGACACCAGCAGTGAAGCTGCCTCTGACTGTTGTCAGGAAGATAAGAAAATTTACTTCTACTGTGTGGATCTTGAAAATAGCCTTAAAGAAGAGCAACAGTGTACTCCTCCATAAGGAAAAATGCATTCTCAAGGTTTCAGGTTGTTTCTTTCAAGGTACAAATATCTGGAATAATAGCGTATGCAGTCAGAGCAGATGATTTCAAAGTAATGTTTTTGCCAAGTTTATTTTCTCTATAAAACTTTTCAACTTAATTAGATTGAGTAGGTACAGATTAGTTCTCCGCTTGACTAGTGAAAAAGTTTGATTCTTGGAATGATTCCTCAACAGAATATTTTTCTCTTTTTGCCCCAGACAGTGCAAGGTCCATGTTTACTTTCTCCTCTTTATATCTTCCCTTTACGTATCCTCTCACCTAAAGTAATCAGTTCCTAAGTCTTGCCTGTGCTCCCTTTCTAAACACCCCAGGCCACTCTCACAGTGTTGGGAATCTATGTGAAGGAACAGCTGCCAGCAGCTGGCAAAGGCTGGTGACAGATGTAGAGGACCTACTCCTTGCCAAGCAGGGCTAAAAGGGAATTAATTTTCCTGTTGGTAATGTAGAGAAAATTAAGTAAAAGGCAGGACTTCTTCCAATGTCCAAGCACTGGGCTGCTCTGGGACTGGGCAGACCAGAACTGATGCAGAGATGCCTCTTGCCATGAGGAGATCTTTGCAGAATGTACCATCTGGAGGATGGGCACTGCATTACTTAGCTATAATCTTTAAACAAATCAATATGCAAAACTGTCAGTGTTAATAGAACAAACATTTTTGAGCAGGCTTAAAAAAATGCCTATTGTCTTCTAGTCCCCGTATAAGATTTTCTGGTGTTGTGACTGTGTGGTTGAGGTGCAATGTGTTAAGGATGGTGTTCTGAGGCACCGGAAGTTTTTCAGTAAATGCAGAAAATTTTCAAATCCCAGATACTGAAGAGACAATTTTTAAAGCAATAATTTCATAAGAAATTAGCTTTCACTTTTTTCTCAAAATATGACTGTGACAAGAGAGTTCTAGCACTAGTTGGATTCTAAATACAGGAGAAAACTTACATAGACATGACATTTGATATAGCTGGAGTCAGAGCAGCCTTGGCAATGTGCTTTAAATTACTTGCTTGACATAAAATATATAAGAAACAACTAATGGTATGCACGGAGCAAGCATATAAAATACTATGTCTGCACTTTAAGAGCTCTATGAAGAGGGAAGCAGTTCTAGTGCCACAGGCAAAGGTCTATAACAGAAAACACAACACAGTATGTTTATCTAAAGATGATATAATGCATTTCTGAGAGGTCCAAATATCCAGTTTCATGCTGTTGTGTTTCAATGTAACAACACACTGGCAAAGTTGGTTAGCAATGTCCTGAAACAACAAAAATATCTGGCTCTTCACTGAAGACTTTCTTCATGGTTCTGAGCTTCATTTGCCATATAACATTAACTATGAACCAATCCAAAGTATTCTTTGGAAAACTGGAAAATTATCCTAAATCTCTTGCTGACACTTCTCTTAAAGTTTAATTTATCAATGAACTGTATTATGTTGTTAAAATGTGCAAACTGATTCTTACAGATTTGACACTTTTTTCATTTTTGCGGTCAGGAGATTGTCATCATATATTGTGAGATATGGTCAGTAGTTATATCTACATTTATTACATTAGATGAAAAATCAAGGAGGTTTTGAACAGGGAAAAGTTATACCCTGATGGAAGAAAAGTCTGCACAGTGGTGAACCCCACACTCTTGTTCTTCAGCTGCACAGAAAAGGTGAGTTTGTCCTTTCTGGCCCTTGTGGACTTGTTTCATACAGAGGAAATGAGGGGAAGATGCTGTTTTCATGTTTCGTAAGTAAATATTTGAGAGCATACAGGAACTGGGGGCAGGGAAACCTTCTGGGACTCACAGTGTAAGTGCTGTGTGATGTAGCCTGTCTCAGAGACCTTATTCACAGGTAAGAAACAGTTAAATAGGTCAATTAAATTATTCTGTGATTAATATATTTCATTACTGATTCCAAATTCATACTACACTTTTAATTTATCCACTGAAAATCCCTTCTCCACGGAAAAAAATAAGGAAAAAAATCTCCATGGCAAAATTCTCTGGTCAATTCACATTTACACTATAGTTATTAGAAACCTTTCTATTAGAAAGGAAGAGTAAAACTGGATGGAAGAAAGACATGCTCTAGCACAGGACAATTCCTGCATAAATCGATGGCATTACATCTAAGATGATCACATAATATAGCTAAGTAGATATGTAAGTCCCCTGATGAACTTGGAGATTTAAAAAAAATAATTTAACACTATTCTACAAAAATATTTTGTGACTAGCAGAAATAGAAATACTCTGTGACATTAATTTACCAGTTCTGCATTGCCTATGCCAAAATATTTTCACTGTAGTATAATTTTTCTTCCTTAATTGGAGAGATTGGAGGTATTCTTTTACTATTCTTCAGTATTTTTTGTACTGTCAGTATAATGTTATTTGACTTTGACATTGTCTCCACATAATTAGCAATCAGCAAGTTTATATTTTCACATTATGATGGCTTCCAATAGCTTCCAGCAGTTTGTAATTACACTAGGGATTTTGCTATATGATTATTCCTGATTTCACATCTTCAGCTCCTTCATAGAGCCTGCCCATCTGAAAATGTTCTGGTATTCGTTCTCTTAGTTGTCATGCTGGGAATTGGCTCTTCTCTGAGACCATTGAAAAACAGAAATTGTTCGCAATGCCAGCAAAAATAATCTGGTATAAATAATAACAGAGCCTGATTCTAGTGCTATCCAAGTATATACATAACACAGAATTTAATTTTCACTTCTGATTAAATCTGATCTTATGTCTCAGTCAATGAAATGATGAAGAAAGAACACAACTGCTACTAACTAGATATGGTCTTTAAAGAAATAATACTTTTATAAATAATATACAATCAAAATAAGTTTTCAGCTCTTTACCACAATGTTACCATAAAGTATTTATTTCACTGTATTATGAAACACAAAAAGATATAAAAAACCTCCACTTTTAACAAGGTGCTCATTTTTGCATTTATAAAAGCAGTCTAACAAAATCTGAGGTCCAAATTAAATTTTCATTCTGACATCAACAGGTGGTTGAGTATGTTATATAAAAAAGGATGTACTTTGTCATCTAGAAATCAAAGCTGCCAAAGAAAATTTATTTCCTTTCTGTCATATACAAGTGAGTTATGCTGTAGCACAAAGAACTATCTCTGATAGCATTCTCTGAACAAATGAATGTTAAAGGCTTTTATTTTTTTAGGAAACAGATAAAAACATAGATAATAAACTTTCTTATTAATACTTTTTTGAAGTCATGGCCAGATTCTCTTTTGTGCTGGGCTGTTCTGCTATTACAGGCACACTGTTAGGAAAGATTTGCTCTGAGGTCTGCTGCTTTGCCACACACACTTCCCAAACAGTGTGCTCCCATTTGACAAGAATTAAGCTCAATTGCTTTTTCTTTAGAAAACATATTCTTTAGAATACTTTAATTTTCATATTTTGCAAATTTTCATGGATAATTAATAAAAACTCAAGCTAACTATTTAGTCTAACTTCAAATTCAAATGTCACTACTTTCTATCTATTGGTAATGAAAAGCATTGGCACTAATGACAGAATCAGCTCCCAGTCTAACTAAGAAGACTCTTAAATTTGGTAGATTGTTTTTCCCTTTAGAGATATCACTGCATGTTCTTTTCTATATCTTCCCCCAAAGACTGTATTTGAGAATTTCAGCACTTACTCTGTGAGGACTGCTTCATTAAGACAAATAACATTTAATTGCAATTTAAATGCTTTAATGTTATTGACTAGATCAGCTCCGCATTTTTCTTTCTAAAATCTAGGGACCATGTTCTGGCTCTTTTACAGTTATACTGCCTGTTTTCTGCCTCAGGCCAGAAACCCTGATCCCTGCGCCAAATACTGTGAAACTTCTCAAGTCCATCCCTTCTAAATCTTGTGCCAACCATCACAATAATAATGATTCTTACTGGATGCAAACCATTGGTCAACTTTTACTCAGCTCTATCTACAGCTGTGTCCTTAAGGGGGGACCAGTGAGCTCACTCGGTGTCATGGCTTAACCCCCAGCTGGCAAGAAAATACCACAGAGCTGCTCATTCACCACCCAATTCCTCTCAGTGGAGCAACTGGAAAAAGGTAAAAAACCTAGGTTGAAATAAGAATAGTTTAACAACTGAGTTACAGTAATATAAAGCAACAACAACAATAATAATGGAAAAGAAAAAGAGAGAGAGGAATAAAACCTAAGAGAAGCAGGTGATGCACAATGCAGTTGCCCAACCACAGCTGAGTGCTGCCCAGCCCATCCCTGAGCAGACACTGGCCCCACCTAACCAGCTCCCCCCAGTTTATGTACTGGGCATGACATTCTAAGGTATGGAATGTCATTTTGGCCAGTTTGGGTCACCTGTCCTGGCCATGCTCCCTCAAAACCTCTGGTGTAGCTGCCAGCTGGCAGAGCATGGGACACTGAGTCCTTGGCTTAGGGTGAGCACTGCTCAGCAACAACATCAGCATGTTATCAATATTGTACTCACACTAAACCCAAAACTCAGCACTGTACCAGCTGCTAAGAAGAACATTAAATCTATTCCAGGCAAAAGCAGGACCCCTAGGATCAGAACCAGACCATACTACCTTCGATCAGGGCAACCTGAGTCACATCAGATCCCTATAGCAGAGGAAATTCACAGCACCAATGCCTTCATCGTAGAATCCAGTGTTTAAATTCCTCTCACCAAGAATAAAATACAATTCCTGTCCAATATGAGGAGGAAGGAAACAAAATAAAAGGAAAATAGAAAAGTAAAAACTGAAATGCTTTGTTAAAAGGATTAATGACACTGCAGCTTTAAGCGTTTTAAATTTCTCATTTGCTACATCAACACAAGCAGAAGCTCTTACTTTGATTCATTACTCCTTCTCAGTAAAATGAATCAGTACAGAAAAAAAACCTATTAAATATCTATTAAATAAGTCAAGACATCTATAACTGCAGTGATTCTGATTAATTGCCTAGAAAAGGCAATGGCAACTGAAACTAGAATGCAGTTGTTAGGAACCAGCTGTGCATGAATAGCTTTGTTAGACTTCCCAGTGGTAAAGGAAAATGAATCAAGTTATTGGGCTTTGAAATTATTCCATAAAATAGCTCAAAACTTCAGAATTGCAATTTTGGTATAATACTTCTAGCTCCCACTCAGAGCAAGTGTTCGTATCACCATAATTCAAAACATTTTTTGTAGAGAAAACCAACTACAGAATCCTTGTAAGCATCTGCAGAGAAAAAAAAATCAACTCACTTCTGTTATACTGGATCCCTGTTTTTGCACACCTGGTGTATTTCCATGTATAGCAAACAAAAAATAAACCAAATATTTCTATGTGAAGTCCTGCTTTTGAGACAAAATAACCCTGTGCAACAGTGCAGGCTGGAATTTGTGGTCTAGGGAGTAACTTTGACGAAAACACCAGGGGACACCAGCAGCAAGAAGATAAATATGACTGGGCACATATTTGTTCAAGTGTGTCATTTCAATCCTACTATTCCCAAGACACTTTTCATATACCTCTGACACCAAGTTTCCTGTCTGTACCAATAGTTTCTACAAAATGCACTACCTCACAAGAGAGTAGAAATAGTGGCTGATAATTCTCTCAGTGTTCACTGTAAAACTGAATAAAATATTTTGTTTATACTCTCAGAAGTTCAAGTTCATTTTACAAGACCAAAATCAATATGTATTCTAAACAACTTCATACATCAACAAAAGGGGGTGGAAAAAGGAAAAAAACACACCTCTGGACCAGTGAGCAATTAGCAATAATAGCTCCTTTCCAGCCCAAATCATTCTATGACTCTACTTTTCTTACATTCAGGCTGGTTTTGTGTCCTGTATTGGTAATGCTGCTAAGCTGGTCAGCCATAAGGAGTTAGGATCTAAGTTAGTTACAGTTCCACTATATGACAGAACAAGTGAGTTCTCTCACATTCAGAACATTCTACCACTTTGTCTACTTCTGTAGATGCCATATCGCCAGAAGGAAAGTTACAAATTAATAAACCAGCCTTTCAAAATTCATGAAGGAGCTGCAAATATGTTGAAAGCAACTAAAGTACAGAACACAGTGTGAGTATAATTGGAGAAAAATCAGCTAAGAAAAGCTTTGAGTGAAGGATGGGTAGGAAAGCAACCAGAACAGCTAGATTCTTCCTCTGGGCATTGCCTGCTCATGCGAGAATTTCTACTGGCATCACTGGAGACCATCCTGTTCTTCATTTGTTCAGCTTGTTGCAGAGATGAAAACAAGATGGAGAGACATTCTTAGTGGCCTTTTCTGTTTTCGACTGTCCTTTCAGATTTGAGCAGGGTATTGTGGTATTTGAAAAAAATCTGAACATAAAATTTTAATTCCTCCTTTTATTCATTTTCAGGCTCTGACTGTTTCTGTGAAAAGAAACCTTGCATGAGTGATATTTTGTTGCACTATTTAGTATTTTCTGTAAAAACAATGGTAATCACCTCCCATTAGCACCAGGCAAATTTACATCTCACTCTGTTGGCTCAGCTTTATGAGGTGCCATCCTGCATCCTTAGGTGAAAAATAGATATTAAGCATAAGTGTTCTTGACTCCTTGCTTATACTGTTCTAGCCAGGAGATAAGAGAGTTGAACTCCAAAGTTTCACAGTTTCTTCAGAAGTGACTGTTTATGATAATGTGAAGCTTGTGTGGAAGAGAAGAGGACAAAATTCCCCAAAATCAGTGGGAATCCAGTTCCTGGAAAGCATAACACTCATTTGAAGGCTGACTGAATACAAAATTAGGGGGATAAGGGAAACATAAAAACACAGACTTATTTCAAAGGCATTCAAACTAAATAAAGCAATAAACAGCATATTTTTCTCTTGAAAGTTCTGTGTTAATGAGCAGATCTGGCTTTGCAGTTTCATAAATACTTAGGAACAGAATGTATATAGTCATTTAATCTGCTTTTCTTTCTCTTCAAATACTTTAATGCTTTTTATCTTTAGGTTCCTCTTGTTTAACTTGGCTGTCTTTTCATCTAAGACTGTTGAGGGATGAGAAATCAGATTAATCACCCAGTTCCTGCACAAAGACTAAACTGAAATGATAAGTCTTTGGCAAGGATGTTCAGTGAGCATTATTCTGAGACCATTTGCAGGGCAAATGCATGCGAGTCTCTAACAGATGCATCATTTTTATCAGTCAAGTCCAGCCATGTGCAGCTTCTGCAGTTTAAACACAAAACACTAATCTTAGAAAGTATTTCAAGGGAGTATAATTGCTTGCTCTAAAGCTTTGCTCTCCAAAAGCTCTTATACACCTAAGAATAGGTTGTGGTTGAAGAAAATTACCTTCTCTTGTGAAGAGACCTAAGAAATACTGTGCTTTCATATAGCAGGAAGATACCCACCACAGCTGTTAATGAAATTCTGTGTAACCTGCATCTGCCAGCCTGGAAAAATAATTACAGTTCTTGGATAGTTCTTTCCCTTTATGAAGCTTTGAAATTTGTGGCAAAACATTAGAGTTCAGTATCTCAAATAAAAACCTGGAGTTAACTCTCACTGTTGTAAAGATGCCTGAACATTGCTGCTTTCTCTCATGGTCCAGAACCAGAGTGACGAAGGAATCAATAAAGAGCTCATTTTACTTGAGAATTGTAGATGGATCACTTTCAGGGATGTTCAGGCCTCATCCACATTAAAGAAATCAGTGATTGAGCCTGAGAATTCAAGAGCCATCCCCATTACCTATTGTCTCTTGTCTTGTTCCATTTTTTATTTCTCAGGTCTGTGCAAGGACAATCTGCAGCTTTCTGAAGTTGGCATATAAATCCCTTAGCATCACTCAGTCATGGGTCAGGCTGTAGTCTGCTTGCATTTAGCAATACAGACAACCTTTCAAAGACCAGTTCCTCGCTCGATATTTTATTGATTTACATTATATATTTCTGTGTTAGGCTGGTGTTTCTAGAATTTATTGCATGCCTCTAGTAACTGGATGACTCAGGGGATATTTCTGATAGGCCAAATTCTATAGTGTTCTCTTATGGAGCATAATACATAGGCCTGTACTACCATGTAAAGAAATATATTTTGTTTTAAAGTTGGGAAGAAAATGTGTAAAGAAAGAAAAAAGCTAGAGGTGGGAGGATATAAACAAAGGTTATTTCAGTCCCTGAAGGTTTGAGGCTACATTCTTCCATGACAAATCAAAGGCAATTTGCTCGCTGTCAGAGAAATTCACTCCATAGGCTATTGTCACTGCCTGTATGACATACATGCCCTGGCCTCTGCTCCAGCAAGTCAGAAAGTGTACATTTCTAATAAAGAGCTGCTCTTTAATCCCTGTGAAAGATTCTAGCACTCTGAAGAAATATTTTCTTTTGCTTTTTTTTTTACTCTTCTATGATGTTTCCTGATCATATGCATGAAATCATGATTCTTTAAACTGAAATTTGAGAATCAGTGATACACTGCAATTAAGAATAAAGAAACTTATTGTATAATAATACATAAGTGAGTACAGAGAGGAAAAAGCCCAAGTAAACATACAAAAATCCCAAAGCTTCTATGTGACATGCAATTTAAATTTAGATCACATATGTACCTTTACCGTTCCCTGCACCTATATATAATGTACATGTAACGTTTAACAAAATCAGCCGGGTCAAAGACTTCTGCTGTGGTCCACAGAGGCTATTTTGACACCTCCTGAGCTACAGTCATCCTTAGTCATCTTTTTCTCCTCAAAATCCAACTTGTATCTGTTAAGGTCTCGTACTAATACCATCCAATACTGTAGTCAGGAACCAAAACCTCTTCTTTTCCACACAACACTTTTAAATTTACACCCAAAAAACCTAATTGCTGAAGTCAAGGTGGTGAGACTCCAGTTTCTCTTTATTACTTCCTGCTGTTTACTCTGTGCCCATTAGTACCAAACCTGACTGAATCCACAGCTCTCCCAAATCCAGCCTCTATCAGCACAACAAAATGGTCATTTTCTTCAGCATCCAAATGCTTCAGTGAGAGGCTGACAGGAATGGCAGCCAAGAGCTCCATAACTAAACCACAGAGTCAACTAAATTACATTTTAATTGTGCAGGGAAACAGCTGCAGCCCTCTCTAAGTTTTAACTGCAAGCTCCTTTAGTGCATCATACTTGAACGTCAAAGATTATCCAACATCAGTGGTTTTTTTTCTGGGGAATTTTAGAAACTCCGACAAGGGATCTGACACACAAACCCCTTAATTCTCTAACCTTCACAGCTCACAAAGGTAAAAATTCACCTCCTCTTTGGAAAAGATAACTTGATGGCAGATGTATTATCACTACTGCTTTGGGAAAATGTTTTTCTTTCTCTGCAGTACTGAACTTGCTATACTTGTTAAAAACCCCTGCTTTTCCATGGAAATTGAGGTAGGATAGAAGCCAAAGGACCCAAGGCTGAGAGAATAATATTTATGTTTTTATTGGCAGAGGGTTTATAATGGTAGGGTTAAAATGGGTCAATTTATATGGATTGCATTTGTAAAGGATGGAAAGCAGTAAGGAAGGAAACTTCTTTTCCTTCTTTTTATTTTTTTTCTTAAAGTATAGAATAATAATTTTCTCCTAAACGTTTTGAAGTGAATCATCATACCTGTTGAAAAGTTGGCGTGGGAAGAATAATATAAATTTGCTAAATAGTTCATTGTTTAATTATATTGTTGGATATACTAAATTTTTTTTTCCAAATGTAAGTATTTGTGTCTTGTTCCTGTGAAAAGAGTCTCTGTAAACTGAACACTTTGACATTCTATCTTCTGATGTAATAAATAATTTCATAGTGATCCACCCTCTTCCTTCCTCAATCAATTGAAAATTCATACTGATTGGTTACTTGAAATTCATTGAGCTATTTGGGAAGTTAAGTATCCCTGGAGTACTGCTGCAATATTAATAAGAACAGAAATACTCTTTTTGTACACTTAAAAGCTATTTAGGGTCTTTTTTTCATGCTTTCAGCAGAGATGTCAGGTTATATACTGGCAAACACAAATGGGAAAGACTAAGGTAGCCAGATTCCTTAATACCACAGGAGAAGAGAGGCAAGTGTGTGTCATCCTCTGTATGATTGATGACAGAGACTTCCAAGCACACTAGCTACAGTGCTTAGGTCTCCTCAGTTCCTGTCATCAGATCACAGAAAAACCAGTCTAGAAGGGACCTCAGCAGGGAGTGAGTTCCTCCTTTTGCTTTGCTTGCAGGGGTGGCTTCTGCTTTACTTATTAAACTGCCTTTATCTTAACCCATGAGTTTTCTCAATTTTACTCTTCTGATTCTCTCTCACACGCCACTAGGGAAAGTGAGCAAGCAGTTGTGTTGTGCTTAGTTGTCAGATGGGGTGAAACCACAACAGGCATGTTTACTCCAGCTGAAACTTGCACCAGAAAAGCAAGAAAACCTCAAACCAATACAGCCTTAAGTATTGATAAGATCTTGCTGAAGCATCGCTTGTGCACTGTAATTTGCAGTTCAAACCTGGAAAGATCAGTCTGAAAAGAAAAAGTCCCAGGCTACTTTTTCCAAGGTTTAGTACAGAATAAAGGTTTTTTTATAGCCGATTTAAGATGATGTAACAGTAATTTACCATGAAAATGATTATTTCTCTTCATTTAAGTGTTACTATGCTACTAACCTTTAATGTGATTTGACTAATACATTTTTATTGAGAATAGGGCCACATGTACAGAAAGAAAGTATTTTTTTCCATCTATCTAAAAGATTTATCCTCTATTTCAGGATTTTGACTGATTTTGAATAAATTCACCAGATGTTTCAGCTTTGGAAATAATGATGAAGAAATGTCTCAACACAAGTGCAATCTTGCAGGGTGTCATAGCTCTAACAGTACTCTCTTACAAAACTTTCCATCTGATCTTCAGAATCGTTATGTAAAATTGAGGCTATTTCTCTCAGACCAAAACTCTGAAATGTAGCTTTGCATCATGCTTACTTCTCCAGGCAGACCCTTAGATCAAACAATGCATTAAAAGGAATTCCTGTAAACAGGTTTATCATTTCAGCTTAAGGGCCTTTTCTGAATCTCAGAGCAAACAGAATATCAAGAGTCAAAAAATAGCTTTTCCCACTGTTATTTACCTTCCAGAAAATATATTCTATTCTTTTTAGCCTATATAACACATCTGGTTGTCCCTTGTCACCATGCAGTAATTGTAAGCAACATAGGTAGTGCCAAAAATTATTGTGTCCTTGGATGGCCTGAGTTGTCTGGAAATGTCTGTCTCTTCTCATCAATGATGTAGGAACCCAAGCCTGGGTTGCTGACAGAGGTACCTTAGTTAAATACCCGAGGTTATGTGGAATTAGTCACAAGCACACTACAGGAATGGCTGTTTCTGGATTCTTTCTGTGTGCTATTAAGAAGGCAGAAACAATTTTATTAATGTGTCAAAGCTTTTTTACGTGATGCAACACTTTCAGCTTGTCTTAATGTCAAATGTCATGTAACGAAGTCAAGTCTTTTTGTGAACCATGACAGCACTGCTAATAAACCCTTAAGGTCAGCTATTTAGAACAACCTCTAATTTAAACAACTGCATTACCCAGGTAGTTAAACATTATTAATTTTTATGTATAGCAGGCAGAGTAAAACATCTCCTTTTCCTCTTCATCCACCTAAAAATCCTAACAAGCCAGACCTTGTACTTGACCAACACAGCACAGGCATGTTGCGCTTTGTAGACCTTCAGCAATTTCTACTTTCTGAAGATCTGCATTGGTCTTTCTTTCCTACAGATGTTAAAGACCCCCCACATTTGTCGAATACTACTCAAGGTGGCTAATTGAAACACATTCAAAGAATAAAAGCCATGGTTTGATGTAATAGAAAACATGGCAGAGGATGTTCAACTGTAGATCTTTCTTCTCCTATTCATATGTACTCACCTTTGGCTTTTCCCTGTTCTCCAAAACATTCTGCAAAATTCTTCCTTATCAAGTCCTTGCTAGTTTGCAAGTGCTCACTGACAAGTGAGACTATTCTCTCCATAACAAGAGAGTTTTCAATTTCTTGAAATCTTTTCTCAAAATGTCTTATTTTTTAAAAATATCCAAGAGTCAACATATTTCCACCCTGAAGAATACCATCCAATTATTTACAGAAGAAAGTTAAGTGTTTGTGGAAGAAAGTCTTGTTGATAGTTTTGAGTAAACATTTTCTTTTCCCTTTGAAAAATACCCTAGAATTTCAAATTTGAACTCAAAATTGAACCCTATATGACTTTCAAACTGCAAGTTCCCATTTGTCAAACCACTGCCATATTGGACACCTCTCCTAATTTTTCTACTTTAATTCCTGGATTTGGAAAGTTTAAAAAGTAATATTCTCTGCTCAACTGAATACAGATCTGATCTCCATGGAGGCACAAGAATGAGTTAATCTAACAAGCATTTGTTTTTCTCATAAATCTTTGGTTTGATAATGGGTGCACATACTGATGGATGCAATGGAGGAAGACACCTTTTGCTATTTTAATCTTGATAGCTAAGGCTTACACTAAATCAAGGAAGGGGTAAGTAAGGAAGAGAAGAATTCTCTGTGGACATCTGGTGGAACAAAGAGAAGATTAAAAGAACAAGCAGACAGTTTAGCTCTGACTGTCTTGTTTTGTTGCTCAATAAACATTCAGTGGAAAGAGCCAGGCTGTGGAAAAATTTGCAGTGCAACAGCATGCAGAAGCTTCAGTCAGCATATTCAAATGTGCCTCAGTTAAGAAGTTGCCCTTATTTTAGGCCAGTAACACCCAGCACAGGTGTGGATTAGTTAGTTTTTGGACATGTCACTTTGTGCCATGGTGCTAAATCTACCCCAGTAGGTGCATTAGCAGTGAGTGACTCCTTCAAACCAATCTCATCTTGACAGAAGGATTGTGCACTGCTGGTTAGGGCTTTGCACTACTGGTTTTTTCTGTTTGAGGCAGATATCCCAGCAACATTTCTTATAAGGAAGATGCAGAAAAGGAATTGAAATGAGAGATTTCCATCATACTTCATTATCAGAAAGTTTCCTCTTTGAGTTAATTACTTCCACCAAGTGTTCAAAATAAAATGACGCTGATCTTTGTTCATGAATAGTTTAACTAGAACTGTGATGAGAGGGTTGCAATTCGTGTGTAGCACATAGCATTTAAAGGTTATTGATGCCTTCTGAGACATCATTAATTACTTATTGCTGAAATTAATTTCCCGCTATGTGGGCTCTGAGCCTCCGGAATTCAAAGTCTCTGTAACCACATGGTAGAAACTGCAGTTGATGCACTAAATTGTCTTACTTCTACATTGTCAATGCTAGTGAAGCAATTCTTCTAAATGAAGCACACTCTTTCCTTACCCAGCCACAGAAGGAGAGAGATGTCTCTGGAATTAACTTAGATGTCTTATCTTGAACAGACAGGATCTCCCTCTGTGCATACCTCTGTCTATTGACTGTATAAGGAATCTGCTCCCATATTCTAGGAAAATTGCTTCACCACGACTAAATGCTGTATTAAGCAGATGTGCCCTATGATTTCAGAACATTTTTTCCTAGCAGCAATATGTACAGCTTCCACAGGGACACCTCATTTAGTCCTGCTTGACTAACCTGATTTCCTTCTATAACAAGGTGATCTGGATGAGGGAAGGCTGTGGATATTGGCCACCTGGACTTTAGTAAAGCTTTTGATACCATTTCCCACAGCGTTCTCCTGGAGAAACTGGAAGGTCACGGCGTGGATAGGAACATCCTTCATCGCTTAAAAAACTGTTCAGATGACTAAGCCCAGAGAATGGTGGTGAATTGAATCATACCCAATTGGTAGCTGGCAACTAGTGGAAACCTCAGTGCTCAGTGTGGGGACCAGTCCTATTTACTATGTTAGTGATCTGGATGAAGGTTATTAATTGCACCCTCAGTCAGTTTGCAGAGAACACCAAGCTGGGAAAGAGTTGTTCTGCTAGAGAATAGGAAGGCTCTACAGAGGGATCTGCAAAGGCTGGATCGATGGGTTGAAGCCAACAGCATGAGGTTCAACACGACCACCTGCCAGCTCTTGCACTTGTGTCATAACAACCCCAGGGCAGCACTAAAGGCCAGGGGCAGAGTGGCTGGGAAGCTGCCCAGTGGAAAAGGACCTGGGGGAGCAGCTGAACATAAGCCAGCAGTGCCCAGGTGGCCAAAACGGCCAATGGCATCCTGGCCTGTGTCAGCAATAGTGTGACCAGCAGGAGCAGGGCAGGGATTGTCCCTCTGTACCCAGCACTGATGAGGCCGCAAATCCTGTGTTCAGTTTTGGGCCCCTCATTACAAAAAGGACATTGAGATGCTAGGAGGTGTCCAGAGAAGGGCAATGGAGCTGGGGAAAGGTCTGGAGCACAAGTCTGATGAGGAGTGGCTGAGGGAATTAGGCCTGTTCAGCCTGGAGAGTAGGAAGTTGTGGGGAGATAGGGGTCAGTCTCTTCTTCCAAGTAATGATCGAATGAGAGGAAATTTCCTCAAGTTGTACTGGGGAGCTTTAGATTGGATGTTAGGAAAAATTTCTTCCCCAAAAGGGTAGTCAAGAAGTGGAACAGGATGCCCAGGGAAATGATTGACTCACTTTCCCTGGAAGTATTTAAAAGACATGTATATGTGGCACTGGGGAACATGGCTTAGTGGTGGACTTGGCAGTGCTGAGTTAATCATTGGACTTAAAGTTTTTTTCCAACTGAAAGGATTCTATAACCGATTAGAAGAAGATTTTGTATGTGTAGCAGATAATCTACTCACCTAATTCATACTATTTAAAAAACTGTGGACTTCTTATCTATAAACAGAGAGACTTTTACATGATTTACAAAGCAAACATATGACCTGGTTTAGAGTACCTGACTCTTGCCTGGAAAAATGTTTATCAAATTTTTTTGAGTACTACAGCTGAGAGTCTGCAGAAATGGGTCTTCTAGAGACGTAGACCCAAACGTGTATATATCACTCCTCTCAGTTTTGCAATTCATAGACTAAACATATCTTCCTTTGGTGTCAAAAATGTCCAAATATTATCAGAGTCTGGTTTTTGTGAGGTTTTGTTATTTTCTACATGGAGACTTCTGAGTGCACCTTTGCAGTCTTTTGACAAATATTCATATACACAGTGACTTGCTACACATGGCCGCTGTGTTTCTGCTTATGTTTCAGGTGTGGGTTAATTTTAAATACAGAACAATTCTTAGGACTTTGTTTTTCCAAAGTCATTCCTGTTTACAGAGTCAGTAATTCAGGTTTTTGCATCCAAAAAGCTTTTAATGAGAAATTCTTTAAAATTAAACATTAAAAACATTACTAAGAACAGAGCAACTTTTCATTTCAGTAAACTGATTTTCTCTAGGAATTGCTGAGAGAGTTTTGAAAATCAGTAATTCTTGATTTCTATCATGCCTATATGATATGAATGATATTATCTATAAGAATTTAATTGACAAACATGTTAAAGTCCAAGTGGATTATGAAGTAATTGCAGACAAACAAAATCCTTTACTTCATTGAAATGAAGTGTTTATAGACACTGACATGAAATAACATTCAAAATGATTTGGCATGCTTTCATTGAAAATTTCACTGTATTTTTGACATTATTGTGAAACATTTTCATTTCACTGAGGCTATATTTTGCATAGAAAACTAGGAAGAACTGATGATTCCTTTTTAAAAATTCCTCTTTTGAGCAGAAGCAAACAGATGGTTTCTATTATCAAAACCAAACTATTTTTTTATCCTGAAGCATCACTTTCCTAGAAAATGCAAATTTATCTATGAAATCTGAATATCATATTTATTTATATCATATCGTATTTAATAATTAATTTAGTTTGAAGCTGATTTCCCTGAAATATTTTCCCTGAAATTCTTTCTAAGAAGGCCTGAACTCTTTTTAATTCTATGTGTCTTAATATGTCAAATTGCTAAACCCACTCCCTTTTTCACTCTGCCCTGTTGCTACTACAGGTTCTGCAGCTGCTCACAACTCAGAAAAACATGTCCTGCCTCTGGGAAGAGGGAGCAACTAGAAGACCAGCTAGAGGTATTTAGGAGAGTTTTAGTAGTTAAGTAGCTGCATGTCTAGTAAACAGGGAAAGAAATGAAAATTTAGAAATGTTTTAATCAAACATTAAAAAAAAAATTAATGCAGGATCAGAAAAACTTTAGAAAACTTAGTTCTGGCTTCTTTAGACAGGTCTCAATGTGACATATAACACTGGTTGGAGGCTAGATAAACTACACATTTACTTTAGGTTTTTAAAGATAAAGCAGGAAAAAACCTATTAAAATCTTTCCAGAATGCTAATTTGAAATGTGCAGAATTTAAACTTTTTGCATACTATTTACAGCATAACGTATTACAAATTTACCAGCGGTTGTGTATTTTTCGAGGAAGAGAAAATGATCAGCATAAACTAAGAATGGAAAAGATTAATGAAAAAGAAAAAAGTAAACCAAACCCAACCCAAACCAGCCAGTGTTTATTCATTTGAGAAGTGAGAGAGAAAGGCTCAACAGTTACATACTTAAAAATTCCTATTTCTTCTGTGTCAATATGAGCATGTCTAATAACAAAGCAAAATGAGACAGTACTACCAATAATTATAACCTCACGTTACTGTATTTGATATTATACAGCTATAGCTTAAATGAAATGGGTCATTTAGCATGAGTCAAAAATGAAACAGATATAAATTACAACTATAAGTATTTAAATTGCACTAATTAAACTTACTGTGAAACCAGATGATATTGATTCAGTCTATTAATCTCCCCCTTCTTTATTTCACATGTAAGGGAAAATTAGTAAGCACTATAATAAGCATTTTTCACCTTTCTGTAGTCATATGCTTAATACCTAAACAGAACCAAAGCTAAAACAAAGCCAAATGAACAGTGAGACTGGGATTTTGCTGTGATATCTCTATTAAAAACTCTGAATATATATGACAAGAAAACACGCATTTTGCAACGAGTGGAAGAGAGGGCTATCTACTAATCAATAAAGACAGCTACTATTCTGTTCTATTTAATTGCATTGCTGCACTAGAGGTTTGCAATTAACTTGAACTCAGATTTGCTTCTGAACCACGTACAGGGATTGGTATTTGCTTTCTACATTCTTACATGGAGCTGCAGTTAATTCAGATAACATTTTCACTTGGTTCAAAAAACAGGGAAATTTATTTCTCACTGCTCATTGTGTGCTTAGAATCTACCACAATGAAATTGTAGCAGCCTTCATAAAACCAATCTCTCCCTTACTTGAGATAATATTAAACAGCATGTAATTGGACAACAAAATGTCTGTGCCCAGTGCAGGGTGGCTGTGTGACTTCAGGAAACCTCTCTTGTTTGCTGCTGCTTGTAGCCGAGGCAACAGCAGTGTCAGGAACAGGCACCACAGATTTCAGCAAAGTGTCTTTGTTTACAGTCAAACAGCACCAGTGGTGTAAAATGAACAGATAAAAAATGGCACCTTGGACATTCTGTCCCATGTCCTATGCTAAAAAAAAAACCAAAAAAAAACCACCTGTGGGTAAGCACAAAAAACATACAGATACTCTCCTGGTTCTGTCCTGAAACTCTGAACAGGTATTATCCACAGTCTTGCCAGACACTATCTTTCAGGGTAAACTTGAGACTATAAATCTTTCAAGCGCATCAGTTATTAATAATTGAGATGGATCATTTTATCAGGGAAGTTTCTTCATTGATAACACACCTCCGACCTGACTCCATGGACTGAGAATCAATACCACTGAGATGTCTTTTGACAGCACATGAATGAGAATCACAGTATCATGGCAAGTGCAAAAGCAATAGAAATTTAGAGATAAACAATTTTCACTGTGCAGAACCTCAAATCCAATTGGCATAAAGTTTTTGGTTTGTGGAAAGCCCACTTTAGCAGCCAAGTGGTGCACATGGACAGCTCTAAATATGAATGTACTTTCTCAATTTCCATAAACACAAGGGGCTTGCAGACCACTACACAAAGCACTACTTAATCACTTGAATTTCAAGCGACTTTCTCTGTTCATTACAAAGCATTTCTAGATCTAAATTTCAAACATCATGTCATTTTGGAAGGTCCTCAAAAACTCTTTGGAGCTTGGTTTGCTTCTTTACTCATATTTGTCAATTTTCATTTCTTTACACAATGAAAATTTTTCACCATCCACTTGTTTGCTTCTACAAGTATCCTCAATCTGCTGTTCTACTCCATCCTGTATCTTGAGATAAAACCAAGTTATATTACCCAAAGCCTACTCCACCCCTTTACAAGTTTTAACATGTTTCATGTTTGCCTGCTTAAAATGCTGAAAGGAATTACTGCTAATAATTTTTGGTATTATTTCCAGCTTGAAAGGAAAAAAGTAATACTTAACTCCTGAGCAGTTAATCATAAAAATCAGTGGAACGGGACACGTTCTAATTTTATGTACCCTCATTCACCATTATTTTGTCACTTTGAGCTGCGATTTTTGGACGGAGACTGGACATTCTGGACAACCAGACCTGATTGCTTACTTGTGGAGCTCTGACCTCAGCCCCAGTATGGCGCTACAACATCCTTTGGTAATAGCATGAATAAAGGTTGAGATGTTAGGGGTAGGCTGTAAGATAAGAGGGGAAGACAATGCGTTCTTATTTGTTTTGCTCTTTTGTTGCAGGGGGGCATTTAAAGAAATAGAAGCAGTAGTTGTTATGTCTGGAGCAACACCATCTGAAAATAATTTACAAAAGCAGTGAATATATTGCCTAAACTGCTGGCAATACTATCAAGAGCTCCTGACTGGATTCCACTGCCCGAGCTGAAAGAATCCCCTGAGCCTGAAGGCTGCTAGATTCAGTGTCTTCTGTAAGATCTTCTTAACATAAGAAACAGAAAGAACCTGATGATGTATTTCTTATCATGATCTAAATGCACCAGGACATCCAGAATCCAAGCAATTGTTGTACCTGAGGTAAGTTTCTTGATCTTAGAGCTGCACCTACCAGAACTCTGCAGTAATCAGAAATAAAATGACTGAACAGAGGCTACTGTTTGCTTGAGCAACCAGTATGGAATACATTTTGGAACACACTTAGTAGAACTTGATTTTACTTCATCAAGAATCAAATGGTAGGGACAGAGGGAAATGTTTACAGAAATGAAAAATGTGTGTAAAATATAAAAGATCCACTGATTTGGGATGCTTTACTAAATCAGTATGGTCTAAGGTTTTCTATCATGAAGAATCAATTATGTAATCAGCTGTATTACTGCAACTTAATTAGGTAGAGCAATCAGAAGCAACTATAAAAAGATCTCACCCTGCATATTCCTATCACAGTGTCTATCTCAAATTAAGAAAATTCAAGCTTTGTGTTAAGGTTTAAAAAAATAAACAAACCATGAGAGGTCAGAATTTTATTTCAATCCATGAATCTTTGTGAAAACAGAAGTCCAAGCTTCAGTTTCCTGAGTAACTGTAAGACAGGACTGGCACTTCAATAAATAGAAATTGTGGTTATATGGTAAAGTATGATCTGAATACAATTTATGAAGGCAGTCATAAAAATGTTGTCTGAAACATTATACTACAAAATATAAAATTAGGCAATACATTTCCCAAAGAAAAAAAATGCTTATTAGAAGATTTATGAAGTCAGAGACCAATTAAGGCATTTTCCCATCAATAGTTCAGTTGTTCCCTACCTCCATGGTAGTTTCTTAGGATTATTACATTGAATTTCAAATGAAAAAAAGAATCATCAGGTTTGGTTATTTCTCCAAACCCTTCTAAAATACTTCATAAGTTAACACATTTACTACTACATTTTTCAGAACTGAGATTTAGCAGTGTTAACAGACTAGCTCAATTTAACACAGATGTTTCTGAAGCATTTTCTGTAATTAATATGAACAAGTACTATACAGTTATATTTGTCTTGCCTATAGACTTCCAAAGCTCAGCTGAATTGGTAGCTAGCTTCCTAATAAGATAATACAACGTATTATGACATTGATTACATGCAGGGATTAAGTGAAGGTTTGGAAATATCATGGGAACTGTCTTCCTAACTTCTTTTGTGTCTGGCTTCTTCTGCTTTTGCATGCACAAAAGAACTGGAGTACCTTTAAAAGATATGCGGACATCTTCTGATTCCAACTGAATGTATATATTGGAGAAGCAAATGCATGAATTTTTAACTGTCATGGACACCAGTACCCAGGTATTTATATTTTGAATTCTTTATGAATGAGAATCTGAATGTCAACATTTTCAGGAGTCATGCACTGCTATTCAACTTCTGTTTCAGTATCTATAATAGCCACTTTTTGAAGAAACGTCTCTACAGAGGTACCTGTAGTATGAGTTTAAACACATAGCTGCCTTTTTCTGTCACACATGGTCCAATTTAATTTAAAGTATGTTCTATATATTTCTCACTCTATTACTGAAGAGCACTTCAGAGCACAACTACTGAAGACTATATCTATTCAGGTGTAAGAGAAAAAAAGTTTCACATAATCTGTGCCAGAAGAGAACACGTTAAATTCTGATACTATCAAACTGCAACAACTATTCAAATTCATCTAATTAAAACTATAAAAAGAACAGAAACCTAGTAGAACAAAAAAAGATAAGCAGAAATTTGTCTCAGTTAAATGGATGTATTTCAGACTCTTATCTATCACATTACTACTACTGAATACACTTAAATATTCTCCAGCACACTCACCTCTTTTTGACGGTACTTAATTGCCAGTTTCAATCTTGCAAGATCATTACCACTTTGTTCTTCTATCAAGCTATTATCATCTCTGTAATTAAGAATAATTTCCAATTCCCTGGAACTCCGTGTCTGATCCAGGAGATCTTTTGCAAATTGCTTGCACTGCCGTGACAGTTCCTCATACTCCGACTTAAACTCATTTTCAACTTTACTCAGTTCCTGCAGCTCCCAGCTTAGTTGAAAAGCGGTAAGGAAAGGATCCTCACTGGACAAAGCAATCAATGATGGACTTGCCAGAGCCTTGTAGATATTGAGTCTGGACCGAGAGTGGCGGAGACTGTCCACATCTGAGCTGGAGACACATTCAACGCAGTTACAGCGCACCTCGTGTGGCCTGGGCACAGACACTCCTTTCTGCACAAGGAGCTTTATGATTTCATAATTGTTGGTGTGGGCAGCCAGAATAATAGGGGTGATATCCGGCGTAAATTCTGAAAACTGCTTGTCCAGGAGCACTGGTGGCACCTGTGAAAGAAGGCAAAAACCCTTATAGGCCTCCTCATTGAACAAGAATTATAGAAAAGAAAGCTACAAATGGCTTACCAGGTAATATACTTACTGATGGGTCCTTATTTTTGGCCAGAGTTGAAGAAAACACTTAAAACATAACAACTGAATTAGCTAAGATAGCATCTTTCCAGGTAATAAATTGCTATTAACAAATTATATGTGATTTTTCATAGAACCTGTTTAAATGTAAACAACCCATGGGCAACAATTCATTAGAGCAAATTACTAGATAAACAAGGACGAGTTAATCACAAAAGCTCCTCTCTGATCCCTTGAAGTGTGCAAGATGGAAATTTTTTCTTGTGTCTCAGTGGTTTATTTCAGTTTTAAAGGGAAGAAAGAATAATGGAGGCATAACTGAATGTCTGAAGGAAGCAATGACCAAGACACATGCAAGTTAGCCCTGGTCAAGTAAATGAGAAGAAATTATGCGTTCTCTTAAAGATGATGCTGAAAATAAGACTGTAGAGAAACAGACACTTGCAGCAAAGAGTCTAATGTCTTAAGGGTCAGTTCTACATTTACCTGAACAAAGAAACATTCTGTTTATAAAAAATCAGGGGAGTTAGTAAAAAAGGTCCCCAGAGACCATTTTTAAAGCCTCTCCTGATGTGCATTTCTGTATTGTCAGTCTTCCTTACTAGAAGATTGTGAGGTTTTTCATTTTAAGCTTGTTTCTTTATTTTACACTACCAGGCTCTAAGGTCAAGGTCAAGACAATTAGTTCCATTGGTATGATTAAGAATATAAGTGTAATTAGCCAATGTCAGTCAAAAAAATGATATTGGTATCTGTATCACTTATAGACTGCCTTTGGTCCACAGCTCAATAACCAAATACAAACTCAATCCAAAGAGCACCACAGAGAGATGCTCTGGTTGATGAGGAGAAACTAAAAAGGAAAATATTTGACTCAAAGTTATCTGAAGGCTAGGGAAATAGATGGCCACTGCAGGGAGGAAAAAATGTTTGATGCAAGTCTCATGACAGCACAATGACCTCATTGCCAGGGGAAAAAAAACACAAGTGGAGTGGGAGTGGTGAAATGGAAAGTGAAGCCTGGAGATCTGGCATTCAGGACTGTAATCACACATCCCTAGGGAAGGAAAACCTGCCTGGCCATAGCATACTGCTGATCCTGAGTAGCTGTGCTGGATTCTGAGAAGATATGTGGAGTCAATACGCAGAAATCCCTTTTCTCTCCTCCCATGCACTCAGACATGTGCTTGGCTTGGCACTGAGTCAGGCTGGCACTGAGTTTGTTTTAGCACAGGATTATGGGATGACTGAGCTGGCACACCCACCCTTATGATCCCATGCAGAGGGTGCAGCTATCCTCATAGGTGGATGCTCACAACCAGTGGTTCTGAGCCAAGCAGCTTCTGTGCAAGTCCCTTCTTTATTCTGAGGTGCAAACGAAATAGTGTAGGGTGTGCAGGCATACAGAGAACATGGGTTAAATTTTATTCAAGAGGTAAGGAACCCAGGTGAGAATATACTGAAGGTACATATGGATGGAGGCGACACTTGGGTACAAGAACAAACAGAAGTTTATTTTCTGTGCCTGGTCTCAGGTGAAAAACCACAACCCTGGACATATGTCTTCCCAGAGCACTCTGAGGCTCTGCCCATGCTGCTCTGTCAGGCCTCTTCCAGGGTACCTCCAGAATATCTGTCATCTCCTGGCTGGACACTGCATGGAGCCCATCTGGGGATGCCCAGGTGCCCAGATCACACACATCATGATTCCTGTCCAGTGTGAACTGGGGTTTGAAATCCATGTATGTTTTCTCTCCTGTCTTGGGTGTCAGTGGGGAAAGTGAGACCTGCTTCCAATCCCAATTCTCACAGGTTATTGCAGTCTTAGATTTGCCTTCGCTTTTACTTACATATTATATGTGAAAAAAGAGGACACTTCTTTCTCACATAGTGAATACACTTTTCCTGCTCTCTAAATTGCAACTGTGGCCAGTGCTTTTGAGACTAGAAGGAGATGAAAATGGCAGTAGAGATTCAAACTTTGCATTAGTAGAAATGATATTTTTGGTTATCATAGAACTGAAAAAGGTTTACAGAGAGGCATGTGTTGTGTTCTGACAGTGTCTGCTACAAGCAGTGAGACTCCCCCTTGGCGTTGGGTTGAGGGTACCAGGGAGCGAAGGAGAGAGCTGCAAGGGGCAGAAAACTCAAGGTCAGAAAGCTGTAACTTCAAACTCACTGACTGCTCAGAGTATAACTCTGTCACTTCACATGTCGCTAGTTTTTTACTTTTTGACAGTACTAAAGTAACATTTGCTTAAAGCCCTGCCAGAACTGAAGGCTATCTTAAACCTATCATCAGCTGCAAGCTCTGAAAAATTAAGACACAGCTTCAAACAACGTGGCATTTCAGCGACTGACTTGTACATGGGGTCCATTTCCTTACAAGCTGCTTTTTCCGAGAGTTTATCAAAACCTTTCATCTTAAGCTAACTCAGATACAAGGCTAATGCATACGTTTTGGAATTCACAGCATCAGAATTTACCCAAATATAGAAGTGTTTATTTAATCTTTTCAGCCTTAACTTACAGAAATATTTAAACTTAAAGGCCAAACCTTAAGACTTCAACTTTAATTACATTATGAGTTTAACCCCTGATCTTTCACACCCTATTTTAAGATTTTGTACTAATTTAAATGAAAGAGAGAATATCAAAGTAATAAGGTCAAATTAGTCCCTCATCTGAAGCAAAGTCAAGTACTTGTCTTTGAAGTACTGAACGCTTTCATGGCATTCAGAAAATTTTAACATTTAACTGTTGACCCAGAGTACTTGCTCTTAAGTTATCAGACTTTCAATGAATTTTACTTTCAAACTACTAAAAATAATTCTCTTTAAAAAAAACCAAACCAAATAATCCACACACACTGATACACATTCTGAAGCTTTGACAGAACACTCACAGAAAACACGAGGCTTCCTTAAATCCTGGAGGATGGAGAACTACTAGGTCTTACAGTCACTGGCTGTGACTGTGACTTCCCAAGGCTCAGCAGCAGTGTAACTATAGTATAGTTTTTGGAGTTAGTGTGCTAAGTTTGAGGGTTCTTAAACTTGGCAAGGTCAAACAATTTTTCCTTCTTATATTTTGTTGAAGAATTTCTCTTTCAACACTATTTATAGGGCTGAACAAAGAGGTTGGGTAACTATGTATATTTATTATGAATATCGATGTGATCAGTACACAAAAAGAAAACAAAACAAAATAAAGGATAGATCAAAGTCTGAACACTTCAGTGTTCAAGGGCATGAGATTTTTTGTCACTTTCTTTTTTCCCTGCACTCACTGTAAGTGGGAATGAGTCAGTCTGCCTTGGATATCTAACAATCCTTCTAGATACCAAGTGGAATAGTCCTCTTCAATGTGTTTATATTCTCTGTATGGACTGTGTGAAGGGAAGCTCCTTTGTTATGACAGGAAGAGAAATCTAGGTTCAATTAATGCCAGTTAGGTCTGAGATGTTTTCCTGTCCTCATTACATCAAAGGAGAGTCTGATTGCTGATGATCTCTTAGACATCCAGGAAACAGAAAAATGTAACAGTCAGTTTGGAAAAGGAAGAACGTAAACCCCATGTGTCCTTCTGTCCATCTAGATTTCTCATAATAGCTCTCATTATTGCAGTATCTCAACAGCGAGACTGAAAACTGCAGAGTCCATTTACTTGTTGTTTAAGTGCAAGAGCTCAGAATCTATGGAAATCTCTTTCCTTGGGCAATCAGATAGCTTCCCTGGCTCTTGTCCTTGTTTACTTGTTTGCAATTATTTTGTCTTTTGTTTTCAAAGGAAAACAAATCCCACATGGTTTTGGGTAGTTAAGGGAATAAATTTCTGAGTCATGTTCATCATGACAGCATGACTGGAAAAACCTAAAGCAAAGGCAAAAAGAGAATATATGACAGATAAGATGAATACATATGTCATGCAGCACCAGGTTATATAAGGAAATCAATATTATAAAAATGTGTCATCAAAGTCTCATCTGCTTTATTGTTATTTCTCTATGGCTGTCATCAGTCAAACACCTTGAAAATGCTTAACTCCACATTTCTGTACAGCCCACAGTATATGACTTATCCCTGTGCACACACAGTTCCATGCTTTACATTATGGCTTGTTGACTTCTTCTCTTCTTTGGTTTGCTATTATTGTATCATTATTGTATAACCTGAAAAACATCCTGATTAAGACAATGGAAGTAGTTGCCCTGGGAAAGGTTCAAAAATTCCTCCTACCAAACCCATTTACTGTGGACTAAGTCACAGATAAACATCCAGATGTACTGAATAACTTAGAGATATCAGTCGAGATAACTTGAAATCAGTTACCACAGCACTGGAGAGGTCCTGAGAGTCATGTTGAAACTACTCTCACAAGACCACGCAAACAAACAGGAGGACTGCAGTGGTGGCTCCTGATTATCTGCAAGTGTTTTTCCCCATCCAGGGTGCTCAGTGTGCGTTGCACAGCTGACATGCTGCGTGGACATCAAGGATGGAAGGCAGGCAAGGGGATGGAAGTGGCCAAGCTGAGCTCAGGGACAGCATCATTTCCAAGCAATGTGTGTGACACTAGCCATGAAACATCCATCTGGCACACTGTCATTGCCTGCTTTCCAGAGGAAACTTCTCCGGCCTCCCTGTGAAGGGTTCTACTTGTTTATTGTCTTCAAACTAATAACATTTCCTAATTGATCTGTTACTATAGTATTATCTTTCATTTGTAATATTCTGCCTCCATGTCTATTTTTTATTTTTTGTACAAAATCACATTCACAAAATCACTGCAGGGAACAGACATATAACAGACGTAGAAAACAGATGTGCCCAGGGATCTTAGGCACTATAAACTGACTAATAACAGTCTGAGGACTAAATGTATAAGTTTTAGTAATATTGTAACTTCTTAAGAATACATACTTTCATAGGATTTAGTTAAAAATTGTGTCCTTTAACATTTTCATACCCATATTTCACCTCAGTGATGGCAAGGTGTTTAATGCTTGTCTTTCAGATTTTGTCTCTCTGGAGTCTAATTCCAGTTACAAATTAAAGCCAGGTAGGTATAGCAAAAAATAATAATTAAAAATCAAATATTTTTGTGTGGAAATTTTTAAACAAAATATACCAATTATTTTTATTTTTCTTGAAACTTTCCCTTATTCCAATATTTCCCTATAATCTAACATTCCCATCCTTTTTTCAGATTAAATTATTGTGATTATACTATATGATTATGAAAATTCTAACTGTTAATTTTACAAAATGTCCCTAATATTTGGCCAGTTCTCCAGGATGTGTGAAAAGAGGGTATGAACAGTTAATACTGAATGTGATACCTTAGGAGCTTGCTTTTAGTCTGTCTCCTGCTAGTAAGGGGGGGAAAAGGTGACAATCTTGCCTCTGTGTAACCCCTTCTCATTGTACATCACATGGCATAATATATTTCCAAGGTTCAGGCCTAAATGCCCTCATTTGGTGGTAATGTGAATCACTGTTAGCAAAAGATATCTTCCCCTCACTTAGAATAGTGCTTTATGTAATTTCATGTCCATTTATTTTGCTGAAAATTTACTTTCAGGTTTGCTGAGACATGAGTGGAAACAGGGATGTTCGTAGTAATACAAAACCCCTGACACATTTAAGGAGGCTTCAGTGCTTGCCTTTTTACAAGTCTTTGAATTTTGAAAAGTTAAATTTACAAGTTAGTTATTTTCATCCTATTTTTTCCAACCACAAGCTGAGTTTTCAAACCTTGGATGTGTTTGTTTTTTTTTAATCAGCTACATTTAACCTACTCTAAGATGTGAGCTTTCTAATGCTTGTTCATGCTCATCTTATTACAGCTGAACCAATTTGTGTGTCACAGAAGTCACAGCATGGACTGATCACTTCCAGTCTCCATGACAGCCACATTGCACAAAAAGCATTAATGTAACACATTAAGGAGAAGAATTTGACCAATCTGTTCCTAAAGCTCTTTGGTGGTGGGTGGAATGTCACACCATTTCCTCACGATGTTTCTGATACTTCATATGCTTTACCTTTCTGCAGTTTAAGCACATAAATTCTTGTCCTATGAAATGTGAGTATGTGAATACAGAGAATACTTTATTTCTTTACTTAGTTTCTGTTTTCTAATCTTTCATTCAGAATTTCCTTATGGGGGTTGTAAGGTCCCTTTCAGCCCAGGCCATTCTGTCATTCTACAATTCTATGATCTGTGCTCATTCTGATGTGATCACATACAGTACAGACTTTTGAACAGTAATATGGTATTGCCCAGTATTTTTATGTTACTCTTAATATTCCCTGCAGAACTGTTATCTTAATTGTTTTAAATTCCAATACATACTTGGTTGGTTATTCGCACTCTACTTGGAACCTTACACTTTTTCTTCTTGAACTCTTTTATTTTTTACAGAAATAATTTCTTGCTTACCAAAACCTGAACTCTAATTGTGTCCTGCAACAGCCTTGAGATCTCCCCATATTGTCTGCTGTCCCAGAATTAACACGCCCTCTATTTCATCTAAAATGTCATGAATAATTGCACTGACAAGGATAGACTCCTGCAGGACTGCTCATTTCATCCCTCTGTTGAATTCCATCCTGTTTCACCCAGTACTGCTGGCAACTACTGTGAGTGTGGTTTCTCATAGACTGTATTTTGAGTGACAGTTTATGAAGTCTCACAAATCTTGAGCTATATGATCTGAACTGTTTTTCCCCAACATACTGAGCTCGCTATCTAGTGATGAATGATGATTATATTGTTATGACAAGATTTGTTCCTGACAAATCTTGGTAGACTGCTATTCATGCCTATATTTTCTTCTAGGTGCTTACAAGCAGAATGTTTGACTATTTTCTTCAGTATATTCCCTGCTGTAAAAAACTATATATTTCTTTTATTTAAAAAAAAAATAGAATATAGAATGGAAAGAAAATGCTGTAAAATTAATTGATAACAGTTTTCAGACAGAAGCAGAGGAAAAGATATTGGATTCCATAGGTTTAGGGCACAGATTTGTTGGGTGAAACGGATGTCAAAGGACTTCAGTGCTTTATTTCTCTCTCTTTTTTTTCTTTTTTAAATTTCTCCTTCCTGTATCTCTGGAAGAACACTGATCTAAAATACTGCCAGTACACAAAACTGCTCATGTCCAAATGTTTTCCTGTGAGCACTATAAGTGAATGGGTGTGCTGTTTCATCAGTCAATGCCAGTAGCTTGAGCAAGGGTGGGAAATTGCTTAAAAGTAGACACTCAACAGAAGACTGCCAGGATATTTATAATTTGTTTTCAGCGATGGAACTTACAATTGCTCTCTCACCACACATCATTTTTAAACAGGTAAAGGAGTGTTTCTAGTAGGAGTTCTAGGCATTGCTTGACTGCTCATAATGAGGAGTGACAAGTAAAAGTTGTTTTCACTCAAGGGACAGTGAAAGAAGAAAAGTAAAATGGTTTGGAAAAACATGAGAGCTGAGAAAAAAAGAGAGATTTTATTATGGAAAGGATTAAAGGGGAACATGAATTATTTGTTTCCACCATTATAAAGCTCATATATATATCTCTTACTGTTTGCATGATGCGTAAAGTCAATATGGAAATGTCCTGAATGTTCAAAGTAGATCTGAGGGGGCGCTCTTCCCATCTGAATTTTTTTAATGAATGTGTAGATAATTTTCCCAAGTACAGAATGGTTCATAAAGACAAAATAATTTTAATGAAGCTTAGGTCTGATATTCCACTTTCCGAGAAAATGTGTCTCTGGTATGATTAGGAAAATGAGGAAAATCTCTTGCTTTCTCCTGTTAATTTTCCTTGTCCCAAAATGGCTCCAACAGTCAGTGAGAGAGGTGGAAAGAAATTGGCTTGCTTGGACAATGAGGTTTTCAGAGAAACGTTAAAAAAAAGGAGTTCTTAGAATCTAAGCAGGATCCTTTGTTTATCCCTGAGCTTCCTAGAAACAAGAAAAGGCATCTCAGTGGCTACAGAATTATAAAGATGGTTTCTGAAAAGAAGCTTTTGCAGATAAGACAATAAAAGATTGGTGGCCCCTTGATATCAAAAAATTGTTTAGGAGATACAAGTGTCTCAGAGGGTGGGAATTAACTAAACTTCTTTGCAGCTGATTGCAGTTATTTAATATTGCAAAGTAATTTGTGATACCTTCATGGCCGGGAAGTAAATTTCATGTTTGAGAAAATTAAAAGGGTTGTGCTCTCAAAGAACAAAGTGGGAAACAGGCAAATTTGTGAAACACAGAAAAAAATTTTCTCTGTTTTAAAAATATTAAGAGAAAGGACTACAAAAGATTATGGCAGGAACAAAGAAACCTGTATCTTCAGAGGATGCAGAAAAATTTCACAGTAAGCTGTTTCATAAGTACATTATTCCCAGTGTATTATTCAGTGGTTTGTTATTTAACAGCATCTCTATATTTTGAAACAGACTGTAAATTTCCCATATTTCACAGATGCAAAACAGAACATTTTTTCTGATGTACATAGAGGAGACCAAGGCTCACACAACTATGCTAGGATATTCTGGGAATGAAAGATATATTTGAGAGGCAAAGGTTGAAAACAATTTTATTGCAGGTTGATGATAGTCTCAGCTGGCTTCAATTCCTTAACAATAGACACTTTAGGATCTTCCTTGCATACAAGAATTGATTGAACAATCCTCCTGCTTATTAGGTTTTGGAAACATGTAAGTAAATAAGAGAAGATTGTTAAAATAAAAATATTCCCTTTGAATTCCCACTGCAAAGAGATCAAAGGAGAAATGGGAGACGTGTGTTATAATAATCTGCCCTATGCAGTGAGAGCCCAAGGGCTCTCATAGTTTATTAGATATATTTACAGGTACATTGATAGGAAGAAGCATTTGAAACTGAAGCCAAGGGGAATGGATTGGTTCAAACCCCTTAATACTCCTTTCAAGTTAGGCTTCTTTTAGTATTGTATTTTTCTTGAGCTCTCCAACTGACTGGATCTTGATCTGTACAGATCTTATACACATGGTGCATCCACACATAAAGAGGTTTTCCTAATGTGGTTTAGGCTATGGAAATGTCTTGGGGTTTTTTTTTTCTTTGAGCGTATGTAAGTATATTTTTACTAAATTCAAGGCATGGTAGTAAGCAGAGACTTAACAAACAAAGGTCTAAAGGAGCAGGGAGCAGGGAAGAGAAATTTAATCTTATCATCCAGATTGCTTGTACTTACAGTAAATGTCATAAAATAAGTTGGTAGCAAATAAAATGGTGGCAGACTTTTTTGCATTTTCTGCAAATATTCAGCTGTATCTCAGCAGTACATAATAGGAAATGTTATGCTTTGAGGGTAGATATTCCAGATTTTTTTTTTCTTTTTCTTTTTTTTTTTTCCCTGCCAGAAGGCCTCACACACTGTGACAAGCCTGCAAACTTTGATAATATTTTATTATTAACCCTCAGTAGTGTTTAAGTAGCTGAGTTGAAAGGGGAACTAATTTTTCCTCCTGCCAATCTGGGGTGAAGATATGGATCCTGGTACATGCACAAAGTACAATTAAAACACTTCTGTCAGCACAGTATGTGACATAGATATCCTCTATCCAGAAAACAGTTGGTAAATTGACAGACTAAATTGGTAGTCTCCCAAGACAAGCAAGCCCCTGTTATCACATTAATGGGTTTTGTCAGTCAGTCCATTGTGACTTTTGAATTTGTTGGATTGCTCCAGCTGGATGTTAACATGGAGGAATATTTGAAATACTAAATTACTGCAAGTTTCCCAAAAGAGATGGATGTCTGAGATCTGAAGAAAATTCTGGAGTGTGAGCACAGCTATGTTACTAGACACCAGAGAATTCATACAAAACAGGATACTATGAGTGTATCAATCTCTTCAAAAGCATTGATGAATGCTCATAACATCAAAAAGAGGAAATTCAATCATGATGCATATAGCTATGTGGAAGTCTGATTTAATGAATTTCACTGCTAACAGAGAAATTTGACAAAGGATGCCGTGTGACACAAGGAAAGGTAACAGTGGGATGTGGAAGACCATATATGGAAAAGCTTCTTGACAGTGGTACATTTCTGTTTTATAAATTTTTCTAGGGTTTTCCCATGGCTGAAGGTTTGGAAAGTCATTTGTTTTATAGATTATTATGTATGATTGCATGTTTGACTCCCAAAGACTAATGTTCACTTTGAAAAAGTATGTCAAATTCTACTCTTGCATTATTTAAGAAGTATCTCTACTGGCAATTTCAAGGCATTTGAGCACAGTGGCTCCTCATAGACAGAACTATAGAATGGTGGCTCTTTGACAATATTTTTCAGTGGACCACTGTTCAGCATTGGATTGCCTAGAGAAACTGCTGTGCCTTGAGTTTCTTTCAACAGTAGGTGGTCCTGTTCCTAAAATCTTTCCTGGGTTTCTGCACTGGGCACTGTCAAAAAGAGGATATGTTGCAGAAGAATGTACAGGATGGTGTTTATCTTCAGATTTAAACACCTAATTATAGCTCTATAGCTGAATTATGTTTTTAAGCTCCTATTACACCCAGGCAAAATCTAGTGCTCATCTCAGCTGCCCACAGGTTCTGTGACATAACCGCAAGGCCACAACACGTCTCACAGATATTCTAAGATGCTTCATATTTCACTTACCCACTACAGCAAACTCTCTTACTGAACTCCCAGCAAACTGACCTTACTGGGAGTTCAGCTGTCTGGCTGATATGTGAGCAGTAAATGGGCTGATTCAAACAGGATTTTACTGCTTAAGACTGAAGAATGAGAGAGATCTACACAGATATGACGAGAGACCTGCTGGAGGGTCTCCCTCCTTTGCAGCGCCGGCAGGGGAGAGGGAGGACACATCTTTGCCCAGATTCTGAGCTCCACTGCTGCCTTGAGTTCAGCTTCAGGCATCTGAATGGGGGACTGATTTCCACCCCCCTTAAATACAGGTGTCTGTTTACATGTATGTATACATAGCATATATTTATACAGAGCACAGACCGCAAACTGCTGTATCAAGGGCCAAAACATTAACTGTTCCCTAAGAGGTTGCTCTAAGCAGAAAAGATACTGGTTTGTTTATATTGCTCCTTTAATGCTTACAAATTCGTTAACTTCCTAAGTTAAACTGCATTGCCAAATTGGCAATGGGGATTTCCAGACCTTACCTCAATCAAAAAAGGCTCTGCTTGTTGAATCTCTTGGTTTTAACAAATTTATACTACTGCCCTCAGAGCTGATTCTTAACCTGTTTTCAGGACTGAAAGACTCTTAAAATCTATAGATGATACTATCTTTGCAGTTGATGAGCTGTCAGGAAGTGAGGGCAGGTGTTTGGCAAAAAGGATGCCAGGCATGGAGGCTTGTGAAGACAGCAGTACAGGACCAATGACTGCAGCAGGAAGAATTTTTTGACATTTTCTTTTTAAATTTGTATGCTGTCTCTATCCTCATTGTAATTTTGCATGGGTACTCTAAAGGGGGGCTCAAAAACATAAAAAGAAGGGAAAATAAATTAGCACAGAAAATGTGACTTTTGAAGAGGAAATCTGACTTTTCCACAGACCTTGTTTTTTAATTAACTTTAGAAAGATTTTGAGTTTGTTGTTTAGTTGTTTTTTGTTTGGTTTTTTTTTTTTTCCTAAAGGGTTTGATTTATTCTAGACTTTCAAATATTTTTGATAATCTGCACTCATCTCCTCATGGTAGGAAATTACTTTCATTTCTAATATGAGCTTAAAACAAGAAATCTCAAAATGCCAGCAAATAATAACAGAAAAGTACTTAATCTTTTTTCATCTGTAACACTTCAAGTTGAGGTGGAAGTTTGGTTCACCAGTCGTCTTTAAAATAAATCTGTATTTGTCATCACCAACATTTTCTGGATTCCTGTGAACTCCTAAACCAGAGGATTAGATTCATAGCTGGGGAAAGTCATCCTCAATAACACTACCTTCCAGGAACCTATCTGTAAGTATCCTGCTAGGCAGATTTTTTTTAAGTTGCCAATAAAAAATGGCTCATCGTTTTGTACAGGTCAAGAAACTGTTAAGCTTCCCCATATTTTGGCATTTGCCTTTTGCTACTGCTTCAGCCTTGGAATATTATGATTTAGCATTTCTTACAAGGTGATGGGTGCATATTGTAGAACACACTGCCTACCTCAATATTGAAATGGCTAGCAGCTCTGTTTGATGGCACAGGCATACCAACTTCTGGAGCATTTCTTTAGTAATTGTCACAGGTTTTTCTACTCATCCACCCACCTTAGCTCTGATGCATATAAACACAGACAGCTTAGGTTTCTTGCCAAGACATAATGACATTTATGTGCAGCTTTTGTTGAACTTGAGAACAGCCAGCAGCCCTCTAAAAATCCAAGAGCAATACTTATGTTAATTCTTATCCCCATCTCATATGCAATTAAAGCTGCACCTTTATAGTGCACCTGTGCTACATGTCATTTTCATGTGCCCAAAAGGTTATATGAAAGACTGAATATGTGGATAGGCTACTACATCAATTTCACCCATAAAATGAAATATCCACTACGTAGCCTCTCCCATTCATCTGTCTATCAAAATGTCAGAAAATTGTGACTAATCAGATGCCACTGGGAAAAAAAAATACTCAGCTACCCACTCAGGCAGCTAGCAGTGGGAAGAAACAACTTTTTTTGCCCTCACGTTCCACTTCAAGAATGTGTACTTCAAGCCCAACAAAGTATCTCCGCAATGCCTCCTCCGTACTCATTACTAGTTAGACTGTCATTAATCAGAACATTCAAAAAAGACACTTAGTTCATAAACTTCTGTGGGAGACATTTTCAAAACAAAAATGATGCTTGAATCTCAACAGACAAAGAATATCCCACAAGAGATTGTGACTGGTATTTTGCAAGGTTACTGGAGAAAGAGGTTTAGATTAGGAAACTACCAGGCCTCATGCAGTGCTCTGCCCCTTCTTCATCACCACCATGACTCCCAGTTCAGTACCTAGGGGAATATTTGAAAGAGCATAAAAAAAATACCAGGTTTAACATTTATGTAAAGTCCATTGCAGGCATGCTGGGCCTATAGCATGTGCACATTCCCTGGTCTTCTCCATGATGGCCCACTGCTACCAGAAGGAAGTACAGCCCTGACACAGGAGCTTTCCCACCCACACCATTGGGCTGTGCAGCAACGCAGGACTGGGAAAATTATATCCTGTGAGGCTTAGAAAGAAAACAATGGGCCAAAGCTGCCTAAATGCTCTGCACATGTTAAGGCAGTCTGAGATCGAAGCTGGGTTAGAAGTGCAGCTCCAGAGAAGAGCACTAGCATCATCTCTGGACCCTGGAACTCCTCAAAGGGCAATTACAAGAAGTCCAAAGACACGAAGAGATATGGAAAGAACTGAGTGAGTGATGAGGTCACATGTAGGGAATCTCCTAGGAGATAGGAGCTCTGTCAGAAGAGCAGCATCTATGCTGCCAGTATTTCAGGAATAGAAAATGACTCTTCAGGCATTGTGCTACTTTCATACTGTTCCCTGACTTTTCACTTTTAGACTTTTTATCTGTTTCTGGGAATTCTGCCAAACTGAAGGCACTTTGCCTGCAAAGCTGTCCAGCCTTGTTGTCCATATCCCTTCCCAGATAGCTTAGGTGACTGCCTGAACATCCACAAAGAAGTCTGTTCCACTGGCCTAGAAACTATACTGTGCAACATCCTTGACACTTCCTCACACAGGACCATTCCCTCATCCTGCCTGTTCCCTTCCAGTCTTTCATTCTTTCCAAAACTAAATAGCAACACTGATAAAAGAAATCAGATGTTGAGACACATTTTGGCATTAGATCAGTAACTGTTTTTTTTCTGATGAGAATTGCACTGGTAGGTTCAAGTGAAAGACAACTTCTATTGCTGTCCTCTTCTTTCCTACCCTCCCGCACTCCAAATAATTATCTATCAGACACGTGCATCAAGATTTCTAAAATATAAGTTTAACCTTTGACAGAAAAACAATGCCCTTTCTCTCTTTACCTCCCAAAAAGTCCCCCAATAACAAGCTTTCCTACCAATCACCTGATAACTCTTCCTGTCCAAGAGTTCACAATGGCTGCCAGCACACTGAACAGCACATAAACACCAGAGCATTCCTAAATTCACATCTGGTTTGCAAGATGTCAGAGCTGTCATCCTCTTACACATGACTTCTCACCTCACCCATCTCTTCCAGATGCTGTTCCTTATAGCAGCACAAAATCACAGCTTGTTGTGGTCACCCCTACCACAAAACTTCCAACTCCTTCTTTTCAGCCCTACAGATAAAGGCTAGAACACACTATACTTAAAATCTACCATGAGCAGAGAGAATACTAAAGAGGCCCCTGCATATTAATGAGGAAGGGTTGCTCACAGTCTGTCTGAAGAGAAAATGGTAACCTAAATGCTGAACCTTTCAGTCCTTCAGAATTGTCTCTATATTTAAAGTTTCAGAGGTTTAGGTTTTTGTCTCTTCTAATAAATACATTTTCCCAAATATTTAGAAAACAGATTGAACTCACCCTTTCTTGGGCCTTTGAAAAATTGTCAGGAAAATCCATGAAACCCAACAAAATGAAGTTGCATATGCCATGGATGTGCATTTTTAGAGGCCAACACATTGACAAGCTGAAGCCTAGCTTCCTGGCTTGACTTTGGCAGAGTAAGGAGAGGCAGGGCTTTGCATAAAGCAGTTTCTGATGTGACTTTACTGCTTGTCCTGGGAGAGCAAAAGGTCTCTGAGTGTTGCAGCATGTGGATATAGTTTATTTTGAACTTCCTACTTCCAGCACTATGCCAGTGATTCCTACTTTTCTCTGCCTGTGAGCCAGGCATATATCACAGTGATCACATCTCTCCCTGTCTCAATGTTCTCCTTTCTCTAGCAATTCCCTTGTATTTTCAAATGCCAGTCTGGCAGTAGCTCAGTATTTTTTCCACACATCTGCAGAAATCTATCCCTAGAGTGTCCACCCATTAAAAATACCCTCAAGTACCACAAGACTGACATATAACAGTGAACAGAAGGCATAAAAGCACTGCCATGTGCTTTTCTTTCTGCTAGTCAGGCAACGCTGTAAACACTGCAGTCAGGTTTCCAAGCCCTAAAGCAAGTCTGTCAGCTAATACAATGCTACATGGATTCAAGTCTAGTAACTGAGATTTCAGCTTCACTCAAATGATTTGCAGCACATACAGCAGAAGCTACACCTCTGCTTCAGTCTTCCCTGAATATACATGAATATCCAGATGGTCAACCAGCCAGCTGAGGATCAATGCCTGGGTTCCTTAAGCAGTAGAGCACAGTATAATTTAGATAAAGGTATTCATTTTTCTCTGCAGCCTAACCCCGGCCCATCTGTAGATGCTGTATGCAATTTAACAAGACAAAAATGTTTTCTGCAGTTACTAATTTTAAAAGAACAACTTTGTTATCCCCCCCCCCCCTTAATTTGGCATTCAGCTATCCATCAGGATAAGCAAAAAGTGGCTTGGCAGATAATTCAGGACATATGGCTTTGAAGAATGGTAATTTAAAAGTACTTGGACAAGTTTCCTCAACTCATTCACATTAATTTGTGCTATTCTCTTTTACTTGTGCTCTAGCAGCTGGTACAGCTAAAAAAGTATAGAAAAATATAATGAATATAATGCAAGTGACAAAAACAATCCCTTTTCCTGAGTTGGATTAATGTATAGTGCAAAAACATCACTCAAAAACTGAGAAACAGAAGAAGGTCAAAGACAATTCAGAGCTGTTAAACCTACATGCCTCATCTGCAGTCACCAGGTGGCACCAAATGTATCCATATATTGATAATTAGGTTAAAACCACTGCACTGGTATGGTCTTTGAAATGCTGAGCACATCATGTATGGCTATTTGATAGAGCCCTGCAAATGAATGATCAGTGGACTAGAGAGTTTAGATCTAACTTTAACAAGATCTGAACATTGTTTTATAGTCTGTTTGTTTTATATCTGATTTGGGAGGGGTGGGGAGTGTGTGTTTGTTTTATTGGGGTTTTGTTACGGGTTTTTGTTATGGAGTGGTTTTTTTTGACTGTTTTGTTTTGTGGGATTTATGTGTTTGGTTTTTCTTTTGGTTTTCTTTGTTTCTTTTAGGAGAAAGCGTAAATTAATATTCAGTGGTGTATCCTAGCTTGCAGATGGTGGTTATAAAACTTTTCCAAAAATGCAAAAACGTGTAACTTGAACTATATGCATTGATTCTTGACCAGAATTAACATATTGTTGCATTTGTCCTCTTTTCTTTTGCAACACTTAAAATGTTTAAAGAATTAATTTTGGAGGATAGCAAGTTCCTTTAAAAGTTACATTTCAGCAGTGCTGAGGAATTGCAGCTTTCAGTTTTATACAGAGCACATTTTCTTCTAGCTTTCTCACATTAACAATGAGCACACGAATTATATAAGAAATTCTCTGCTTAAAAATTATTTCGTTTTACAAATATAGCTACACTATTGTATGAGGTGAAGCTGAAATCAGCTATGCATCATACATCCCATGAATATAAAAAATAGTAGAGCTAATTCATTTAATTGTGAATCATATCAGTTTTTTTCCAGAATTTCAATGTTCATAACTTTTATCACTAATTAAATATTTGGGAAACTGTTTCTTGCATATGGAAGTATTTAGCAAGGTGTTTTTCTTTTTATTAGGACCTGTCTTCTGTAGAAATAAAACTTTTCATCAGGAACTAAAAAAAACAAAAAACAAAACAAAACAAAAAAAACCAAAAAACCCCCAAAACCAAATAAAAAACCCAACAAAACAAAACAAACAAACAAACAAACAAAAAAACCAGCAAAAAGAGTGAAACCTTGATCTCATTGAATTGATGGCAAAACTCCCACTAACTTCAAGGGGCCAGGATTTTACCACACATGACCAGATTTATACAAAGAAGGAAATCAAAACAGCCAAAGACATTATGTTATTAAAAGTACAGAGTTTGAAAATGAATCACTGTATAAACAATACGTCAAATATTTACAAATACCACCAATCAGAAAAGTAAAGTTGCAGTTTGAAATAGTTTCAAAAGAAACTTGAAAGGGAAAACAAAACTTGAAGCAAGAAAAAAAGTATATAAAAAAGTATATAAAAGTATGCAATTCTGAGTATCCACATTTTATATCTTTAGTTTATTTTAATGATTTTTCAGCCAGAAAGTACTTTTTTATTATATTAAATTCATTGTGGCATTACTGCAAAAATGCCACTGGTATTTACATTTTCTGTTCTAACGATTCATGACTATTCTTTATACTTTACAGTAAGACCCCTAGGAAGTGCAACCAGGGAAAGCAAGAAAGAGTAGGAGGAGCAGCACTCTTCACACCAGCCAGCAGTGGAGTCTGTCCCTGAAACAACATGCTTAAGCTTCAGCACAGAGAACCAACCTCTAGACTGGAGCAAAGCAGTTTGTGGATAATTTAACATGGTAGTATTCAAACAAAAAGTAAGTCTATCTTTTGTCTGCTACAGCATGAAGCTCACCAAATAGAAGTTTCACTGTTTGTATTAAAACATTTTCTTTACCGCAGCTGTGGCACATTCAAAAAAGTAGTCCTTAAAGTCAGAAGAACAGTCTGAAATTTAGGCAGCTACTGTTAGGTGAATTTGTAGATTCTTAAGGCTAAAAAGGACCTTATGCTATCTTAAAACAAGTAATTGAGAAAGACAGCAGGAGGTGCTCTCCAGGAATCTCCATTTTTCTCCATTGCTAAGGGCAGCCCAGGGAGCCAGAGCAGAGGTGAGACTTACCTTTGGATGGCTACCAATAAATGGCATGAACTCTGCCCTGCAGAAGGCAGCTCCCACTACAGAGGCTGGCTAAGAGACACACAAGTGTTTTAACTACCATGGGATGGGGCTGGGCACGGATCCTTCAGGGTCCTGGTATTGAAAAATTCCTATACATTGAATTCTTCTCTGCACTACCAGTTGAGGAATAATGAAATGAGACAAACACAATGTGAACCTAGTTTTCATCTCTTTCTCTGACATAAATTCTATTGTCATTTCATAAGAGCTCTGCTTTTACTGTCTCAAAGAGAAGGCAGGCACACACATTTGCAGAAAGACCTAGTGTATTTCTCTCTTTCCATAACAAAGAAGTGTAGAATTAATGTTATTTTATTGGCAAAAATTATACTTTTTATCTATTATCTGCAATTCTATCTATGGCAAGTGCATTATACTGTAATTAAAGTATATTGAATGCATTATCTGTAAAAGGGCTGTGATAATTTCACCATTGAAATACATTAATAGAGTACCTATAACACATAAAATTTGAAACTGATGAAAATAGAATGTAATAGAATAACTACTTTAAAAGTTTTTTTCCTAGAAGAGTCCTAGAGTTTTTTTTAGGCTATGTTATCCTGTCTCCACTATTTTCTTAAAATGAGAAAGATTTGCAAGAGCTAGATATTTCCTAGATATGTCTCAAGTCCCTTCAAGGGAAAGCAGGGTAGATATCAGATCATGAATGAGACTATGTGTAATGATTTTTTTCCTTTGAGAGAAGACAGAGAGAAAGGGAGAGGAGTTTGCATCTTTTTAGCAGTTCTTGGTAGGATAAGCTTCCTTGAGGCAGGACTGAAGTTCTGACCAACTGGGTCATGTCTACCAGTTTTGCCTTCCTGAGCTGGGATATGATGACCTCCATATGGATGGGTTAAAGCATTTTATGGGAGTTTCATAATTAATTCAAATGGACTACATATTAACACTACTAGTCTCTCTTAAATTATTTGCTTCTTTGAATGACTAAAGACTTCTCAATAATATCTGCGGGATCTAATGTTATCATTATACAGAGGGGAGGTATGGGGAAGACAGAGAGACTTTTAACCAAGGCCTGTAGTGACAGGAAAAGAGCCAACAGTTTTAAACTGAAAGAGGATGGGTTTAGAATAGACAGAAGGAAGAAAATTTTTACAGTTAGGATGGTGAGACACAGGATCAGATTTTTCAGAACCTGAGAAGTTCTGGGTGCCCTGTCCCCGAAAGTGTACAAGTGTTCAAAGATGGGGCTTTGAACAACTTTGTTCAAGGAAAGGTATCTCTGCCCATGGCAGGATGTTAGCACTAGATGATACTTAAAAATCCTTTTGAGTTGAAAAAATTTCTGACCCCATGATGTGTAAACATAGATGAATACAATGCATACAGCATCAAAGTAATAGATTTTCTGATTTTAAGTACTGTGTGCAGGGATGATGGGTGGTTTTGTTACTGTTTTACTTACTTCCTTTCCACAATTCTTCTCTTTACATTAGACCAGACTACAAACTCAGAAAATCCTGCACATACCTGCTTCTCTCCACTGGGCTTCTTGTGATTTAACAGCAGCTCCACGGCCCCAACCACCTCCTTCCGTATGGCATGCAACAGAGCATCTCCCACGTACACGTTAAAACTTAGGAGCAGCTCGATGAGCTCAAGGTTCTCATTTTCGATTGCAATGAGGAGTGCAGTTCTTCCCAGGGGATCAATGCAGTTAATATTGATCTTGAAATAAATTTCTGCCTCCTCCAAAGCTTTCTTTACACTGGCGTAATCTCCTTTCTCCACGGCGTTCAGGTAGGCTTTCTCTGAGTGGGACAGTTCAGATTCTGCCCGTACAATGCGAAGAGGGATTCGATCTCTGTAGGGAGCATTGACACTTCTCTTGTAGTAGAACTGGGCCATATTTTATGCCATTCTAATTCTTTTTCTCTGCAACATGAAAATAAAGATTAAAATCAATACATGAGCTTGGGGGTATGGTGCACCAAATTAATATTTGTACTATGCTAGTATATAAAACTCATACTAAAAAGTGGTGTTGAAACATACAAAATGTTGTTTATCAACAGAATATGTAAGCAAAAGTGAAAGCTAAAACAGTGTTTACCAAGTGCTTTATAACTTTCCAAGTCAAAGCATATCTGTCAGAATATCATTTCCTTGTAAGCTTTTTTTAAAAATCTGTGGTAAACAAGAAATGATATGATAGAAAACAGTTTACCGCCGAAAGCGTAGCTCCACTTAATCCTTAATTTCTTGACTCAGTTCTGCAAGAACTTAAAGAGCACGGTCACCTGTCTCAAACACTCTAAAGTCCACAGAAAGACTTTGCCATGGGAAAAGCATAGAAAGGAGAGACAGGATGGCAACAGAGGTGAGATCTGGATAGTTCATCCTGATAGTGCTTCCAGTCAAAAAATTCCCACTGCAGCAAACTATATAGAAACGCAACTGCTCACGCACATATCACTGGCGAAACAAAGATCCCTCCAAAGATCATTTATGGGAAAGAGAGCATCTGTGACCACCAACAACCACTAAAGCCTCCTTCTCTCCCCCAGATATGCCTCTGTGGATATCTTGAAATTGGACTGCAAAATAAACCACTACTGCAGAGACTTGAGATAAGTGAAAGGTGGTACTACTGTTCAAGCACTGTCTCAGACCTAAGGGTAGGTTAACAAAGCCTGGGGAGGAGAATGGATCATCGATAATGGACATAAAGAATGTAGAATTTCTGGGCCACAAGGAAAGGCAATTAAAAAACTGTGCTGAAATCATCTCCGACTTGGTAAAAGGTAATTCTGATAGAGAGATAGTCTGACATCCTACAACAAACCATACATTGCTTGAGGATTGTGTGTGGACAGCTAAATACAGCTTTTACATCTTCCTAGTGCTGCTCGAATACCCTGGCAGGCACAGATCACACAGTTCAGTGGTGAGTTTCCCTACTAAGATTTTGATTCAATCTCATATGCTGTTAGAAAAACATTCACACAAAATGTTTTTCCAACTACAGCTTACTAACTTATAAATTAAAATTCAGAACATAAAAGGAAAAACAAAATCCATAGGAGATAAATTCCCAAGGACTGGTAGATAATAGTCACAGTTTTGATTCTGTACTACTCAGTTCTAAAGCTATAAAACAACTCTAAAGTCTTATGTATAGTAAAGCATATAATGTCTGTCCTTTTATTCTGTATACTTTACTCAAGGACTTTGCAACAAAAAAATCCCTCTAACAAAATTATTTTCTCCTTTCTACCTGGGAAAAAAGGAAAAGAAATGGGGCAAGAGGGAAGAGAAAAAATTGACCTCAAAGAACAAAGTAGAAAAAACAATTTCCCTCTGCTGTTCAGTTAGAGGTTGAACACCTTACTAGAGAAGGAACTGTAGTTTCCTGTCATTCTCAGCTGATAATGCAAGTTGCATTAATCCACTGCCTTTTTCTCCCCTTTCTTCCGTCATTAAAATATAATATCTGTTAAGATTCTATAGCAACCTATAATACATATTTTTATTATTATGAGGATTTGATTCATCAAAAAAAAGTCACTAAATACTGTGTTTACAAAAATAAAACATTTCTTTTTATTTTGTCTACACATAGACACAGGTAGATAGAGTTGTCTAGCAACTGTTACTGTGCAGTCACATATAAATGCATTTATATGACAGATTTACATGGAGCTGTAAGAGCTAGAAACAGCCAGCAGCAGTACAAAAGTCTCCAGATGCTTGGAGTGTCTCTGCAGGAGGAAGTCTAAAGAAACAAGAGGTCAAATACACTGGGGCAGTGTGAGGAGAATGAAAAAATACTTATGGTGCAAACTTATAAAAAGTGCAATTATAATTTCTACAGAGTCCATACACCTGACATATTATAAAAATACTTCAGAGAAGAAATAAAGACAAAATAACTCTATTTAGTGCTTCCTGCCATGTCATAGAAATAGCAGCAGCACCTGAGCAGGAGAATTAGATAAAGAAAGGAAATCATAATACTTTGATAGAAAAGTGATTCTCATGAGAAAATATTTTTTCTTATCAGGCAGTTTTGTTTACACCTGCTACAGACCACTATTTCAAATTATAAGGGACTGTTTCTCTCATATGTTGTTTTTCAGGGAGGATTGGTAACATTCCACCTTCTTTGCAAACTTTTACCACTTCCTCTCTATCATTATTGAATATATATATTTTTTTTATTTCTTAAGAAAATATAATATTAATTTTAATAACCCTGAACAAATATCTGGATTTTTTTCTCTGCTGCTGTATCGTGTATAAGTACATATACATGCATATTAGAAACACAGATGTTTCCCCATCAAAGCTCAAGAAAAACTGCCATCAGATTTCCTTGACATTTATTCAACTATATTTTCTTCCTCTACATATATGATCATATCCTCCCTATTTTTCCAGGGGACCCTGAGCTGCACTTCCCTTATTTGCAGTCCCCCTACCCAGTCACATCCAGGGGCAAGGGGAGAATTGGAGTAAGCCACCAGCAGGCACCAAGGGCCTCTGTGACAAGTCACTTTTATTACTGCTCGCAGATGTACTGAAAACCTTCCAGAGACAGAAAGAGACCCAAGTGACAACACATCACCTCCAGCAGATGGGCAGCAGGAGGGATATGGATATGCTTCTTACTATCCACATGTGCAACTTCTGAAATCCTCACTGACACCAACCTTCTAAAGATACTTCATTTCCAACTCTGAGCACTCTTAGACTTACTATAGCATTATACTATATATATATAGATAGATAAATATAGCATTATACTACATAGCTTCTTCTGTATCATCAGAAACACAATTTGATTTTGCTCATGAGTTTGTTTTTCAGACTACTTGCATGGGAAAAAAAAAAAAGAAAAAGAAAAAAGAAGTTAAATTTCACAAGTAACTATGGCATCACCCTGCTCAGGAAACCAGAACATTTATGACAAGTGAATAACGTGCTGATTTCTCTGTGATCTTCTGAAACTATTTTATATGCACTTTTCATGGCAAAAGAAAATTTCTGACATTTTCTAGGTTTATGAAAGTATGAAATTTTCTTTCTAAAATAGATCTGTGACATACCAGCTTTAATCTGACACAGAACCCAATCTGATACACAGCAAAAATGATGTTCAAAGAGAATTTTGGAAAGCAAGACTAGCTCTAATAAATCCCAGTCCAAATGAAGCATAAAGTTTCTTCACTGTCAGTCACCAGAACTGAATGTTCCATTTCAACAAGAACAAAAGAAATGCAGATAAGCTTTTGATTTCTGAACCCAGCATCAGTCCAGATACTGCCTTGTAACCAAATGTCTAGGCACAAACTTTAACATGCTCTAGCACTGGGGTCAACTGGATAGGCTGTGCCCATTCTATTAAACATACTTCACCCAAAAGAAAGACAGTTGAATGAGAACTGTCTTCTGTGAATAATTTGGGGTGATGCCAACTCCTACACTGTGCCTCAGTGTGTAGGAAGATGTTAATTGTATTGAGCAATTGGGCTGAATCCAGGGACTGCTTAAACAACTTTGGCTGCAGGTGATGGAGTTTCACTGACCATGACTGCCGTCCAGCACTGTTTATTTACAATTGTTATAGCTGTCAACACAGTACGTGGGGTCCTCACCTTAAAGTAATTTTTCATTGTTAGAGCCACAATCAGTTTCAGATTTGAAAGCTAACAATAGCCAAAGTACCAATTTGTACTTTAACACTGAGTCGAGCATACAGGAGAAAAACTGAGTAACTCAGTGTGGTGCACATTCCCTATAAGACTGTTAATTTGGAAAAGAGCCAAACCTCTTGATTTTTCACTGGTTTAAAATCCCATATAGTCAAAGTTTTAGTAAAGCAAAGAACTTTACTTAGTATACAGCTGTAGTGGATGATGGGGAGTATGCTGTAATGTCTGCTTACACATGCTCGGGCTTCACAGTCAGGAAGGCAGGACACCAGCTAGAAAAAACAACTTTTAGGGTCCAAGGTACAATGGTTTTATGGTGGATTAAACTCCATCAGCATTTTATATCAGCATCTTACGAGATCAGTACCTAGGAGAGTCTGAGTCCGAGACACTGGATGAGGTAAACCTTTGAGGAGATGACATAGATTACTTGATGTTTTTTGTAGAAGACAGGATGAAATTTAATAGCATTTTTGGAGAGTTTAAAGCATGGTGCTTCATATACAGCATAAAAACGGGCTGTAACTTTACTTAATGCCAAATGGGATTAACCTTTTACCTTCTAGGGTTGATCTTACATTAAGTCTTAGTTGAGATGATAGGATCTTAAAACAGTGACCTTTAAAGTCTACAAGACTACTATCACACTGAAGTTTGAGAAATAACAAAATACAAATAAAAGACCAATGACAGACATTAGAAATTATTAACAGATCTTAGAGGGGTTGGATGGGGTCAAGCATACAGTATTGCAAATCTGCATATTCTTTAAAATAAGAGACATTCCGGAACTCACTTCTTCAACTACAGCTAAAACTGAGCCTAGTTTCATTTACCTTATGGGAAAAAATCTGATAGCTCACCCATGAGAAAAAAAAAGAGCATCACTAGGTCACAGAAGTATCATTAGATGACAATATTAGTTCATCTTCCCGGTTTTATTTCAAATACAAAAAGGCACTCTTCAGAAAAATAAAAGATGCATGGTTACCTCTTGCTGATGGGTAGCAGTATGCAAATGTCCTTGGGAACCTATGGGAATGACCTTGAAGCTTGAACTGTTTGTTCTTGCTCAGAGGGAAACAGTGACGTGTTTAGACCTGCTACCAGAGCAAAGGAGAGAAAGACTGCTTTCCACTGGCTGACATGAACTTGCTCTTTGAAATGATGGAAGATGGACAATGTGAGTCCAGCCTACATGCAGTAGGCAGCCAGTTTAGGGTGGAAAGGACAGGGAAGGCAATAACACAGATAATGATCTTAATGAATGACTGCAACATCCAGTTACGTCGACCTTCCTGTCTCCTTGGCTGGTGTTATTCTCCTGGGTAAATTCAAGGAGCTCTCCAAAATAGTTTTCAAGATAAAAGTACTTCAGTGTCATCTGGCTACACAGAAGGCTGCCTTCCAGCATTTCCAACAGTAGCACTGACCTAATGCTCTGTGGATGTGATCCTGCAGCAGCCGCACAGCACGACAACATTTCTCAGGGGACGCGGGGAGTGGGCTGTCCCTGCTCATGGAGAGGGTGGGTGGTCTTTCTCCAAAATGAGAAATGGGTGAGAGAAGAAGCCTGTACACAATTTCTGTTGAGAAATGTGTTGGGCAGAAATGGTCTGACTGTGGAAGTTCACTTGAGAAGGAAAGGAGAGAGGATGCAGATTAAGTTGGGAAATCTGGGGCAGGGTCATTACTGGTGGGAATTATGCTACGAGTAGCAGTGACTTTTCTAAGTTTCAGGGTATGTTTTCACACAGAACCACATGCCTTCCCATGCTTCCTATGATGAAGTACAAGGCAGCATGCAGTTTGGCCAGAAAAGGGAGAGTTTGGGCAGACTGCCCAAATACTTTTAGTGAAGACTTGCTAATAAAAACACTCCACTGTGGGTCCATTTTCAGATGTACAAGCTAAGCCAGACCGAGGATAAGTCAAGACACTTTTCAAGTATTTAGGGGCAATAGAGAGCCAGCTGTGAAGAGATTTGTGTACATACATATATCCTCACATAAGCATTTTATTACTGGCTGCTGCCCTCAGAGTGGAATGTGTATTTTGTGGGGAGCCTTGAAAGAGGCTGAACTTAAATAAAAACTTCAAAAGCTGCCAATAAATAAAGGCTAGTTAGGGAAAACTCTTCAAGTTTTTGAATGTATTGGCCTGTTTCCATCCACCTCCTTAGTGGTTCTGCCCTCACACTGCTTAGAGACACTTGAGTTAGTGTATTTTAATGATTTTACTAAAAGACTTCAAGAAAATAAAATCAGAGAAATTTATATCCTAAGCTCACCTACCATAATAATCCAAAATTCAAGTAAAAAATAATTACAATGATCAATCAAGTTAAAATCAAATTTATATCAAAGCAAACAATTTAAACTCAATAGTAAAGAATGTTCCACAATTTAGTTAGTTAGTTAGAAACATAAAATGTAATTATACAAGTCTATAAGAAGATGATCACCCACTGCTGACAAACCCCAACAAAAGAATTTGATGGAAATCGGACAAATGTATAATTTGGTTGGTTAACTCGTCTAACAATTAAACCTATTTACTATCTGGACCAAAGCCTGACAAAAATAATGGCATTTTTTTCCTATGTACACTTATGTGATGACTAACCCCTTCCTGCCCTTGTAGCAATAAAGACTTCAATGAAAAGAACAGAAAACCAGAAGTTTGATAAGCCCTATTTACCAGAAGTCATAAAATGACAGTTTTGTGTCACTCATGACTTTTAAATGTGCAGAACATGCCCTTATGAATAGTTTGATGAGGCATTATACAAGCTTCTTAAATCCAGGGGAACAGTTCTTTCCAAAAATTTGTCTGCATGGCCAAATTGTAATTTATATATATGCCCAAATAATAATTCAGGATTAAAAGTCTCCTGCTAAATTAAAAGAGGAATGAAAAAGATAATTAGTAACAATAAGAGAATTTGCATTTCTAGGGAGTGATGGCATCAGAAAGCGGTCATGTGGATTTCCTAACTGACAAAGGCATGTCTATCATAGTGCTCTATAGATCTGTGGCCAGCAGCAATTATGTGAGATTGGTAATAGCTCAAATACTTCGAGAACCCTTCTGGAAGTTTGTATTTTCTTATATGGAAGAATGTCAGAAGAAGGTACATTGTTGTATTATAACATAAAAACTTTTAAAATAGATCACCTGAAAATCTGAACAACAAATCTATCTCCTCAACACTTCCTTATGAACTGCTTTCTGAAGTATTATATAAAAGTCTCTTCTAAATAACGAATCTTCTCTGAAACATATAATTATTTCAGCATGTTATTCACAGAAAAAATATATTTGACAGCTAGAAAATAGGAAATAATTGATACAGAAAACTTTCACTGTGAGAAATGCATCTTGTCAATATTTCCAACTGCCAGAAGATTAATTCTGCACACTTATAGCCCAGATTTTCACTCATCTAGTTTAAAAAGTTATCATCCAGATTTATTTCTGGAAATAGCAAGGAAACAATTTCATTTTGAAGCACCTGTGTTATGCTTTCTTCATCTTAAGTCGGAGGGTACAATTTTATCTAAACACAAGCTAGCCTACCTCAGATTCTCAGTGTAGAAATAGCTCCTTGGCAAGACAGTCAAATAAAAGCGAAGAGAACAGCAAGTAACATTAACATTTCAGGAAAATCACAGTTGATTATCAGAAACTCTTTGAAACAATACTTTAACTATCAAGAAGCTCAGATGTTATCAGAGATTCACAATCTTTAAGGATTACTACAAATACCTCATCTGAACTCTGACATAAGGCTGGTTGAGGGAAAATCAGCAAGGCTTCCTGGGCCTGAAAAACCTGAACTGGAAAAGGCTTCCTGAGCCACCAAATCCAGCCTCTCACACAGGCAACTTCCTCCAACAATCTGACCCTCTAAAGATCAGACTCCCTGTCAGAAGTAGCTGGAATCCTTGCTTGACCCACTGCTTCTGAGTGGTGGTGGTGGACAGACTCATGCCTCCAGCACGACAATTTCCTCAGTCCTAAATTATGTTACACTGTTGAGGACTATTGACAGGATTATCCTTCTTCCAGCATAGTTGGAGAAAAAGCTATCCTGCTTTAGACTTCATTTTGCCAGGCTGCACAAATATGTCTCCTTTACAGCTCCAGCCTATTCCTTGCAAATTGGTGCTGCCTGAAACACCTCAGGATGTCCTATCTGTCTCCAGTTGCTCTCCTGAAAAGGCACAGGTCCCCTCTAGCTCCTAGTCACACCCCAGACCCCTGGTACCCTCAGGCATTCAACTAGTAATAGATGTCTACAAGTTGTCAGTGAACTGAATCTTCAGATTCCTTCTGTGTTTGCACTACTCCTTTGCCACACCACTTTTTCTGAGTGACCAAAGTGTACGAGTCACTCCGAGACACATTTTCCTGCCTTATATGATTTCAATAATTCTCTATATCATGCTTGGATATTTTACTTGATAAAGTTCTAGACCTACAATCACCTTGTTCAAGACTACATCATAATCATCAACCTTTAATCTGCTAAAACTCAAGCTCTTTTCCCTCTCAGCTATTTTCAGTCAATAAACTTCTGATAAAAGGAAAAAAAAAATACTTTTAAAAATTATTCTGTAAATGCTGAAGTAATTTGCACTTTTAGATAGATTATATTAACTTTTTATACTCTCCTTCCCACAATAGTGGAATAACTGGTCTCACGGGCAAAGCAGAAGAAAGCTCATAATGCACGTACCTAATTCTGCAATGATGCATATATATAAGAACTTCCTTTCTTCCAGCAATCATCTTCCCCCCAGAGCCTGAGTTTTAGTCACTTTTCTCTTTACTTAGATATATCACACAGGTCTCTGCTTCTGTTTTTTAGTAGTCAGTAAGTCTGACTCCATGACCTCTTGTAGTTAAGAATGTCAAATGTTCTCTGTGAACATCATGAACTTTATATTTGACGACTTCGTTCTAAATATATCCGCCACCATTTTATTTAAGATAGGTGGAATATAAATATGAGCCTTCCTTACTTTCTTTCTCATTTTATTTTATTGGTCATATTTGCCAATAAGGCAAAACAAAGGCAATTATCAAGTGGCTAAAAAGAGAAGCTTGTACTGTTTATTCTTTTTTCCAAGTGAGTTGAATGATACTCACCCCAGTCTCTTACTAGTGAATATAAGAGGTAAACAATGTAGATATTAATCACATTGATGCAACCTACACAAATTTGGACAGCCTGCTAAGGTTCTAAGTTGTAATGTATTTATCTTGGTTTCCTTCTAGAGCAAGCAGAAAAAGAGAAAGAAAATCCTGCTGCAAGCAATTGCATCAAATCTCCATTTCTTTCTTTTGACGGCACAGGTGGGTATGAATCTAGGCCTGAGAATCTGCATTTGAAGAATTTCCTGAACCAAAGATGTTCAGAAAGTTCCTTTTGAAAAGAAAAAACATGAAAATAAGAAATTGCATTTAGTCAAAACCAAATTAATATAAATGTACAAAGGAAGAAATACCCTACCTTGATTAGAAATATCAGGAATATCTCCTGATATGCAGGTGCCTGTCACTACTGTAAGTCAGAGAGAGCAATAATGCCAGTTATGCCTGCAATAATGCAGGTTATAAGCCAAATTTATTTTGGAAAGATTTCCCTTTGCAGGAAATTTATTTCTCAGTATAATACCCTCCTAAGTAAGAATACATATACCGGCACATAAGTGATTGCACCATGAGTTGTGCTCCCTTTCAGATGCTGTGCTAATCCAACACATCAAACCATTTCTGGCCACTAGAAATCTCATTAAATTTCCTGAAATATTAATGAAAATCACAGATTTTCAAGGGGTATGTACATAAAATTCTCTATAACTGGCACGGGAAATAATACTTACTTTTTCTTGAAACTGGTTTTGTAAAAGATGAAACTGACCCTAAGCCACATAAAGAAGTTGACCTTCAAATAGATATTTGGAAATTCTTAACATTATTCCCCATTGTGCAGGTGTATCCTACACTCTGTAGTCCCCTGCATGCTGACATTGCAGTTATATACTGAGTGTAAGAATTTTTTTCAAACTCAGCTGCTGTTCATGGAGTTTCCATTTGCAATTTTGATTTTCTTCTAAAGATGAGAGTATATACAAATCTGAGCATACCCCCAAGATAAAGCCAGCCAGTAACAAGGCCATGTACTTCTACTAATTAATGTTCATGCTCTGCCTTGAAAATATTTTATTGATTCCATGCATCTACTAGAGTATCATTGCAAAATACACTGTTTAAAATACTAATTTCAGTCTAAAATTACTCATAGTAGATACTCTAGCAGATGCATGGAATAAAAACAATGGTGGAAATCTAATGATGACTCAGTTAGAAATTCCATGCACAGGAGATGCATTAACTAAATAAGCAACAGGTTATTCTGGCCTTACAGTAACATCTTCCCTGAAAGCACAGCTTAGCACACATCCCCTCCAGCCATTGCTTCCCTGACACTGAAGTGGTGTACTCAGCAGGGACCTCCACTTGTCCCTGCAGGCCTGCTGCCTCCCAGGGTCACACCACCTGCCAGGCCATCCACAGCCAGCTGTGCTGGACACTGCTCACTGCTGAAGTGGGTCAGTGCCCTGATGTTCTGGGCACTACAAACATCAGTGGTTTCTATTAAAGGAAATCTAAAATTATGGCATTCTTTCCATTGAGAGCTTCAGCTTCAGACATGCAATAAAACTTAACAAATAATCAGGAACTGCTAACGTACTACCATCCTTCATAAAAAGAGTTGATACTATTTTACCAGTGCTCTAAGGAGAAAAGTCAGACAAACAACTGAAAATAATCCCATTTAAAATTAATATTTTTGAATAGAAAGAAGAGTCCTTTTAGGAATGATTAAGAATCAAAATATTCAAAGTGGGGTTTTTTTGGTTATGTTTTTTTGTTTTTTTTTTACAGCAGCGAAAACTTCCGACTGTCAGGGATATCAGGGAGAGCACGTTACTGAAAAATAGATCCCTCAGTTCTCTACACTCACTGCTTGGAACAAGGAGGAAAATTAAATGCCATTCGTATATACTGTACTTGAGTGCTCACTTACTGCTGGTTGTGTAAGGAGATGCTTACTGAGATTTTAAGGTTGTTCACAGCAACAATTCTCATGGTAAAATGAGCAATTTGTTTTCCAGAGGTAGAACTGTTTCTAGACTAATCACACTCATTTGCTTAAATAGTAAGACAAATGGGACTAATTCAAGGGTAGTATAATTTAGATATTGCCTTTACAGAGTAGTTCCAAAGCTCATTGCACAGAGGCATGACAGTGAGAACTTAATCAAGCTAATTGTCTCAAAACATAAGGTCAACCTCAAGGTAGAAATACCAACTGCTAATAAAACTCTTCTTCTCAGAAACAATTACTCAGTTTGACTGAACAAGAGTATCTCAATCCTACATTTTACAGATATCAGTAAGAGTAAAAAACATTCACAATTTTTAGCAGTGGCTTAGCAACTGATAGGACCTGGCCAGAAAAGAGATTATAAAAACATAAAAACAACAAGAAATGGGCAGTGGATCATGCAACAGAATATGTCCATTGGAATATGGTAAATAACACAGAATTGAGAATTAGCCAGTGGCAGTGGACCCTACAAGTATACTCTCATTTATTTCTGAAAAGCAACCAACTGTTTGGATGAGAGCTGTGTCAAAGTGCTGCATATATTTGACAATCATTTACTGGCAAGTTTTTGGCATTTTGCTTCAGGCAATCTCATGTCCTTAAACTACTTTTGGGAGAATAAAACTGTGGGTGAGATTCAGTTCAGGGTTAAGACACCTACGTTAAATGTCTAAATGTAGACATCGACATTTGAGATAAGTCCCCAAACTCCCTCTGTTGTCAGTGGATAAAAAGGATGGGATTAAATTTTCCAAACAGAGAATGACCTTTAAGATATCCTACATGTCTGAGACATCCTTGGGGACAGGCCAAATAGAATACAACCTTCTTTGTCCACAGGTAGAATCCAAGAAGGATGCCATATCAGATGTCACTATACACATACCTTTTAGCCAACTTTATCACAGCTTTAGTCAGTAAAACTAGCAACACTAGCAAAGTGATTCAACTCGCCTTGGGGATCAACATGCCAGTCAGTTCCAACAGGTCATAGACTGTTTCCTCACCTAGCACACTTATGGACACCTGCATGAATACCCTGCGTGGGCCTCGATGCAGATCCCACATGGTGAGCAGCATTCTGTTGCCTGAATATTGGTGTGTAGGGCCACAAGATTGAGGTTTCAGATATGAACTGGGTCAGGTGAAAGTCATGACTAGCAGGGAACAGGCTCCCTCCAGGACAGGTATGATCATTACACACTATGAAGAGCCCAGGAGCACACTGAGTTTAGATGTCTGCTGGGGGAAGGAAAAATGCAGACCATCTGCTTTAAGGCAGCTGCAACACCAGGGGGTTTATTGTCAAACTGCTTCCTGGCTGTGCAGTCTATAGAAAAGCCCATGCAAAGGAGCAGAGACAGGAAGGATCACGTCTCTTCTCCCCATGGTGTCAGAGGGTCAGCAAAAGCTGAGACTTCAAGGCAGCTGCAAACATCCTGTAACAGATAGGAGATGCCTGTGCAGCTTCACCTCACTGCATGCGTTGAGTTTGCCATGCACTTGTGGCTACTAATAGGAAAATCAAGAATGTCTCCCATCAAATCAATATCTGATGAGAAAATGAAGATATAATACATTTGGCACAGATGAGGCTGTTGCAGGCACTGCTCCACTTTTGGGACAATCAAAGTTTTGCCTTGACACAAAGTGCTAACAGGCAACCAGGTGTTATCATCCCACAGCTTGATACCCTGTTACTCCACATTTGAGCAAACGTCAGAGCCCTTCTGGGCTGCCATCTGGTTATTTCTGATCTATGATATTTGGCTAACTACTTGCCCTACTAGAAATATATATTGCTAGGATTAAATCAGAGTTGCCAAGATCTCCCAATAATTTTCATAGATACATGATTATCATATCACATTAGAAAGGCAAAACAGCACAGAATATAAACATTGAACACATATGCATGTATTTCAACACCAGGAGAGAATGTTTCACAGTCCAACACACTTCACTACTCAAAATGCTTTCCAGATATTTTGCTGTATTTCACTTTGCTATCTCACACCCCATTACTTCTAATTATACTCAACCCTGACCTATTTGAGTAAATTTTGCTAACAGCCTGCTTATTGACATCCACTCATCCAAGTTGATTCCATCTATGACATCTAACAACTAGAAAGATTTGGGGTGAACTGGCTATATGCTTGCCTTTTGCTAGGGGAAGACGGGCAAAGCTTTCTACTACTTTCACATTTTCAGTGGTGACAGCATAAGATGGCTTCAGTACCATGTGTTGCCCCTGAAGCTAGTATTTATCCTTACCTTTTACTCCACATTTTTTCATCAACTTATTTTATTTACACCTCTCCTCCAAAAGAAATCCAAAAAAATCAAACCCCCTTTCCCCCCAATAAAACCACCCAACCAAATCCAAACCAGACTAAACCAAAAATAGGAAGTATAAAGGAAATTAATCCACCTTTCTTGTGAACACTGTTAGCACCTTATCTGCAAAACTTCAATTTGTGTTAGGTAAGAAGGTAAAAGTAAAGAACTGAATTGGCTGGTGACCAGCTCTACTTCTACAAGTCCAGTATGATTTGATGAGAGCAGATGAGCGACTGCTAAAATAGCTAATCTCTGCCACACTGCTTTTAACAGCAAAGCAAGGCTGATCAAGAGCAACCAACCAAAGAGGAAGCAGGAGCAGGTGTACCTTTGCCTGTGTGACATGAGCCCTGCTGTCTCAGCTATATTCAGAAAACAACCTTCTACCACACATATCTGCATGTGACAGAACCAAGGCATAAGGAAGGCACCAGTCTTCTAATTGAGACTTGCTTTGTGCTCCTCAAAAGCATGTGCAAAACTTGAGTGGGTCATGACAGTGCACTGGAGCTGTTATTCCTAGAGGAATAGATACCCTAAGGCTGCATCTGCCTCAGCAAATATCACAGTGCAGAAGAGCAGAACTTACTGAGAGCCCTGTATTTCAGGATATTTACCTCAGATGAGCTGTATCCTGCTCCTGCAAGGTGAGCATTAGCAGGTGGGGTGTGCCAGGAACACACCTGGAGTCAATGATCTGTCTTGGGATATAGACCACAGGCTCCAGGCCTCTCTGCAGTGGTAAACAAAGTGTGGTAGCAGGAGGGAAGAAATCACTTAAGAGGGTACTTGATGTTATGAAACTATACTAAGGTAGATGTATCTATAATAATTCAATCTCTCGTTTTTCAGTTTGGAAACACTAGTGCTGACATAAATTGCTCTGATCATTAAATACCTAAGAAAGTTTCCCCTAGTCCACTGGTATTTTTGACAGTATCACAGCTATTTCCATGGGTTCTGGTGACTAGTAAATGAAGTTATTTTTTTAAGAAGCACCTAACTTAATCAAGGGAATGGTTCAGTTACATATAAAGCAGCATGATCTTTAGTGCTGAATAAGTTCTTACTCTCTATGTTGAGTCACTCAACTATGATTCTATGATTTAAACTCCACTTCCTCATGAAGACTGTTGCTCCCAATCCTTCCCCCCCCTTCTTCACAGATCTACAGGAAATTGTTCCCCTTCAAGTAAGATACTTGGTCCTGAAAATAAAAATATTATAATCCATTTTTCAGGAAAATTACATTGGATCACTGCTTTCAAACCAGAAATAAATGTTAAGAATTCTTGGTGTTCACAAAATGGTTCAGTATTAAGAGCACTGGGTCAAATATTGAACAAAGCATACATTCTAATCACAATGTTGTTCTGAAGCATAATATTTTTCATTATTCCTGCTGAATTTTGCCATTTAAAAAGAAATTCAAAATTCACTACAATAGGGAGAAGGGACAAGAGTGTAATGTCACGGACTAGTGCTTAGAACACTTCCCTGAAAGAGCCATGCTCAGTTCAGCATTCAGGACTGGCTAGAAATAAGTGCTCAGGAGATAAAATAGAAACCTTAGGGTAGATCTCTTACAAACACAAACTTATAATCATAACAGGACTGTAATCAGAGTATGCTCAAATTTATTACATGGTCTAAAAATTCAGAATATTAACTCAAAATTATAATGTAATTTTTACCTTATAAACTTTTTGCTTCTCATGTGCCATAGCAAAATGTTGTTCTGCCAGTGCGTAATGTTAATTTTGAACATGTATTGAAAATAATTTATACTTATGCTTTCTATACATTCTATAGTACAGACCAAATGAGCAGAATATAATAATTTAAAAAGTTATTCTATTTTGGATGGCACTACAGACTTCAAACATTTTAAATCTTAAACTCTATCCATGATTTGTACTGACCTCAACAAGTCAAGAATAATTTGACTCCAGCTACATTTTTTTTCCCTTTTTGATTGAAAACAAACCTCTGTGGCTGTTTTCCTAATTTTGTACAAATAATGGACCAACAAGCGTAGAATACTATGGGCTTTTTAATTATTCTTCAGAAATTCTGCAAGTCAACCTTGATAGTGAAACACTGCTTGAGATAAAAGGACAAAACACAACTTTAATTATTTAACTTTAATACTTACAAATATATCTGGAGAAGACTTCTTGGAACAAAAATTGAGGGATTTCCAATTGCATATGTTCACTTGCAAGTCAGAACCACCTCTGTCATCTAGGAATTTGTCAGAGTTCCTGATTTTATTACTGTGTGGCCTTTTTAGAAGCAAATCTGCTTAACTGTTACCACTATGCTGAGTGTGAATAAAGATGTTTGTATATTCCTCTTCTTAAGACAATGTTCTCAACACATCACCCACAAATGCCTAAATAGAGTTACATTGTATTTTGATACTATTTTAATTATTACTAAAAAAAAAATCTAAGAAAAAGCTCCTCATTTGAGAGAGAGAGCTTTGTTCTTCTCAAATCTTTGTTCTTCTCAAATCTTTGTTTCAGGAAACATGGCAACATTCTAAATTGCAGGGATCATTTGGACCAAATTAATCTTCATCACGGATATTTCCTCTGAAAATACATTAATATGACTCAAATCTTGTGTATTTTGCAAAATGCAGATAGAGACAAAGATATCAAGTAAAGGGGATCTGAGATATTTCCTTCTGCTTAGACAACCTTCAAAGTGAATCCAGTTATGCCTTTTTTGAATAGTTAGACTTCAGCAAAATAATCAAACTCCAAGGACTATTTCATCACACTTGCAAATAGAGTTAAAGGAAAAAGGCTGTCAAGTTGCATCAAGTTAATGCACTACAAATAATTACACTCCTATAACACCATCACTCTCTATCTCAAACAAATCAGTTGCTAAGTGTAAAGTTCTAAGCTTTTGTCAGCCAACTGTTAAACAGTTCTAACGCCTCTACCCCAAGCTTATAAATCAAGAAAAAGTGTTGCTAAAATAAGATGTTCTGAATTACAACTTCCACCATGGTCTAGCCAACAAATAAAACACACCTCCTTACTTATATAATTGATTTTGCTATAATACCTAGAAGATAACCCCTGAAACACAAAGCAACCATGGTGGCTGCTGTATAAGTTACGTTGGAATACAACAGAAGACATATGGAAAAAGAAATGGAAGTACAAGTGCCCTGTGTCACATGCTATGCCAGAAACATCCTTGGAAAAAAGCTGACAGACTTTTTTCTGTACTTTTCCTGCTCTCTGGCCATTAATTCACAAAGTGTATCAAGGCCACCCAGTTTAAGAGCATAACCAACTTATTAGTTAACATATTTCAACGTGAGTGAGATGACCAGGCAAAGAAAAAAATCTAACAATGAAAAGATGACAGTGCAATGAGTATCAGTAAGTTTGAAAGTGAAATGCATGAGGAATTTCCGTAATTCCAGTGGCTTCTCAAGACAGACACCAACCGGGATGATTGTGAAAGCTTCCCATGTCCTGATACTATGTCTTCACTCCCACCAAGACAAACAGTCAGTTTCATCTTTGCCCACAAAGTGAGATCATCATTTCTAACTGGCATGTAAACTGTTGCGGAGGTATTCCTCCCACCTAAGTTTAGTTGTCTAAATTTAGGTGTCCACAGTAGTCTTAGTTAAATTTAGTTGATTAACTAAGGGAAGTCCTCCTTTACAGTCAGTGTAGTGAAACAGGCTGCTACAGATTCTTCATATATATATATATCTTAGATACTTTCTTTAGAATTAGATTAATTCCTCCTGGAGACCTTGTGGGCTACAAGGGAGACTGACACTGATTTGTTTGGATTTAGACATGCCTAAATGAAGTAGAAAGACTTTTAGTATGTCATCCAGAAAATGGATTTAGCCTACAAATTCTTTCCATGTGGGACACATGAGTTATGAAAGGCAGCAGGAGACAGTTTAATCATCTTTAAATCACAGTTTAAACTGTGTTTGGATAGATAGTAATTTAGATCTGTAGTACACATATTTATAGATTTAGAGTTGTTTTGCACAGCGGAATTAATATTAACCTTTATAACAACTTCAGTAATTATATTTGTAAAATAAAAAGTGTGACCTGTCCAGTTTTTACGCTTGATAAATTATTTGTAACTTAAAACTTAATTAAAATAGGTCTTAGTTTAATTCATCTTTTAAAGTAGTTACTCTGAAGCTTGACATATTTTATCAGTTTTGTGAGGCTGCAATATAGTTTCTTCAAGGAAACTTTCTTTTTATTTTCATCTATTGTAAAATAAATTTATATTAACAACTTTAACTGAAAACCCTGCAGCCATTTACACATTCTTTATACAAAAGGAATTATGACTCTGGAAAACTTTTTTTTCCCTTTCTTGTTATGTGAACATAATGTCCTTGGTACAACATGTAACTTAAAATTACAGCATCACCATATGACAATGCCAGACACCCTGGAGAACTCAGATCTAAAACAGTACGATCCTTGGATTTTAAATCTTTCATTCATGCCACTGTGAAGGTCAGATGTTGATGTTTTGAGTTGGTTAAGGACCGTGGAATGTTTTGCTTCTCAGCTTAGAATATTCTTCCCAAGCAGCCGCAGGGTTTGTTCCTGGGCCTAAATCAAGACTCAAAACATTCCACGACCCTTTGCCTTGTAAACTGAAACATCAACGTCTGCCTCACATACCACCCCTCCAGAAGGAGGGCACATGGAATGAAACATCATCACAAGTATTCTTACATGTTGTTTAGGAAGAGCCACCTTCAACCACCACAGGACTAGCAAATAATTAATCAGATTTTAAAACCCCATACTTTATTAATGGGATTTTCAGCTGGTATAGCTTAGAAATATGTCAGGTTCTGCAAATTGTGCTTTCATTTTTGCAAATAATTTGGCCACAAGAGCAGCCAGAAAGCAGAATTCTCCAGACCTGTTGCTGAAATGGAATGTACACTACAGTTTTTAAAACCTGGTAGAGGGAAACTTTAATTTACAACCTTTAATTTCACATTACTTCATACAGTTTCTCCCAAACACTTATCTTACTGGAGACAAAAGAAATAAGTTGTTACTAGAAACAAATACTTCACTAGTATTTCTACCACCGTTTCCTATTTTTAACAATTATATTTATCATTAAGCTTTGTACTTCAGATCACTGCTTATGTTCAGAACTATTTCTTTTCTATTTTTGGATCTAATCCTTCAGCACTAAACATTTCATTCCCACACAACTGCCTTAAAGAGACAGTAAGAACACATAGGAAACCACAAAAATAAATGTTTAGGAACAGCTAACCTTGCAGCATGTACTCAAAGTGTGGCTGCTGTGTAACAGAACCTCAACACCTCTAATATATCACAGTTGTGATCCAAAAAAAAGATCATGGTCAATCACATGACATGTGTACCCTGACAATAAGCTGTGAAAACAGCTGCTTAGTACTCAGTCCACTGCGTATTTCCTGTTTGGTTTTAAGCATGGAAAGCTCTTTCACAGACAGCCAGTTCATTGTGAGAAGCGTTTACCTCTATTAAAGCAGGATGCAACACTGCCATTGATTTTTTGATGAAATTCTACTGAACACCTAGTTTAAATCACAAGACATTCAGTAATGGATTGAGATCATTGATCAGCAATAAGGATGAGTCCAGACTGAGACAAAGGCAATGTGCTAATGTGGGAAGCTGTCACTAATTCAGGACTGCAAGGGGTCAGAGAGTTATCCAGACCTTCAGAGAGGGGAATCATTGATCCACTACAATGCCTTGGGAAGTTCACATGCCAGCATCCAGGAAAACCAGTCACAGAAAGCTGGCAGAAAAAGGGTGCAACCCACTGCAGACTGGAGAAAATGTGGAGAAAGAAAACCTTCATTATCAGGAAAGAAGAAGACAATGCTTTAGGAGGAGATCAACAGAATCATCACCAATTCCTTTCAGAAGACTGCATCCTCAACAAAATAAGCTTCATAAAAGATGGGATGTGGGATTAATCTCATCTATTAGGGAACTCTTTATCCAAAATAATTCCAGTACCTCCCCATAATGATGTAATCTATGCCAACAAAAGCACGAGTTTGTTGCCATAGCATTTTTAAAAGCATACCGTGTTTACTGGTGAGTGTGGCCTTTCTCATCCAGCTAAATGACATAAGTATGTGAGGAAAATACTTGAAAGATATCTCTCCAAAGCTAAGCAAGAAGTATGTGAAATGACTTAAGGCTTCTAATTAATTAAAGATTTTCCTCCCAGTCTGAATCATGTCAAAATTCTTTACTTCTCATCTTTATTTGATATTGTTGTGGGGCTTTTTAATGACTCTGTGACATTTACTCACTCACTGCACATTGTACATCATCTCCAAATGCCCCAGTTTTTTTTATACCACCTCTACTTCATCAGAAGAGCAGCTGAGCTTGGTAAAGTTACTGGGAAAACAATAATCTGAAAGCTAGATGGTATAGGAATACCTAATTAAAGCTGGAGCAATAATCTCTGCTCTGCTGATTTCCTTTGTATGAAAGAAGAGAAACCCAGTAATTATAATCTAAAATAAGTATCACTCCCTGTAGCCTTTCTGAATGAAAACACTGAAGCTGTGCTGGTAGGCTAAGAGTGGGTATAGTCCTTTATTTATGTCAGGAAACACTTATTGTCGCTGTGTTGGGTTGTGGGAAATCCAGCACATGGCTGTACAGATCTTTCCCAGGGATCCTACCAGTATCCATGCAGAATATGCAGATGTCAAGTGAACATGTGTGGACACAAATCTTCTCTCCTCTGTATTTTGGTCAGACCTATGTTTGCTGCTGGATTTATTTGCTGTTATGGAATCAAACATGGACCTCCAGCTTGTGATATGAATATGTAGCTTCTCATGGTGTGGTGCAGGAATCAGCAGAAATGGTGGAAATAAAGGCTGGTGATCAACACAATTTCAACTTGTGGAGACCATAGCTGAGACATGGTGTTGCCAAATCTGTCACTAAAAATGACTTCTTTCTTGGTATTTTTTTTCTCTCTTTTTCATTCTTGGGCTTTGAGGATGGTGAAGGGCCTTTAGGGGAAGATGAATGAGGAGTGGCTGAGTTCACTGGGTCTATTCAGCTTGGAGGAGACTGAGGGGGACATCTCAATGCAGTTACAACTTCCTCATTAGGGGAAGAGGAGGGGCAGGCACTGACTTCTTCTCTGTGGTGACAGAACTCAAGGGAACGGCCTGGAGTTGTGTCAGAAGTTTAGGTTGGTATTAGAAAAAGGTTTTCCACCCTTTTGGTGGATGGGCACTAGAACAGGCTCCCCAGGGAAGTGACCACAGCACCAACCTGACAGAGTTAACAAGTGTTTGGACAATGCTTTTGGGCATATGTGAGCACAGGACTCTTAGGGATGTGGATTTTGATGATCCCAGTGGGACCCTTCCAAGTCAGAATTGTCTGTGATTGTGTGATTCTTCACACTGTTTCAAAGTAAAAGTTTCATTAGATAATTTGTTCTTACATTTCCCAGTGTAGCTACTTGTTCCACCTTGGTGTAGCTCCAGGCATGGAACATTGCTGCAGACAGAGCTCCAGGAACTATTTAATTTAACCTCTCTCAGAGAAGAGAGAGCATATAACAGATAAATTGTACAAGCTAATCTCTGCTATCTTGGCCAGTACAGAAACAACCCAAGGAAATGTTAAAGAAAATAATGCTAATGTGAACAGACTGCTGCCTGGGTACTTTCTCTCCTCCTCTTGGTACAGAAAACCTTCAACTCAGAGGCACAGAGCCCTGAGTACTCCATTTCTTTGAAAACTCATGCAAATTCAGAGCAATTTGCATTAAGTTTGATTCTCCCTATTCTGTTTATCTTTTCTATTACTTATCACCAAGTAATATTGCAGGAAAATTTAATAACATGGAAAGACTGCCAGAGGTGACAACTCTACTCCAGCTGCCCAGAAAGCCAGCCTGAAATACACAATACTTGCTATAGTTGATTAGTCTGAGTGTACTATTTGGCCCATCTCTTCTTTGCAGACTTCCATACTTAACATGTTTTATGTCAATAATTCATAACTCAAATTACATTAAAAATTTGTCATCATATGAACAGCTCAAACAGCTAATGAATGTGCTAATCATCTCTTACTAGATAAAGACTATTAAACAATGTGCTTCCAAAAAAAGAGGATGAAATCTGCATGCTGAAATACTGATGAAGTCTTTTAGTTTGGGGTCATTATTTAATTACAGAATGATGCTTCGCGAAGGATCAAAAAGCCATTTTACAATGGATTTCAAAGTTTCAAAATTGAACTGTGTTCCAAATGAGACTATTTCAATATTACTCAAGAGGATGAAATGCTGAGAGATGGAAGTGTGGGAAGAAAATACATTGATGAATCAAAAATTTAAGAAAGAGTTTCAATTTTGACATTAATAGTGCATTTAAGTAATTTTAAAATTAAAAAAAAATCAAATAACTAAAACTTTCTGAGACATTGTTCCAAATATATCTAGACTGATTATTTCAGCATTCTGAAATAAAAATCTTCCCCTGAAGCTTTAGTCCAAAATAAAATTCTGATATCAATTTTTCTGCTACATGCTGGATGCAATTTTAATTTGTCTTATTTTTACTATCTCTTGATTTTACTGACTTTCATTTACACTGAATGACAGCTCATGAATTCTCATTAGCAGAATGAACTATTTTTACTTCAGATTTCAGATGCAGTGAGGTAAACTATTTTGACTCTTCATTTCTGAGCACACAACACCAAATCTTTGGACACAGAACAAACTGTAATATGAACTACTCGAAAAAATATGATTACTGAAGATGCTTCTACTATATAACAGGTCTGCATTCCTACTGAAATTTTTATAATTTTTTTATATTTATATATGAATACTTATATTTTATATATATTATGCAAAGTCATTACATATCTGTTATGGAGTACATATTTAGAGACAAAAATCAATTGTAATTATGTTATAAAAGACTGGAATAGAGATGCTAAACAGATTTTTGGATCAGAATCTAAGGTTACAAATATAGTGTATATGATTTCATTAAATACACTCACATAGTCATTAAGCCCCATAGATACGAAATTATATTAAAAGAAATTTCTGTCCCTTGCATATTTCCCCACTAGCTCTTGCAAGGAAGAATTTAATATTTTGTTTGATGAAGTCAGAGAAATGCCACATAGAGATTCAGGGTTCTTTATATGAAATATGCAAATAGCAGCTATGAAACATTCAGGTGATCTGCATAAAGTAGCCTCAGGCAAGGTTCATTACACCTTAATGGAACGAGAAATTAAAAAAAAAAAAAAAGTCCCATGTGCCCATGTTTAACTGCCTGAAGTAAACCAAGAGCCAAACCATGCAACACTGATTCATTTCCGCAGTAGCTGTTGTGCTCATATAAAGGCCCTCACATAGAACACAGAACTAGCAAGAACACAGATGCACTGCAAAAGGCACCACAGCAGCATCACTTACTGATCTCCACAGCACAAGAAATATTGGTTCAGGTCCTATTCAGGAGTTTACTAATTCTTACTGTGCCCTTACTGTGCAGGTCTGCCACCATCCTTGCTCTCTGCCAAACATCCTGTGCTGCTGACTGCAAAATGTTTTCACAGGTGATGCTGCACCCTCTTTTGGGAAGTGAGAGCCTCCGAGCTGCTGAGGCCAGAGGACTCTGTCATGCTTTGAGAGAATTAAGCCAGTGCTGGACTGTCCCACTCACACATGCTGAGGGGCTGGAGTGAAACCATTTGCAACCTCCTCCTGAGCCCTGGGCACAGAAACACACACAGAACTGGTCACCAGACTACCAACCTTTGGCCAGCCACAGCTTGTGTCCAGCTGCATTTCTGCTTGCCCAGTAGTTCTCTACAGAGGAAATGCATGACTTATCCTCCCCAGGTATCTTGACCTCTACAATACACATGAGGCTTTGATATTCCTTGGTGTCTTGTTTCTTGTCTACAGAGGTAGGTAAAAAAATATGCTTCATGTGTTCAACTTCCTACTGAGGTAAGACAGCCATAAGATTTACATATTATTTTTATATCTTTGCTTTTGGCAAAGAGACACAACCACTGGGACAAGTCTGGAATTGAACGGAACGGAACGGAACGGAACGGAACGGAACAGAACAGAACAGAACAGAACAGAACAGAATAGAATAGAACAGAACAGAACAGAACAGAACAGAATAGAATAGAATAGAATAGAATAGAATAGAATAGAATAGAATAGAATAGAATAGAATAGAATAGAATAGAATAGAATAGAATAGAATAGAATTTCAACTGAAAGGGGCCTACAACAACCATCTAGTCCAACCATCTGAACACTTCAGTGCTGACCAGAAGTTAAACGATGTTATTAAGGGCACTGGCAAATGCCTCTACACATTCCCCACCAGCAGGAATGTACACCACAAACTGCCAAGCATATTGAACTGAGAACAGCGTTTTCATAGAGTTTTTGCTGACAGCTGGGTGTGAAGATTACGTTTTGTTTGGTTCTGTGGTTTTGGTTTGCTTTGTAAAAATTTACTTTAGCTGTACTTTGGTTTTCACAGCCTGAATGATAGATGAGGCTGTAGGACAATGCGAACTGCAAACCAGTTAAATGAAAGCAAGAAAAATAAACAGTCTCGGTAAGTTCAAAAGTCTTGTCACTTTTGAGAGCATGTCAGCAAAAGACAGAAGTTTTCACTCACAGTTATTGTGAAGAATTTAATAGTTAAACATTATCTAACTGTAAAAGTTAATTAGGAATGACAGTTTTATACATATTGAGTATTAATCACAGAGAAGAGCAAATCAAGAAATATTGAATAAAGCTTGCTACGTATTCCTTAATTTACTCCAATATTGCAGCTCAAATAAAACAAGATTCTAATATTTTTAAACTCACAATACACTTACTGGGACATTTTGCTCTAATTAGTGACATCAGAAGAGACAAAAGCTAGATGCTTGAAAGGGAAAACCTGAAGCATTAATTTTAATTTCATTTCTAGTCTTTTGATTGACAGGAAATTACTTTCCTGTTTGTGATATAGGTCAGTGACACTCATATACACATTGATGTAACATGAGAGTGATGACTTCAAAGTGTAGCCATTGCAAGATATACATTCAGGGAGGTTCCACAGTCTGCTGTTACTACTCATAAAAATGAGGTAAACAATGAAAGAATTAATAGTACTTTGTTTTCTGGCAAGTACAATTCTGGACTTCACAGCCCCTGTGAGAAATCTTAAAAACCCGCTGTAAATAGAAACAAAAAAACATGCTTATTTTCAGGTCTGTCTTCAGGTGTATGGCACTGTGTCTCTGCCTCAGCAGTGCCAGCAGGACATCCCACCCTCCCCAGAGAGGCAGAGTGCTGACAGCAAACCTCACCTGAAACTGTTCTCTGAATAAGAGATCATCTCTCTTTAACAGATGAAGTCTGAGATTGAATTTGTATTGACTTGCACAGTGGCAAAAAGGCAGCTGATGGTACAGGGAGTGAGACTGAAGTCCTGTCTCTGCTATCTTAGTGTAAATGTGACAGGGAAGATTAGCTTTTATTTGACTGCAAGTGTTGGTCCTGGTTCAGATGTAGAGTCACTCATGGATTTTCCATGTGGAGAAGGGCAGGATAAGGAAAGATGTCAGAGTCATGGAGCTGCCCATCAACTGCACTGTGACCCCATGCTTCTTGTTACACCATGAAAGGGGCCATGTCCTTCTCTTCTGCTCTCTTCCTCCCTTACCCCTGTGGAATCCCAAACAATCACATCTCCACAAGGAATCATAGCCCTTTTGCCTCCCTCCACCCTCGAGGCCTGCAATATATTGATGAGGTTATTTTGCTGTATTTGTTGCATTTAAGATCTATAGACAGCCTTGGGCATGCAGTGACAGGAAAAACAATTTAGTAGTAGCAGCAAAGGAAACTATTACCTGGGAAGGTCTGTTCCTCCAATTGAAAAGACTAAATTGTATTTTACTAGAAGACTGCAGCAGCCACACTAGATAAAATTTGCCAAACAAACACATCATCATCTTAAAAGAGGCAGCAATTCTACAGCTATCACTAAACAAGGTTATGCAGTCCAGACAGTGCTAAAGCAACTTCAGAAAGAGAACACAAAAGCAGAATTCTCCAGACTTTCCAGTTATGGAAGAATTTCAAATTGCATATTAAGACCTGTGCTTAGAATAAATACCCACCTCTCTGGTATTTTAGATGAAACATGATTTTATGAATTTTCATTATGTCTGTACTGATGTGTCAAAATGAACTTGGGAACCATCCCAGACTGACTCAGGGGGGACACACTAACTGTGATAGACAGGGTAAAATGGCTCTCATGGCCAGATGTGCTGCAGAGAGGAGTAGATGTGCTTGGGAGAAAATGTCAGAGTGGGACACCAAGCATGATGGACCAGCATATATTTTTTTCCCTGATAAAGGAACATGGAAGATTACCAACTCAGATGGTAAAAATTTTTACTCATCATACTCAGTCAGGCTCGCATTTCTTCAAGTTTCCATGACCACAGTGCCCACGACAATTTAGCAAACAGCCAAAGCACTGTCCAGAGACAAATTATGCCAATGATCAGTAGTGAAGGACCCGGGTTTTAGTCAGCTGGATCACGATGCAGGGAAACAGTGAAAGACTGAACAAGTCATGAAAATCTCTCCAACCATGGACTTCCCTACGACTCCGCAAATTTAATTGTGCTGCTATGCCTAAACCTAACTAGAATTTCATCCATAAAAGCCAAAAGGCACCCTAGGAGATTGTCCTACCAAGCATGATTTCCTCAGCTGCTAAGAACACTGGAGAAAGCAACAAAATGAAATCCCCTCCCAGCAGGGAAAAATTCCTTCCTCTGTTTCTCCCAAAAAGGAAAAAAAGCCTAGGTCTTTTTTCAGGCCAGTAATGTTTGCCTGAGTGTTTCCATGTTTCCTATTTTATCTAAACTATGTCAGTCAAAGGGAAGGACAGGTTCTGAACAGGAGCATGGCATGAAGAACCAGAGCCTTCTGCTGCCTGTATCCTTGAGGTAAGGATGGCACACAGATGCCATTGCCTTTCTGAGATTTACACACAAGCAGCAGATCTTTGGCCTGAGTGAGTTACCTCCATGCAATATTGTGGGGCAGCATATGAAACTTTGGGGAGAAATGCCAAGGGACAGTGGTACCGAAGCATTGCTGGGGACACTGCAGAAAATACACACCCTTACTTTGTTCTTCTCTGCCACCTCTTCATTTGCTGCCATGATTAGGGCCAGGGATTTTTTTTGTCTAAAATGGCACCTGTGATGAATTAAATTTAGAGGAGGGACATCAGTATGACTTATAAATAGTAAATGTATTTTCACAAAAACAGTCCTATGGACAGAGCTAGAAGATTATCTTCGATTCAGCAAGCAGTCCAGCACTTACTTAAATCTCAGCGGGGTTTAATGGGGTTTAACAGTACTCTGAAGACTTTGCCCTACACAGCATTCTAAGTGATGTTTTGAATACACAGGGCATATAAAAGATTGAATGTATTTGGCTCATGAAAAGCTTATCATCTTTCCTGGAGTTGTACCATTTTACATGAAGCAAACCTCTAAGGAGACCATTATTTCAGGTTATTTTGTTGGCTACATCTACTTACAAACTTTCTGTTTCACTTCTACATCCCTCCCTGCCCTACACAAAGATCTGTTAGACTGAATAATACATTCCAGAATTTAGCTACAAAATTATGTATAAGATGTCAAGAAATGTGCCACATTTTCAGATCCTTGAATGCTAAGTGATATAAAGTATTCAGAGGAGAATTTCATCCTGCACATGTGGAGAATTCTTAATTTGGTAACCCACCACATAAATGCAATTTCTAATATAAATAAAAGCTAATTTCATTTGAAATTCAAGCAGTGAGGGCAATTAAAAGGAAATAAATGTATAATCAATGAATCTAACTTTGGCCACTCTAAAAAATATTTTGAGGAATTGTTGAACTTACAGATCAAATTACAACATCTAATTTTTTTCCTCCTCCTTAATACATTCATCCTGAACTATTAAAGGTAAAGGAGCCTCTGAGATCACTGTACATAAGCTAACTTCCAAGCACCTGTTTAGGAATGACAAATATGTTTTATTTGTAGAAGAATGGCTCATACCCCCTTCACCTCCATTCAAAGGTCCAAAAAGCCATATACATTGCAAAACTGCTGCAAGCAGCTCCACATCACAGAACCCTATATACACTCATATATAGCCACAGTTCTTGTGCTGATGAGAACATGCTTACATAACACGCTTAGGAGAGACTCTCAGGAAGGGGAACAAAAGATTTCAGAATAGCTGTACTTCCGTTACCTGGTGAGCAAAGCACAGGGCTGGAACTCGAGATACCATTGGGTGATACTGGGTGAGTCACACTGCCCAGTGACTCACAGAATTAGGACTGTGAAACTGATTTTACCTGGGACAAGAGCTGCATACAGAAGAGATGTTACTCTCATTCCAGCTGGAGGAAAAAATGCCAATACTGTCCTTGCTGAACTTTATGAAGAAGCTGCAGACTGACATGATTCAGAACTCAAATGGAAATCAACATTCATAAATTAGAAAGCTTTTAGGATTAAGCCTTTCTCATACATTCATCCAAAATGCACACAGACATACTGGTCTGGATCAAAAATACTTCTGATACCTATTAAAAAAAAACGTTAAGAGTTGTATAAATCATATCTATTGATAGTTATCAAAGTTTGAAGTTTCTGCTCAACTATGGATATTTGTGCTCATATGAGACCACCCACTGTAACCACTTTATGAGGCAGGATTTTGCTTTGAAACACTGCATACATTATGTGGTATTTACAAATGTCTCACTATTTTGGGATAATCCTGGTCATTATCGAAAGAGGCATGACCAGCAGGATGAGGGAGGTGGTTCTACCCCTTTACTCTGACCTCCTGAAACCCCACTTTGACTGCTGCATTCAATGCTGGGGTCCCCAGCACAGGAAAGGCATGAATCTGCTAGAGCAAAGGTCCAAGCAGGGTTGTCAAGATGATCAGAGGGGTGGAGCTCTCTTCTGTGAAGACAGGCTGAGAGGCGCTGTTCACCCTGGAGGAGACTTAGGGCTGACCTCTTTGCAGCCTTCCAGTACTTGAAGGGAGTAATTAGAAAGTTGGAGAGTGATTTTTTTACATTGGCATATAGACACAGGACAAGAAGTAATGGCTTTAAACTGCAGAAGGGTAGGTTTAGATAGATATTAGGAAGAAATTCTTCCCTATGAGGTTGTGAGGAACAGGTTGCTCAGAAAATTTGTGGATTATTCATCCCTGGATATGTTCAAGGCCAGGCACCTGGTCTAGTACAAGGTGTCCCTCCCCATGGCAGCAGGGTTGGAACTAGATAATTTTTATCAACATATGAATTATGAAAAAAAAACAAAAACCAAAAAACAAAAAAAACCCAAAAAACAAAAAACATAGAGATTTTCAAAATTATAGACCAGATGCTCTAAGGAAATGTTTGAAACAATTTTGAATATTGTTCACTCAGAGATAAACAGATATTGGGAGGTAACTATATGCAAGAAAATGCTGGCCTTCTGGAACAATTGTTAATGAAAGGAAGATATACACACAATTAAACTCTTCTCCCAGACTACTTGAATCGTATCAATTTCACAAGCCAGCACTTCCCTTAGGAAAAAAAAAAAAATCATTTTCTTTTTTAGGAAAAACGAAAAACTAGAAGATGTGTTCTGGTACTTACTATCGCCTGTGTGAACAGCACAGATGTGATTATTTTCAAATAAAGCTGTATAAATTTTTTAACTTTTTCTCATTGCAAGCAATCTTTTTTTCTGCATATTTAAATATGCCTTGGGCTTAAAGATCTAGAAATTTTGCCCATAAAAAGTAACTGTTTAATTTTAGATTCTTTAGCTATAACAAGCAATATAATACAATTTCTAAAAGTTGGCTTCTTGGTTACACTATGACAACTATTTTGCAATTTTAAGTATTCCTTCTTCAGCAAAAGTGAATAGTATTTATTGCCTATAAATGGCAGAAGTAGCACCACCCACATACAACAGTTCTTATTTTACAGTTCACTGCTGTAAGTCTGCTACAGTTTCTGTTTTGGAAGTTACTCCTGGCAGTATTTTTTATATATATGGTCTTTCAGTTCTTAACTTTTCTGACCACATACCAAAAGCACTACAAAAAATCCAAATTATAGACTCATGGAAGATGAGATCACTGAGTCCCACCATTAACTCAGCATGGGTTATGACTCTTCCTGTTGGTATTTTTTCTTGTTACAGCCAGCTACATGAAATGTGCAGTCCAGCCATACTCATCTGCAGTTTTTATGTCCCTTTATAAAGTATGATAATTTTTTCCAAGGCAGCAGTTATTATTTACACCTTGCAAATGCATAGGCTGATAATGAGATACAGGCTCACCTCCAGGAACATAAGCAGTCCATTTCAGGAAGAATATCTTACTCGATGTTCTGCCACTGTTATGACTACTGCTGGTTTTCCTGCCCTCTTCTTCCCTCTTCTCTTCCAGTCACAGCAGTAACATTTATGATGAGTAAAAACAGACCATACTTGGCAATTGCAAGATCTAGATGCCTTGCTTGGGAATACATATCCAATGCCTGCCTTTGTGGTTTGTTCCTTCATTAGATACACTTCTAGCAATGCTCATGGAGCAGAGAGGTCTATCTTGTCTGGCTGATAGGAATTCTCTCTTCCCCTGTTTCTTTATGACTCACTCTTGATTCTCATGCATAAGCTAATAATTTCTTTTGACAATCCAAAATATATGTGTAAATACTTTTTTCATCCCAAGCAGCCTTAAAATGAAAAAAATGCTTACTTTTAATTTTACCCCAGTGAATAACTAAAATTTTGGATGTATATTTCTTCATTCATGTTCATAAAACTAGACAAGAAGTAACTGATCATTGACCGATCCCTCTGTTATAATCTGCTTCTGTTAATAATAACTATGCCATTAGAAAATGTGATTCTTCAGGGTAAACAGTATCTGCTTTGGACCATTGCTGATAAGTACAATGACATCAAGAAGGAAAAGAAACTGGTTAATCAGAGCCGAGACCTTTTAACTGGAGAGACATTAAGATGCCAAGTAAGAAGTGCAGGTTTTGAACTTGCATAATGAATTTAGGGGAGCTAAGCTTTGGTTGTAGTGGGTTTGCATGACAGGGTTTTCATGGGGGTGGGGGAAACTGCAGGGGTGGCTTCTGGCCAGTGCCAGTCAGTCCCAAGATGGACCTGTTGCTGGCCAAGGCCCAGCCCATCAGTGACAGTGGTAACATCTCTGTGAGAACTTATTTAGGCAGGGGAAGAATAGCTGCTCCACAGCAGCTGGACAGAGGAGTGAGAAAATGTGAGAGGCACAGCCCTGCAGACATCAAGGTCAGTGGAGAGGAGGGGGAGGAGGTTTTCCAGGTGCTGGATCAGAGATTCCCCTGCAGCCCGTGGTGAAGACCATGGTGAAGCAGTTGTGTTCCACAGCCCTGGGAGGTCCATGAGGGTGCAAGAGACCCATGGGCGGTCTCTGACCCACGCTGGGGCAGGTGCATGTGCCCAAAGCTTGGAAATGTATCGAGCACGGGCTTTTTGCCTACTCAGGCTTCCCTCGATTTTGCTTGTTCATATACAATAACAAAGATAACACCTTTCAGTGCTAAGGAATTGACATCACTCTTTGGCATGTGTGGTGCTTTCCAACATTACCCTGGTGAAAATCAGAATTGTTCTAGCCGATGGCTGGGTTATGTTTCTGTCACTGCCAGCTGAGGGGAACTTGATTATAAATACATCTCAACAGTCCTATAAAATAAATTTCAATTTTTTCAGGTAGATGTGAGAGAAATGAGATTGAAGAATGACTCCTTTTCACAACAGACAAACCAGGGAAAACAACTGAAGAGTTAACCTTTTGTAAAAGGCTCTCGGATTTATTTTCTTTGGATGTCTTGAAGAGAAACACATAAACTTGAATTATAAACTTCAAGTCTGAAGAAAAAGAGGGATTTTTACTTTGTGATATGCATAATTAGAGTGCAAAAGTCAGAAAAGAACAGTGGATTCTGCATGGCTCAGTGAGTAGTCTCTCAACTCTTATTTGCAGTATTATATGACTCAGTAAATTCCAATTCTCTTAAATTCTACAGTTCCACAGCCTGAGATACACATTTAACAAACTCAGAATGACAAGTTCAGCTGGGCAGAGACTGTGAAAATTCAAGTGAATAACAAAAGTTCTTCTACAATTTCCATTAGATCCATATGCTACAGTGAGCAATAAGCAAAATTTTAACATATGTACAGGAACTAAAAGGACTGATTACTAGCATCAGCAAGCATTTCTACAAGACAATGATTCAGGTTTTGCAGCACTGTTTGATCTTTATTTTAATTAGTAGACTAACAGTTGTGCTCCCAGCATTGAAACAGACTGACATAAACAAAACACAAGATATTTTATATATCTTCCTTTCTTGTCTATTCGTAAATGAGTTATGACCAGTTACACACCTCAGCTACCTCTGCCAAGTTGGCTTCAGGAAAAGAAAAGAAGTACTCTGTAACTCTTCTTTTATAAAAAGGGACAAAGCAAACAATTTGGAATCATGGTTCCCAAAAGCTGAGATTAATTTTCTTTAATTACTATGCCCATTTCCTGTCAAACAGACTTTTCCTCACTCATACCAATGCAAATCTGTACGTGTTCCTAGTTTCAGAGTAGCATGCAGGATTGAACAGGCATTTCTAGGCTCCTTATCTCAAAAAACGGTGCCAGCAGCAGTGGAAAACCTTCAGACAAGGGGAGCAGAATGATAAATGTACAGAAGACCTTCCAGAAGCAGAATGGCTAAATAAGGTACAAATCTTCACTCTGTGAAACAAGGACAGATGGAAAGTGTAATACAGGTCTGTGTAATTATGGGTGTCAAGAAAAGGACAGACACGGATTAATTGTTCATTGGTTTATCAGGTATGAGATCCAGAGGCAATCAAACAGGCACTAAGAGTCATATTCAAGAAAAATAAAGAGCTGATGAGACTTCAAGCAATTACTTGAGGAATTCATTGCTGAAGGATCGTGAAGATGCTAAAATTTTCTGTGGGCTACATAGAAGATTGGATGACTGGATGAAACAGAAACCCACAGAGGATTACAAAACACAGAGGAACTGTATCTGGCAAAGAAAGGCCGTGCCAAGTACTACAGCAAGTGAAGGTACTCTGTTGCTGTAACCCTAGTCTATAGATACACTTTTTTTGTCACTGTTAAACCCGTGCTACTAGGCTTAAAAAAAATCTAGTTGCAGGCAGTAAGACTTTGACTGTATTCAAATCAGTTGAAAAATTTCCAATAATATCAACACATCTTATTTTCTTCATTTAAGTTATTATCCTCCAGATTGTAGTCCACTACAGTTTACAAGTTCATTGTGTTACTTCACACAAGTAATGAGATTTACATATCCGCTACTCAGGAAATCAACACTTTTTTCTAGAGGAAGTACCAACACAATTTTTACAGAAAGAGACACAAATTATCAAGATCACTTGACACTTCAAATGGTAGTCTTTCATTTTCAATTGCTTTTATTTTGAGAAAAAAAAAAAAAAAATATTGTTTTCATTGCCCAGTTACATCTATCTGTTCCAGTACAGTATATTCATTTTCAGGGATCTGTTCCAACTCCTTCTTTGTTTGGAGTCTCTCCTACTTGACTGCCAAGACACCATGTAGCTCTTGGGTCTGTGTTGCTTCTTATTCAACAGCTAGCGAAAATTAAATACGCTTAAGAATCTTATACCACCCAAATACATGATTCATTTGATTCTCAAAAGCTGCCAGGACTGCTACAGTTCAGCAATCACATCCACAATACTACATAGCTGACTTTTGGTGTCACTCAGATAGTGTTATTTAAGGCTCCAGTGGTATTATCATAATTTGTTTTCTCTGTGCTTTCCCAGGAAATTTTAAGCACATAGTCATGTCCCCTTTGATTTCTTTCATGTGAAGTCTCCAAAATGTAATATGGTAAAATGTTCCATCCTCTACTGCCAGCACTCCAGTAAGCCACTCTGTCCCACCACTCACAGTGTCTCCCAATCTCTACTGTTGCTAAAATATCAAAGGCATTACAACTACTCAGTATTTTAAGTAATATCAGAGCTGAAGTCAGTGGCAAAACAAATTTTGACTTAGCAAGGTTGGTTGGGGTTAAGGAAATTGTAAGTAAATTAATTACTATAGGGTTTCTGTTTAAATTTCCCAGACATGATAGGTCAGAAAGCAATAAGAATTAACATGTGTAAGTACAACACTACTGCTACACTACAGGTGCACCTCAATAGCTCTACTTATTGTATAGCCTAAAAACTATTGTTTCTCAAATTATTAGTATGTCTTTTACTCACTGGCATTAGGAAATGACAGAGAAAGTGATTTTTGTACCTTTTGGAATCACAGTGATATTTCTTCACTGTACTATTCAATCTTAAGTCTTCTACTTATAGGGATCCCTTTCCCCTTCAGCAAACCAGAGTTTTATCTACTCCTAAAACATCTTGGAAATCTTTCCCTTATTTGTTTATTCCTTGGTGTGCTTCCTCCTTGTCTGTGTGTTTTACTTGAACAGCTTCTTAATCTTTTGGAATTAAACAGCTGTTAAACCTTCTTTCAAACAGGTGTTAATTACTATTGCTTTCTGATCTCATCTCTAATCCAGTTTATACCTAAATCCTGCAGCATCTTCTTTCCTTTTTATGATTTTTTTAAAATAAAACTTGAAATTTTGGAAATGTCCTCTCCTCGGTTTTAGCATTATAGGAAAACTGCAGTCATGTTTCTGACCACTACTGAAACCTCATCAGGCAACAGAGGAAAATGGAGTTTCAGTTGTTACATTTTTTGCAACTTCAGCCCTTTGAATAGGAACAGATCCATTGACAGCAGTCCAGAGATAATAGGGTATGACTACTTAGGATCTTTCACTTAGTAAGAGATTTTTACAGCCTCTTGTATACTTCAACAAAGTCATTTACATGAAGAGGACTATTCAGTTTCTCTGTATTGGGATTCAAGGCTTAGACATCTGGAGAAGGAACCCCCAAACCTCAGGTTTGTCTTTCATCCAGCACTAGGATACACCTTGTACAGTTTGGGGGGGTTTTGTATGACCTAGAAAATAGTTATGATTATTAGAAATGGAATATATTATTATAATGTAACAAGGAGCTAACCACTAGGCTATTAAAAGAATGAACTCTGAAAACGTCTGTGAAAATCTAACGCCCAATCAGTGAAGAAATGAGCTGCTTTATGGACCTCAGCAAACAAGAGTCTGGACTTTATCTGTTCTTCTGATAGCTGCTACTGGCTTTACTTAAGTTGGCAAATATATTTTGTGCAGCTTTTGTCCATCTTCATTTCTGACCTGGCACTCCAAGTCAAATCCTTGTATTTCATTAATTTTGTCTTGGTAGCACTTATCACCTATCCTTGTTTGATAGAGGAATTTACCAGTTCCACTGCATAAATTACCAGCTAGCACTGAAAGGAACTGATGAATTATTTGCAGGTGATAGATACTAGTAATCAATGATTTAGAAGAAATTTCACATTTTTTTGTGACAATTCTGAAAACTTTAAAATATTCTTTTAAATATAGGAGATCAAGAACTGAAAAGTATGGACCAGCTTGTGACTAACTCAAACATGGTCATCTAGAGAAGTCAAGTGGATTGGCTGGCTTTGATCCCTGCATTTCTTTTACACTCAACCACCCTGTGCAGCTACTTCATAGGTCCAGGCAAAAAAAAGGGGACAACTTACTCAAAAAAGAATATTTTTGTAGACAGGTGAGTGCAGAGATGACCAAGAGGTTTCTGACAAAAACATGTTTTTACCAGCAAAGGAGGTTTATCAGGGATTTCAAGTTACTATTTTTCTGAACTAATCAACAAGGACCATATCCAGGTGCATGTTCCAGGGCAACTGAAACTGTCAGACCAGGATGATGTTTTCTACACTGGCTTAGATGATATACACAGCTTACTCTTAAAGCCTCTTTTTCACTGTGAGAGTATCCTCCTCCTCTATTCTCCCAACAGTTCTTACACTCAGGTGCAAGAGACCACAAAACACAATCAGCTCCCTGGCTTCTGCCACTTCAGTGACTCCTCATGAAACATCCAGCAGGATCCTGAGGGATCATATCACAGAATCACAGAAAGGTTTGGGTTGGAAAGGACATCAGAGATTAACTAGTTCCAACCCCTCTGCCATGGACAGAGGGTAACAATCACTAGATGAGGTTGCTCAAAGCCCCATCCAACCACAACACTTCCAGGGATGGGGCATACTCAGCTTTTCTGGGCTACATTTTCATTTTATATTATGTAAACTTTGGTCTTTACACTCAAAAGCAGGTTTCTGAGGAGGTTTCAAAACTGTGTAGCATAGGAGTATTCTGCCTCCTTTCAGATGCTTTCCCTGAGAGCTGCCATGTGCAGTTCACCTAAGGATCAGTTAAATATGTTATTGTTAGACTTACATGAATCTGATTTATAGACTGCTGGGCTTTTAATTGTGTTATTACTTCTAGTTATAACTTCTACATAAAAGTCTACCAAAAAAAAATTTCTTCTGGATAATAAACAAAGTGAAAGATGATAGACTAGTTCTAGTCAAGCTGTATTTGCTACTAGACTTGAGAAAAAAATTCCTTTGTAGGAGCTGTGTCTAAGTTTGTACAGTGTCAGAGCTGTCAGCTCCATGGACAGATGTTGTTGACTTTTAAGAAGCCTCCACCTCCTGGGAGCCTCTAAATTCACAATTCTAAATTTACCATGTCCTGGTAAGGTGCCATTAAGGTAAGTTCATAGCTCTTTACCGCTTGGGGTGGCAAAGAATCCATACTTGGCCAAGAGCTGGACTCACTCACTCAGTTTTTACATCTTATAAACGAGTGCAGAGAGACAAACAATCCCAGCCAATGAGATACTGATAGAACTTTGTGCTCACACAGGACAGACACTTTCATAGGCTGCATTCCTGAACTCTGGGAAGCTCTTCTCCTTCACTCACCACATGTGTCAGTTACACAGTGCTCATAAATATTTCTCTCTATTTGTAACTATACATGTATTCTTCTCTTATGTGTGTGTTTGAAGCTCTATATGTATATACACACAAAACTGTAGGGATCTATAAAAATTAGTATTTTGGCACAGAATACAGTTGGGGCATCTATAAATCTGGAAATCATTCCATCATAATAACAGTTGACTTAAGTATATAAAATGTTAAATACATGTTACCTTATGTTCATTGAAGTTTATGGGATTTACTGGAAGTATTAATACCATCTTGAACATATTGAATATGTAACAGTACGTTAAGGTTCTGCTAATAGTAGAGACTTCCATGACTAATTTTTTTTTCATTTGATGTGCTATAACCTTGAAATGGAAATTGCCAAAGTTTTTTTGGCAATTCTATAAAATCCTTTTCCAAATGGTTCCTAAATGTTTTACAAAATATTAAAAAAGAGGTTTGGTTTAAAAACTGTTTGTGTCATTCCCTACTTGATTTTCATTCTTAAAGTCAATTTCCCATCAACAGAAATATGCTTATAAGAATATAAGAAATATTCTTATCATCAGATGCAGTGAGATTTTAGACCTTGATTTTAAACATACATAGCTGTATGTTTAAAACAAAGATTCACTGCTTCCCTCCATGAAGATTCCTTACATATGACTCTGTAAACTGCAACAGAAAAAGGTATTTAGACAGAGAATAGGCAAAATTTTATATTCAAAGAAAAGATGCTGCCTGCAACCATGGCAATAGTTGCAAATAGATTAATGTTTCAGGACTACATATTTTTCTAAAATACTCAACAGTGAAAATGTTTTGGATTAGATTCTCCACAACTTGTAATTACACTGACTGCATCAGAGTGGAAAAGTAAACACAATATATTTTTCATAAACTTATAAATTATTGAGAAGAAACAAGAAGTTGCCAGAGCAATGTAATTCCCTTGAAACTAAGGGGACAAATTTTCTAAAGTTACATCATCTTTACGTATGTATGATTCATGAGAAGGCACAATTGTTTTATTTTTTATTTAGTAAAATTTCACATAAGAGTGGTTTAATTTCAAATTACTTTGACCATTATCATCATTTTGGATTCACTTGTGATCTTAATATCTCCCTAAGGCCAAAGAGCATACATAGTCGTAATGTACGACAAATAAATACACAAATAAATGAAAAAGAAGAAAGATGTTGGGATTTTAGGGACCTTTTTCATACGCAAAAGTGGCTGAAAGTTTTTTAACATGGCATCTTTGGCTAAAAAATGGCCTTCTTAAATGACAGCTACTTGTATAACAAAAGCACGTCATAAAAAGAATTTCCTCAGGGAGTTACAGTAAAGGAATGGGAGACGTTTTGAATTTTAAGTTGAATATCTGAACCAAAGTCATACTTCCAAGGGAGTATGCAAACACGCATAACACAAACATCTTTAATATATTTCTAACACCTGAGAAATTGCTATGCACAAACGTTGGTTTGTGTATTACTGATATTTTTCTTTTTTGTCATATATAAAATGTTCACCTGAACTTTCAAATTGTACTCCTTAAACCTGGATTAAGGAAAATGTTTTATACTGAGAAGAGGAGTGAAGCCAATGCTTAACAGGAAGCACTTTTTGAAGCTGCTTTCAGTAGAATACCAAAACTTCTTTATGATTGAATGCTTTCTTGAATCAAGGTTAAATTAGAAGGAAGGATCTTATTTCTTAACATGAATTCCATCATGTGTTGCCCATAAAGCTTTGCTGTCATGAGTGGTGGATTGGTTTAGGTAATTGTTTTTGTAGGCTTTTTTTTTTCAGCAATGGATTTAAGTAAAGAGTGTTTAAATAACAGTAAGTAGGCAAGAGAACACTAATGAAGTGAGATGACTAAAGTGTCACATTGCCCCAATACACATGTCAACCAACTTATGCTTTCAAAAGGAAATCAAGCCCTAAAAGATGTGTACTATGTAGCTGTCACTGGGAGCATGAGCTGACCTACTTGAGTGTGCTAATGTCTCTCAAGAGTCATGGTCTTCATTGTCCCTTATTTCTTTGATTGCTCTGAAATGAAAACACTTATTGTTTTTTCCACTTTTGTTTTGAAATGTCAGTTTATTTGTATTCTCCTCAAAGTCCCACTCATGCCCCTTGTTGTCTTGCCCAAAATCAGCAAACCCTGGTTTTAAGAGAAGCCTGGTTGTAGATTATCACTGAGAAGAATCACTAATCAGCAATGATTGTTTCTGAAAATAAGGACCCTGACATGTGGGGTCTGGGTAGTGCAAGATACTATGTCCAGAATTACATGTTTCTTGGGTGTTAGTAGCAATGCCCTGAAGAATTTTAAAGGCTTGGAAGACTAACCAGATGTTGAGTTCCTTGAACACATCTCATCATACAGGCCTACAGACCCACACACAGGTACTTCTGGCCCAAACTTCTCTTCAGGGATAGCTAATTGTTTCTTTCCTACAGAACTTGGTGCCACTAAAGCCAAATGAAATCCTCTTCAGTCTCAACAAGAGCTCACCTACTGGAGCTCAGCTTCTGGATGTAACATACTGAGCAAGTTAGTGGGAAATCCTAAGTTAATAAGGGACATGGGTGAATGCACAGGAGCACATCAGTTAAGGAGACACTGGAAAAACCCTTCACTAAGGGTGCTAAGCAAGGAAATACCCTGCTATGTGAGAAATGTTTCTTTAACAAAAGAAAATGACAGAACAGATTGAAGACATATATCCACATCCTATGCATTGGAGAATCTTTTTAATTATGAAAACCCATAAAGCTAAATCCTGTCTGCGTGTAATCTAAAGAATTCTTCAGATGGAAAAAAGTCCCCACATGGCTTAAAGTCAGCAGAAGCAGCAGCAAAATAGGGTGTTGCACAGGAAGTGAGTGCACAGGAAGCCCAGGGGGATTAATGAGAAATCCTTCTTTGATCCTAACCTGTCATTACAAAATCCAGCTTGTGCAGTCAAGCTAATTCAGTCAGTCAGTGCAGCTCTGAGGATGAAGTAGTGCTCAAGAACTGAAATGCAACCCAGCTCACTGAGCATCCCCTGCTTCTGTGGGCAAAATCACACTGAAAAGAAGGGACTTTAAAACCCCTGCTCAGTCTGCTTGGTTAAAGTATTGTGAAAAAAGCAAATTTTAAATCACAAAAAAAAAAAAAAAGAGTTATGTGGAAGTTTAGTTCTACATGAAGACACTGCAGCAAAACAAATGTAATAATCTCAAATTGCATCAGTATTTGGTACAACTGGCCCCAGCACATAAACAAATATGCTCAAAATTACTATCACTAAGTCAAACAGTAACGAATAAAATATTTTTATGTAAGTGGACAGACCAAAACGTTATTTTGCAATTGCTCTGTATGAAGCAAGATGCCTTTTATGAGAAAATACAAAAGTAGTTACAGTCTAGGAGTTAGTGCAAACACCTGCCTGTCATCAAGTTGAAATACGCGATCTCTGTGTTGTAGGTACTAGGTTCCTTAACAGTTTAAAAAAAAAAAAATTAGTACAGCACATTCTTCATATTAGACTTAGGAAACCTTATTAATCATTATGTGACACAATAAAGTACTTCAATTTAAAACATGCGAAAAATAAAGGCGAGACACATATTCACTAAGCCAGGAATCCAAAAAACTGACATCCAAAGCTGGTTTGTCATCCCAATTTTCCTTCATTACAAACGGGAAGAAATGCACTCCCTGCAGAGAGCAATTAATTTCCTTCAAGATATGTCATATGAATCACCCAATGAAGTTACCAAGTTCTTTATAAAGGCTCTACAGATTCAGAGGTCTGATGTTTTGGAGTCTAGATGAATTCAAAGACAAACAGTTAGCTACTGCCTTTGGAATGAGAGTTTTGTAGCTAAGAGGCTTAAGGCAAATTAGACAACTGTAGGCAACTTGGATTTGGTTTTATTCATGACCAAAATTCCTGCTGTGGGTATCTGCTAGCTAGTTAAAGCTGCTATAGGGAAAGCACATGTAGTGTTGCAGGTATAAATGTACTATGGAACACAACAGATTTGAAAAACAAATCACTCTGCCAGCAAAAACAAATTCAAGGGATTGACTGCAGCTCTCATAACTTTAAATCATTGCCATCAGAAATGAATGGCCAATACCTCTCCCAACCTAAAAAAAATAAAAAATTTCTCACTATAAGCAAAACACAGATGGAATATTTTAGCTGTTTTCAGCAGAAGATAGGCAGGATCTATTCAGCAATCAGTGCTGAAGTGCAGCAGAAGGATTGTTTTTGAAGTGTTTAATAATAATGAGAATTTCCACATGAACATCAGTTAAAACTATTTCATCACTGAGAGAGAATTTCTGTATTCAGTGGACTAAGGTACACTGTGGCACTGGTAGTGCTGAGAATGTTTGAAGAGAAAATCTGTGCTTGATTTCCTTGCCCCACAGATACAATGTGTTCTCTCTGGAAAAGAGACACCTTGCACTTGGAGGAGGCAGGATATGAGCACCCAGAACTGCATGTTCTTCTTTTGCAAGAGTCCAGCTGACACTCCTATTTCCCTTGGCACAACCAGAAGCTGTATTTCAGCTACCCAATCCATTCACAAACTCCTAAAAATTTTTTCAACAAACAGGATATTTAAATTATGTTACAGACATCTGTTATTGTAATGATGTCTGCATCAATATCAGGAAAGTCAACAGGACATTGAGACACCTTAGAAGAAAATTAATGAGTTTTTATTGTCTCCTCTGAATTTTGTTTGTTTGGGTTTTTTGGTTTTTTTAACACCACTAGGATAAGGTTCATGTTCCCTTACTTCAGTTATGTGAAATCAAACATCAATCAACAGCAATAAATATTCTGATTCTTTTCACTCTATGTCAGGTATAAATTGGATGGATTAGTTTGTTCACAGGAGGTGTCTGTCTCTCTCCAGTGACTATACTGAGAGACAGTAGAAAGAATGTAGGTGGTTGGTGTTTACAACTACAGCCAAATTTGTGGGACCTAGGTGAAAAAAAACACAGGCCTTCACTGCAAAAATCCATTTTTAGAGCTTTTCAAGATTTGCCATTATTTTTTTTTTAACTGAAATTAGTATATAGGAATGTACTAGGGGTAATCTTAAATCAGACACAATTTGACCCTTCATCTGCTATATTTGCATTGTTCATTCTTTTACTTTTTATAATGGAAATGACATTGGAAAATCGATGCACAGAATACAATATTTATTGGCAAAGATAAAATAAATTTAAAATATATAATTTTTTGAAGAAAAAATATAGAAGAAAATATCATTTTTACTGGATGTAGATTTGGTGCTCTGTCTTCTTAGTCCTGTACTCTCTGGCCTGACAATAAACAGCTAATCTGTTAAAAACATCTCTATGCTAGAGAATAGTACAGATTTCATCTTCTAATCTTTGATATTCTTCCTCTGATTTAGGGCACTACAGAAGGATCACTGCTAAAAGTTTATCCATTTAACAAACACAGCACAGCATTGATTCTACTAGAACTTCTAACCTAGTACCCTCATGTGAGTGGGTACTTTAATTAAATGATGGTTAGAAGGAGAAATTTGAATTCTCAATGAAACTCACAGAGAGTGTACTGCAGGAAGGTCCTTACTGGCAGAATGCCTACATGTCTCTAGGAGATGTGAGATGCAAGGAGCAGTGAGGCTCTGAGGCCACGCCAACTTCTCACCATTCATTTTGGGCTGGATACAGAGCTGTATTAATGTTCCTCTCATGCTTTATGACCTGGGTTAATGATCACCCCCACTACTTAGACATCACTGAGGAACTTGCTGGGTTCTTTGGTGGCAGCTGCCTCTTAGACATGAGAACCAGACACCTGAGCAGAAAAGTGACAAAACTTTTAAGTAATTATGGATAGTTTGCATAAGACTATATGTTTTGAAGAATTCTGTGAAAGGAAACTGGATTGCAGAGGTGGCAGCTGGCAAACTCCCAGAAGTTCTGAGTTCATGCTATTTACAGATTTTTTTAAATTTATCACAGTGGCTTGGAGCATGTGCATGTGTACACGTTTTTGTTGGGTTTTGGTTGTTTTTTTTAAATGTACATTTTAGGCTGATTATAGCCTAACCATTTATCCTGTATCTACTGACCTCTGTGGTTATTCAGCCTTTATGATGTACGACCACAGCCTGCTCTGCAGAGCAGTGATTCAGCCAATCTACCTTAAGAAGGAAGATTCCTTGTCTTGGCTTTTGCTGCACAGTTAACAGAGACAGTCACCTGTGGAGGATGCTTGTTCTGTTATAAAGGAGATGACAAAATACAGAGGATGATTTACTCTCTGCTTCAGCCCTTCGCTTTCCAGGAAAGGAAGAGAGGCACTACAGGTTCACCCTGATAGCTGGCAGAAAGGTATTTTGTGTCACTTCAGGGTTATCTAATGTGCCCACAAAAGGTTAGCCTGCATGCTACAAGATCTACAGAAGGCTGGAGTCCTCCTGGGTACCAGCTCTAAATCAACTGATCTGTGCTTTGCCTGACTAGCTGGCACAAGGACAATGAGGAGTCCAGGACTCCTTTGGCCAGTAGGGTTTTAGGTGTGAACACAGGTAGCATAAACTTTCTGATTCTCTGAGCCAAGGAAAGAGGTACTCATGGTCCTTAACACTGGTATCAGAATTGCTCTAAAAAAACAAAACCAAACAAAAAGATCTGGTTTATCCTGGAAAACCAGCAAATGCTGAGCTAAGAAGAGCTTAAGGGCACCAACACAGGGCTTGACTGCTCAGTGGCTGTCCTTGCACCAGTGGTGGGATGGAGGCCTTTTCTTCCTGGGGAAGGGCTGCTTAAGCCTCAGAAGTTTTCAATGATATGTGCAAAGCATCTCCAGAAGAATCCCATAAATTCTTTCTCTGAAAGCCCAATCAAAAATCTTTCTTCATTTACTGTTCCCCTTTCTACCCACTGCATAATAAACCAGATAATGTGATTATAACATTCAAATGGTTCATCTGACATGCACAAGTATGTCAGAAGCATTTAAGTAAATGTATCGAGCACAGACTCGGTGACCAAGAAATTGCAGAAACTGTCACAGACTTCAGATGTTAGGTTTGACTGGTTCATAATCTTGGACAAACATACTATTCACTCAAATTTAAGGAAGTTTTCCTGTCCCACTTCAGCCCACATTTGTTTAAAAATAACTTAGCTTTAAAAAAAAAAAAAAAAAAAGATATTTCTATCCAAGGGTCTTTTCCGTTTTTTTCTCACACCAGTCAATATCTAAACTAGAAATGTGGTTGTAAAAAAGTGGAAGAAGTAATTTGAGAATTTAAACAAAAACAGACGTTTGAAGGGAGAAGAAAAACCTCAAATGAAACCGAAGCAGCCCACAACTCCAAGAAGTTCGCAATATAGTAATGAAGTCGTTTATTTGTTCCTTTAGTCTTTGTGGCACACTACAAACCTTTTGAATCCTTTTTGAAAACCTCACTGTGTAAAGAAATCGTCTTATTTTCAGTTGTTCCTCTTTTGACAATCTCAAATTCTACTTGACTGAAAGATAATGCCCCTCTGAAGGACTTCTGCATGCATATCTGTTACAGAAAGATTTCATTTGCTCAGCCTTACCCTGTATTCACTGCATAAAACTATATTAATTAATTTGTATTTAGTCTGGATTTTTTTTGCCATGACCAAATCACAGTGAACATGAGGATCCTTGCACCATTATTTTTGGTCTTACACTAACACTATGCTACACAACTTAAAATAGTGTCAGTGTAATAAAGCAAGGGTAAGTTTGGCTCATCTTTCTCAACTATTTAGAATTCCTAAAACAGATGGTTTCTGGAATTTTGTTTCCTCACAAAACATGGTGCTGGAAGATTGATTTACACACAAAGTTTTATCTTCAGCCTTCTTTCAGTAACTAAAAATATTGTATCTGAGAAAGTAACAAGAATATAACTGAACAACTTTGAACAGAAAAAGTAATGATAAATCTGACACTCATAAAGCCATTAAGTGTCTGAATAGAACAATGCTTCACCTATTTTTATCTGCTTTTTCTTGAAACAGGTTATAACAGAGTCTTTTCTTCCTGCTTCTATACTGCCTTTCCATAAGACAACCTATGGTGGCTTAGTCATAATTTTCAAAATTAATTCAGTCCCTTTTGACACTGACTACCAGCACCACCAGAGGCAAGCAGAGACGCCACACAGATTTTCCCTGTTGATTTTGCCACCCCACTCCAGTGAATCAAATCACAGAAAAAGCTGACAGATTAAACAGTGTACTGGTACAGAGACAGGTCTCAGGTCTTGGGAGGAGCAGTCATGCACATTTTTCCTTGTCATTTAAGTCAGGCAATAAACACACACACACACGCCAAGGTGAGAGTTAATCCCTTCACAGTTTTCTCCATGTGTGTCCTTCAATGCATACTTGGGGGTCTCTCCACACTGAAGAAATGCAAGCCCACTGTCACCAAGAGTGCAGCTACATTGCTCAGGATCCATCATTTTCAGCAGATAAGCAAAGATATCTCAAAAAGATAAACAAAATCATACCAGATCTGTAGTGACCTCAATTTCACTTAAATTTCAGCTAGCAGTATTTGGCTCTAAATAGCATGAGATAAGAAATGGAATTTTTTTCTGGAGCTATTTTAAGGGTAATGACTACTATACATAGAGTCAGAGTAAGTGGCTGGAGTTAAATTTAAAAGACAGACATATTTTTGTTTTTTCCTGTTTCTAAATAGAGTCTCATCTGTTCCTAAGTCTGACCATCAGAAGAAAAAACAGAAAAAAAACATAGTAAAGGATGCCATCCTTCTGCAAACAAATCCAAAGCCTTTCAGTGTAGAAGGCAACACCAAAGGCAAACTGTTTGGTTTCAGCTGATTTGACATTGAAGGACAAAGCTTATTTCTGAGTGTTGCCTAAAAACCGGGTGTAAATTCAGATCTTCCAGAATTTCTGCTATTCTAAAACAAGGTCTAAAGTACTCTCACTGGTGTACACAAAACTATTGCTTAACTGAATGAGATTAATTTATGGAAAATTCAGTATGCTTGCACAGAAAACCTTGCTAAGCTGTCCAGGTGCAGGTTTTGGAGCAAGCAACATAAACACTGAAATGTTCCATGTCATTTCAATACAATTAAATTTGAAATTTCAAGCAAACTGGACTTAAATGTGCTATATTATTGATATTTATAGTGTGTAGAACTTAAACTATTTTCCATTCTGTCTGTTCTGCATTCTATAGAAAATCTCTATGTGCACTGTTTCTCAGAAATATTTATTTCTCAGATGAAACCAACATGCAATCTCTGTTATCTAATTTTTTCTTTTTTTTTTGTTTGTTAAGTACCCCATTCTCTGTAACAAAAACGCACACTAGAAAGTGCTTTTATTTACTTCCACCTGAAAGGTGTTGTAATGTTGGAAGAGCTTCTCACAAGTCATGCGTAGAGAAATCTAAAATTCGGTTGCCATGCTAACAGGAAGTCACTCAACTAAGTCCAGTAAAACAAAAGTGCATAAATGACGTTTTCTGCTAAAAACCAGGGAAATATTAGATTAACAAGTCTGTATGTTTTGACAACTGTAGCCTCAACTACAGCTGCGTCCCTCGCTAGAGTGCTGAATTTCTGTCGGCATTTAAATCTCCGGAGCATCAGCTGCTTCTTCCCAGCAGGACCTCAGCTTCTCTCCCATTTCCCATCAGGGCCTTGCCCGTGGAAACCCCACGCGGGGAGGAAGCCATCAGCCCCTCCCTGTACTCCAGGAGCCGTCCCGCGGCTCACTTCACCCTGCTCTGCTCCTGCCACCCGCATCTCGCCGTCCTCCGGGTCCCTCCTGGGGGCTTCCTGGCAAGACCCCCGCCTTCCCCGGAGGGTCCCTGCGGACTGCGCGGGCGGGGAGCGAGGTCCGCTCGGGGTCCCCGCAGCTGCGGCCGCCGCTCCTGTGGGG